>OZ023205.1:67616358-68216358 GCA_963995525.1 Escarpia spicata | reverse complement strand
CCTCCTTTCCCTTCCTCTCTCCCTATCCTTCCAAGTCTCTTTACACAGTCCTCCCATCCCAGTCTAGGTCTTCCTCGCCTCCTTTCCCTTCCTCTCTCCCAATCCTTCCAAGTCTCTTTACACAGTTCTCCCATCCCAGTCTAGGTCTTCCTCGCCTCCTTTCCCTTCCTCTCTCCCAATCCCTCCAAGTCTCTCTTTACACAGTTCTCCCATCCCAGTCTAGGTCTTCCTCGCCTCCTTTCCCTTCCTCTCTCCCAATCCTTTCAAGTCTCTTTACACAGTCCTCCCATCCCAGTCTAGCTCTTCCTCGCCTCCTTTCCCTTCCTCTCTCCCAATCCCTCCAAGTCTCTTTACACAGTTCTCCCATCCCAGTCTAGGTCTTCCTCGCCTCCTTTCCCTTCCTCTCTCCCAATCCCTCCAAGTCTCTGTTTACACAGTTCTCCCATCCCAGTCTAGGTCTTCCTCGCCTCCTTTCCCTTCCTCTCTCCCAATCCTTTCAAGTCTCTTTACACAGTCCTCCCATCCCAGTCTATGTCTTCCTCGCTTCCTTTCCCTTCCTCTCTCCCAATCCTTCCAAGTCTCTTTACACAGTCCTCCCATCCCAGTCTAGGTCTTCCTCGCCTCCTTTCCCTTCCTCTCTCCCAATCCTTTCAAGTCTCTTTACACAGTCCTCCCATCCCAGTCTAGGTCTTCCTCACCTCCTTTCCCTTCCTCTCTCCCAATCCCTCCAAGTCTCTCTTTACACAGTTCTCCCATCCCAGTCTAGGTCTTCCTCGCCTCCTTTCCCTTCCTCTCTCCCAATCCTTTCAAGTCTCTTTACACAGTCCTCCCATCCCAGTCTATGTCTTCCTCGCCTCCTTTCCCTTCCTCTCTACCAATCCTTCCAAGTCTCTTTACACAGTCCTCCCATCCCAGTCTATGTCTTCCTCGCTTCCTTTCCCTTCCTCTCTCCCAATCCTTCCAAGTCTCTTTACACAGTCCTCCCATCCCAGTCTAGGTCTTCCTCGCCTCCTTTCCCTTCCTCTCTCCCAATCCTTCCAAGTCTCTTTACACAGTCCTCCCATCCCAGTCTAGCTCTTCCTCGCCTCCTTTCCCTTCCTCTCTCCCAATCCCTCCAAGTCTCTTTACACAGTCCTCCCATCCCAGTCTAGGTCTTCCTCACCTCCTTTCCCTTTCTCTCTCCCAATCCCTCCAAGTCTCTCTTTACACAGTTCTCCCATCCCAGTCTAGGTCTTCCTCGCCTCCTTTCCCTTCCTCTCTCCCAATCCTTTCAAGTCTCTTTACACAGTTCTCCCATCCCAGTCTAGGTCTCCCTTGCCTCCTTTCCCTTCCTCTCTCCCAATCCTTCCAAGTCTCTTTACACAGTCCTCCCATCCCAGTCTAGGTCTTCCTCACCTCTTTTCCCTTCCTCTCTCCCAATCCCTCCAAGTCTCTCTTTACACAGTTCTCCCATCCCAGTCTAGGTCTTCCTCGCCTCCTTTCCCTTCCTCTCTCCCAATCCTTTCAAGTCTCTTTACACAGTTCTCCCATCCCAGTCTAGGTCTCCCTTGCCTCCTTTCCCTTCCTCTCTCCCTATCCTTCCAAGTCTCTTTACACAGTCCTCCCATCCCAGTCTAGGTCTTCCTCGCCTCCTTTCCCTTCCTCTCCCCCAATCCTTTCAAGTCTCTTTACACAGTTCTCCCATCCCAGTCTAGGTCTCCCTCGCCTCCTTTCCCTTCCTCTCTCCCAATCCTTTCAAGTCTCTTTACACAGTTCTCCCATCCCAGTCTAGGTCTTCCTCGCCTCCTTTTCCTTCCTCTCTCCCAATCCTTCCAAGTCTCTTTACACAGTCCTCCCATCCCAGTCTAGGTCTTCCTCGCCTCCTTTCCCTTCCTCTCTCCCAATCCCTCCAAGTCTCTCTTTACACAGTTCTCCCATCCCAGTCTAGGTCTTCCTCGCCTCCTTTCCCTTCCTCTCTCCCAATCCTTTCAAGTCTCTTTACACAGTCCTCCCATCCCAGTCTAGCTCTTCCTCGCCTCCTTTCCCTTCCTCTCTCCCAATCCCTCCAAGTCTCTTTACACAGTTCTCCCATCCCAGTCTAGGTCTTCCTCGCCTCCTTTCCCTTCCTCTCTCCCAATCCCTCCAAGTCTCTCTTTACACAGTTCTCCCATCCCAGTCTAGGTCTTCCTCGCCTCCTTTCCCTTCCTCTCTCCCAATCTTTCCAAGTCTCTTTACACAGTCCTCCCGTCACCAGTCTAGGTCTTCCTCGCCTCCTTTCCCTTCCTCTCTCCCAATCCTTTCAAGTCTCTTTACACAGTCCTCCCATCCCAGTCTAGCTCTTCCTCGCCTCCTTTCCCTTCCTCTCTCCCAATCCTTCCAAGTCTCTCTTTACACAGTCCTCCCACCCCAGTCTAGATCTTCCTCGCCTCCTTTTCCTTCCTCTCTCCCAATCCTTCCAAGTCTCTTTACATTCTCTCCACCTGCCCTGCCCACCTCAGTCGACTCCTCACCAGCTTCTTCTTAAGGTGTTCTTTTACTCCAGCCTCCTCTCTCTCTCTCTCTCTCTCTCTCTCTCTCTCTCTCTCTCTCTCTCTCTCAAACTATTTGTTTACATGGCGGCAAAGTATGCTGAATTAGCTATGTTGAACGTGAGAAAATGGGAAATTGTTGAACATCTAAGTGTACTGCGGTTAATTCATTGTTATGGGCTTACTAAACACAATTTGGCAGGTAGTATACCTTCAACATTTTTATTATATTCTGAAGAACATTATATTAGTTAATAAATAAAAACACAAATAGGAGACTGCCTCCTGTTATAACTCTGCATTGATTTTTTTAGGTGACAAACTATTCTGGAGTGGAGTGGCTGCGGCGCCACCTGGCACCAGAATATCGTGTTCATGCCCTCAATACCCAGGACCCGTCTGCACTGCACATAGACTGCACCCTCATGCCACTACGTCCTGGTCTGTTGATCCAGAACCCGACACGTCCCTGCATGCAGGAAGCCATGTTCCGCAAGGCAGGGTGGGACATCATCGCTGCGCCACGCCCAACCACCCTCGAAGGTAAGCACACAACAATGCACATTGTAGACTACTGTTTTCGGAGATCAAAAAAATTAATAAATTTTTTGTGTACCTTAAGTTTTCAGACACCTGTAAAATAACTTTAATTGTGTTCTTATGTAATCAGATACTAATATAGGAGTAACAGTAATGAAGCTGTAAACGTCTGTTAATACTAAGGTAATAAAACGGAGATGACGTCAAGTCTCGTTCGTGTACATAAGTATTTGGACAGTGTATCTGAGAATTATTTTTGTGCGTCGTATGTTTTTGGACAAGTGATAATTTTATTATTTTAAGTGTCCCAATACATCTGTTCATTATATGGTCCGCCGAGTCATCATAACTACACCTGTCTTTTTAGTTGATACTGGCACGGTCGTACGAATGTTTTGTTAAAATAACGTCTACTATTGTTAAATCATCAAAAGAATTCACTTTGATGTTTAGATTGGGCAAGAGGTGGTACTTGTAAATGGTTACAGATTGTACTTGCACAAGTTGTAATACTTGTCAATTATTACTTATTGTACTTCTACAAGTTGTAAACAATTACTGATTGTACATGTACAAGTTATAATACTTATAGATGATTACTGTTTGTACTTGTACAATATAATACTTATACATGATTACCGATTGTACTTGTACAAATTGTAATACTTGTAAATAATTACTGATTATGCTTGTACAAGTTGTAATACTTATAAATAATTACTGATTGCACTTGTACAATGTGTAATAATTGTAGGTGATTACTGATTGTACATGTACAATGTGTAATACAGCTTTACTTGTAAACAATTACTGATAGTACTTGTACAAGTTGTAATATGTGTAGACGATTACTGAATGTGCTTGTACAAGTGATTGTACGTGCGAGTGATGACTGGTTGCTCTGCCCTAGATCACGTGTATACGTCGTGCTGGCTGTCTCTCAACACGCTCAGCCTGGATGAGGAGCGAGTCATTGTCTACTCGAAGGAGAAGCCAATAATTGAACTCTTCCAGAAGCTGGGCCTCAAGCCGATCCCTGTCGACATGACCGCCGCGTTCTACTTCGGTGGCGCCTTCCATTGTTGGACGGTTGATGTCCGTCGACGCGGGCAACTCCAGTCGTACTTCGACTGGTAGTTAGGTGACTCTTGACCGGACGATATTCAGTTGCTAAGAGACTTGCTCCCATGACATTGCGGTGGCCAGTTAGACAACTAGTCACATGGTATCATGAGAAGGTTTATGCCCGAGTGATTTGGTTGTTGGTGTCCATATATTGGTATATCTGAGTCACGGGGCGTTGAGAAAGTTAGCCATAAAACAGAAACGACATCAACAGTTTGAAAACCAACAAGGGATGGTTTTGTCTTATTTCATAAATGTGGTAGGTCAGTCAGTTTTGAATGCACGTAAACAACCCAGAGGTAATAACCCGACGGTCAGTGATGGTTTTGATTGAGGGGGTGTTGATATGGGGGTGATTTAGTTTGTTGACAACATTATAACAGACACAAGTTTATTATAATCTTAATCTGTACTCTTTTATTTACCAACATAAACGTTATCGTAGATAAATATATATTATTATAAAATTATTGTGTAGGCTGAAACTGGAGCAAAATTACCAAATAGAAGAATTACTTCACATTGTATGGGGCATGACGTGACTGATATCAGCTGTTCTAGCAAGTGCTGCCTATTTCGGCAGATGGACCTAATTACCATGAATGTTGTCAGCGAAAATTTATATATGGAACATATATATATATGCTGATATCCACTGTCCAGTCATTGTTAGTGGTTATTAATGAGAATGCATAATGTTGTATATTACAAACGTCACATAATAATGGATATGTCCACGGAGTAAGTTGATATTTGTAAGAGGTTTTCAAGATTAAATTGTGTAAAACGGGAAGCAGATAGACTACTTGTGTTATCTGTAGATATGAGGGGTGGACAGTTTCTATTGCTTTACACTTGTATTTGTAGGCAATGTTTGTGACGTGGCTAGTTGCAAACAGAAGTGTTAGATGTTTGAGTTACCAGCACTTGGGATACTACACGCAGGCACAATGCTGACACCAAACCAGAATGATGTCACTGTCTTGTATTAATTGTAACCTGAAAATCTTACTATTAAAGTACAATGTATGTGAATGTCACCACAACACCTATGGGAAGAACATGTTGATCGACTGAATTGACACCGGTTGTGAACTTCCCTTCTTCTGTTGTAAGAAGTGTAGCCACATAGCGATGTTATCTTTGTAAGGGGGGAATAAAATATGCATTGAATATGACATGTTTGCGTAGAAGAGTTTTGTTTAATTGTCTTCTTGTCGTGTTAGCTGCTAATCATATGGTTTATGTATCAATATTTCTTATTTACAAAGTAGCAACAAATATAGCATTCAATCATACAGCAAATACATAATCCAACTACATAGCCAATAGAACATGTATCAACACAGACAATACATAATCCAACTACATAGCCAATAGAACATGTATCCACACAGACGATACATAATCCAACTACATAGCCAATAGAACATGTATCAACACAGACGATACATAATCCAACTACATAGCCAATAGAACATGTATCAACACAGACAATACATCATCCAACTACATAGCCAATAGAACATGTATCAACACAGACAATACATAATCCAACTACATAGCCAATAGAACATGTATCAACACAGACAATACATAATCCAACTACATAGCCAATAGAACATGTATCAACACAGACAATGCATAATCCAACTACATAGCCAATAAAACATGTATCAACACAGACAATACATCATCCAACTACATAGCCAATAGAACATGTATCAACACAGACAATACATAATCCAACTACATAGCCAATAGAACATGTATCAACACAGACAATACATCATCCAACTACATAGCCAATAGAACATGTATCAACACAGACAATACATAATCCAACTACATAGCCAATAGAACATGTATCAACACAGACAATACATAATCCAACTACATAGCCAATAGAACATGTATCAACACAGACAATGCATAATCCAACTACATAGCCAATAGAACATGTATCAACACAGACAATACATCATCCAACTACATAGCCAATAGAACATGTATCAACACAGACAATACATAATCCAACTACATAGCCAATAGAACATGTATCCACACAGACGATACATAATCCAACTACATAGCCAATAGAACATGTATCAACACAGACGATACATAATCCAACTACATAGCCAATAGAACATGTATCCACACAGACGATACATAATCCAACTACATAGCCAATAGAACATGTATCAACACAGACGATACATAATCCAACTACATAGCCAATAGAACATGTATCAACACAGACAATACATCATCCAACTACATAGCCAATAGAACATGTATCAACACAGACAATACATAATCCAACTACATAGCCAATAGAACATGTATCAACACAGACAATACATAATCCAACTACATAGCCAATAGAACATGTATCAACACAGACGATACATAATCCAACTACATAGCCAATAGAACATGTATCAACACAGACGATACATAATCCAACTACATAGCCAATAGAACATGTATCCACACAGACGATACATAATCCAACTACATAGCCAATAGAACATGTATCAACACAGACAATACATCATCCAACTACATAGCCAATAGAACATGTATCAACACAGACAATACATAATCCAACTACATAGCCAATAGAACATGTATCCACACAGACAATACATAATCCAACTACATAGCCAATAGAACATGTATCAACACAGACGATACATAATCCAACTACATAGCCAATAGAACATGTATCCACACAGACGATACATAATCCAACTACATAGCCAATAGAACATGTATCAACACAGACAATACATCATCCAACTACATAGCCAATAGAACATGTATCAACACAGACAATACATAATCCAACTACATAGCCAATAGAACATGTATCAACACAGACAATACATAATCCAACTACATAGCCAATAGAACATGTATCAACACAGATGATACATAATCCAACTACATAGCCAATAGAACATGTATCAACACAGACGATACATAATCCAACTACATAGCCAATAGAACATGTATCCACACAGACGATACATAATCCAACTACATAGCCAATAGAACATGTATCAACACAGACAATACATCATCCAACTACATAGCCAATAGAACATGTATCAACACAGACAATACATAATCCAACTACATAGCCAATAGAACATGTATCCACACAGACAATACATAATCCAACTACATAGCCAATAGAACATGTATCAACACAGACGATACATAATCCAACTACATAGCCAATAGAACATGTATCCACACAGACGATACATAATCCAACTACATAGCCAATAGAACATGTATCAACACAGACAATACATCATCCAACTACATAGCCAATAGAACATGTATCAACACAGACAATACATAATCCAACTACATAGCCAATAGAACATGTATCAACACAGACAATACATAATCCAACTACATAGCCAATAGAACATGTATCAACACAGACGATACATAATCCAACTACATAGCCAATAGAACATGTATCAACACAGACGATACATAATCCAACTACATAGCCAATAGAACATGTATCCACACAGACGATACATAATCCAACTACATAGCCAATAGAACATGTATCAACACAGACAATACATCATCCAACTACATAGCCAATAGAACATGTATCAACACAGACAATACATAATCCAACTACATAGCCAATAGAACATGTATCCACACAGACAATACATAATCCAACTACATAGCCAATAGAACATGTATCAACACAGACGATACATAATCCAACTACATAGCCAATAGAACATGTATCAACACAGACAATACATAATCCAACTACATAGCCAATAGAACATGTATCCACACAGACAATACATAATCCAACTACATAGCCAATAGAACATGTATCAACACAGACGATACATAATCCAACTACATAGCCAATAGAACATGTATCCACACAGACGATACATAATCCAACTACATAGCCAATAGAACATGTATCAACACAGACAATACATCATCCAACTACATAGCCAATAGAACATGTATCAACACAGACAATACATAATCCAACTACATAGCCAATAGAACATGTATCAACACAGACAATACATAATCCAACTACATAGCCAATAGAACATGTATCAACACAGACAATACATAATCCAACTACATAGCCAATAGAACATGTATCAACACAGACAATACATCATCCAACTACATAGCCAATAGAACATGTATCCACACAGACAATACATAATCCAACTACATAGCCAATAGAACATGTATCCACACAGACAATACATAATCCAACTACATAGCCAATAGAACATGTATCAACACAGACAATACATAATCCAACTACATAGCCAATAGAACATGTATCAACACAGACAATACATAATCCAACTACATAGCCAATAGAACATGTATCAACACAGACAATACATAATCCAACTACATAGCCAATAGAACATGTATCAACACAGACAATACATCATCCAACTACATAGCCAATAGAACATGTATCCACAAAGACAATACATCATCCAACTACATAGCCAATAGAACATGTATCCACAAAGACAATACATCATCCAACTACATAGCCAATAGAACATGTATCCACAAAGACAATACATCATCCAACTACATAGCCAATAGAACATGTATCCACAAAGACAATACATAATCCAACTACATAGCCAATAGAACATGTATCAACACAGACAATACATAATCCAACTACATAGCCAATAGAACATGTATCAACACAGACAATACATAATCCAACTACATAGCCAATAGAACATGTATCAACACAGACAATACATCATCCAACTACATAGCCAATAGAACATGTATCCACAAAGACAATACATCATCCAACTACATAGCCAATAGAACATGTATCCACAAAGACAATACATCATCCAACTACATAGCCAATAGAACATGTATCCACAAAGACAATACATCATCCAACTACATAGCCAATAGAACATGTATCCACAAAGACAATACATCATCCAACTACATAGCCAATAGAACATGTATCCACAAAGACAATACATAATCCAACTACATAGCCAATAGAACATGTATCAACACAGACAATACATAATCCAACTACATAGTCAATAGAACATGTATCAACACAGACAATACATAATCCAACTACATAGCCAATAGAACATGTATCAACACAGACAATACATAATCCAACTACATAGCCAATAGAACATGTATCAACACAGACAATACATAATCCAACTACATAGCCAATAGAACATGTATCAACACAGACAATACATAATCCAACTACATAGCCAATAGAACATGTATCAACACAGACAATACATCATCCAACTACATAGCCAATAGAACATGTATCCACAAAGACAATACATCATCCAACTACATAGCCAATAGAACATGTATCCACAAAGACAATACATCATTCAACTACATAGCCAATAGAACATGTATCCACAAAGACAATACATCATCCAACTACATAGCCAATAGAACATGTATCCACAAAGACAATACATAATCCAACTACATAGCCAATAGAACATGTATCAACACAGACAATACATAATCCAACTACATAGCCAATATAACATGTATCAACACAGACAATACATAATCCAACTACATAGCCAATAGAACATGTATCAACACAGACAATACATAATCCAACTACATAGCCAATAGAACATGTATCAACACAGACAATACATAATCCAACTACATAGCCAATAGAACATGTATCAACACAGACAATACATAATCCAACTACATAGCCAATAGAACATGTATCAACACAGACAATACATAATCCAACTACATAGCCAATAGAACATGTATCAACACAGACAATACATCATCCAACTACATAGCCAATAGAACATGTATCCACAAAGACAATACATCATCCAACTACATAGCCAATAGAACATGTATCCACAAAGACAATACATCATCCAACTACATAGCCAATAGAACATGTATCCACAAAGACAATACATCATCCAACTACATAGCCAATAGAACATGTATCCACAAAGACAATACATCATCCAACTATATAGCCAATAGAACATGTATCCACAAAGACAATACATCATCCAACTACATAGCCAATAGAACATGTATCCACAAAGACAATACATCATCCAAGTACATAGCCAATAGAACATGTATCAACACAGACAATACATCATCCAACTATATAGCCAATAGAACATGTATCCACAAAGACAATACGTCATCCAACTACATAGCCAATAGAACATGTATCCACAAAGACAATACATCATCCAACTACATAGCCAATAGAACATGTATCCACAAAGACAATTTAACCACAAAACCAGTGGAACATCCAAACACAGCATCCAACCACAAAAACCAATACACCTTTCAGCTATGAAGCAAGTAGAACACGCAACCCCACATTCAATACTGCGTCCAAACACGACCAATACGACACCCAAACACTGCCAATACAGCCTCTAGCCACACCGTGAATAAACTGTTTGACCATAGAGCCAATAGAAAACTAACCACACATCCAATACAACAACCAATACAGCATCCAAACAACCAATACATCATCCAATTCCACAGTCAATACATTGGGATAAGAATAGATACAACCCAAACTGAACCAATACGGTAAATATTTATTTGAGTCCCATAACCATTGGCAATGATACAAGTCAAGAAAGCACTTTGTTACCCTGGTGGAGTGTCAAGCTTCCAGTCGACCTGATCATTCCAAACTATCCACACGCTGCAAGCAGTCGGCAATGACTTTACCGTTATACACTACCTGCTTGGTGTCTCATTCACCTGACAGGGAAGCAACTCCGGCTGTGAGAGCTAGATTCAATCGTTATCCACAATGAGGCACCCTAGGGTACATATTTACCCTCTGTGTGGGATCTTTCTAAGAAATTGCGTAACTAAGTACACTTCATGAAACCGGCCCCTGGTATGCAACCAAGTACTTTGTGTTCCAATAAGCATACAGGGGTGTGCACCGATTTTTTTTGGTTCCTGTGGTTCCGGAGTACAGCCATCTCAGCAGACGTGACTGGCAATCGATTTTTGAATATCACACACCACCAACAGGATCCCAGAACACTAAAAATCTTATAATTTAGGTGAACCTTTCAATGATGTTTCATTACTAAGCTTTAAATCTAGAGTGATATTGGTAGAAATTAAAACACAATGATGGATTCAACAGTCAAGGTTGGCATTGAGATCACTGTCACGGCGTCGGATGCTACTAAAAAGGGGGTGTACGCTAATTAGGGCATGTACGCTTAATAGAACAAATACGGTAAATATATGTACTTTTCTTGACGTAATGAAGTACCCATTTTATATGTACTAAGTACAATTATGTGCACTTTTCTAGATCTAAAGAAGTATCTGGTATTTTATATGGACATATTTCAAAGACACGACGCATGTTAGCACACCAAGCAGTTCTATTTCCAACTGGCTGATTCTGTGGCAACACTTTGAATGACCACCAGATGTTTAAGTGCACTCTGTGGCTGTTTGAAAGAACTTATTGGCCTATATATGCTATGTACATTTTTTATTTGACGTACAATTACTTACTCTTTACTTGTACTTCAAGTACAATTTATAAAGAAACAATACTACCAGGTATTAATTACATTTTAGTAGCCTGTTCATTGTAAATTAACTTGTACCAGCTCTGACTATGAGTATGTATTTCCAGTGTCATGATTCCCTCATGTATCACAGATATTTGGATATAACAGTACTTTAGGTGAAACTGAATGTTGAAGTCTTTGTGAAAACATCTGACACCAAACATGGATGCACCTTACTGTATGCTTAGAATAACTAATATATAATGCATATTAACATGTGTACAAAATATCAAAATCTGTGCAGTCAAAAGAAACTGCTAGCTTTAAAAAAATTACAAGCACTAATGTTATTTTAAAAATATCTTCACACAATTTCATTATTTTTTAGATCCAGTCAAAATGGTTTTCAAGCCTCATTTTTTAAACTTTTTTTATACAAGTGCATATGTATAACCTGGTGAAACAAGAGCAGTGGGTAAATTGTCTACCTACTTCATGATTATACCTTGAGAATACACATACACTGTATATGTACACTTCTCAATTCATAACGGATTCCACTAAAATCGTTATATTAATTTTAATTAACCTCCTGGTTCTCTGTTATCAGATGGAAGCTAAACACATTTTGACCAATTTTAACATCCCTCCAGTGAGTACAATCTCACACATTTTATGACGGTAAACTGCAACATGGTGAACACCGGATACACACCAAATATTTGCGGTAGAATAAAACTACCAATATTTCATACATTAAAATAGTATCAAAATACTGTTTACCAGGTATTGTTGGCTTGCCAATAAAAATACTTATTACTCCTAAACATTCGTTCATTTGTATACAGCCATGGGCGGTTTGTTAACTGACAAGAGCACGCGATAAAAATGTAAGAGCACATTTACAAATTGTGCAATAACCTAGGAATGCACCTTGTCTTCTAAGTTCTCCAAGTCTAAAAATACAGTGTTTAGTTAAGGTTCAAACACCACCAAACCACCATAAAAATTTAGTACCTGATGTCAAACAATATGCATATTGACAATCAAATCGTATTGGTTCCCTTATAAGGGCAGGAACAATACATAGGTTGCTTTAACTGGTATGACACGGCTACCAATACACACATAACTACACATTTCTACTATCAACCATGCCTATGTGCTCTAGTGCTGACCTGCAGCTGTCATGATTCTGTCATGGCAAATAGGTATATGGGAAGATCTCAAATCATCACTGCATGACACTACAGAAAATGTTATTTACCCCCAAATCCCCCAAAAGGAAACTTGATTTAGATTGACCCGTCGATACTGAAAGTAAAAAAGTAAGTGATCTGAAGCAACGTAGTGGGAACAAACTTACCCAAAGTTCGACACCGCAGCACAGGATTCGAACCCTGGTTCTCTCGGCTGAGAGACTGACACTCTAGCCACTGCACCACTGCGCTCCACTAACTAGGTTAGTTAAGGACATACTTATATCCTTGGCCTCCATGCCCTAACCACGACACGCTACCACAGCCACACATGAACATGCTCTAACTACGACACGATGCCACAGCCACACATGAACATGCTCTAACTATGACACGATGCCACAGCCACACATGAACATGCTCTAACTATGACACGCTACCACAGCCACACATGAACATGCCCTAACCATGACACACTACCACAGTCACACATGCACATGCTCTAACCACAACACGCTACCACCGTCACACATGAACATGCCCTAACCACGACACGCTACCACAGCCACACATGAACATGCTCTAACTACGACACGCTACCACAGCCACACATGAACATACCCTAACCACAACACGCTACCACAGCCACACATGAACATGCTCTAACCACGACATGCTACCACAGTCACACATGAACATGCTCTAACCACGACACGCTACCACAGCCACACGTGAACATGCTCTAACCACGACATGCTACCACAGCCATATATGAACATGCTCTAACCACGACACGCTACCACAGTCACACATGAACATGCTCTAACTACGACACGCTACCACAGCCACACATGAACATGCCCTAACCACAACACGCTACCACAGCCACATATGAACATTCTCTAACCACGACACACTACCACAGTCACACATGAACATGACCAGCAGTTATGTCGTTCGTTTGGTCCTCTCGTTATAAAATGGGCTTTGATTGAGAAATAATTTCAGGGGGATGAAATAAACCATCGCATGAAGCAAAGTTAAACAGTTGCTAATTCCATGACTATGGAAACTAATGTCATGTAGTGTCATATACGTTTGAGATCAACCTTAATAGCTCAAGAACATTGATTCACTCTAATCAGACCATTGAAAACTAAAACTATTAAGAACCTTACTGGAGTAGTAAACTGTGACACCACCACATCCAACATGGCACCTTAGTTATGTAAACCTAACCTAAAGCGAAGTTAGCTATCTACAGGATCCAAGTATAATCACAATCTGACTGGGACCACCCTTTGAGAGGATCTTTCACTGTGCGACAATCCAAACTAGCACCATCTACATCTTTAATCTAAATCTGGATAATTACTCAGCAAAGTGCTACTAGGATGTTACATTTCATGGTTTATTTCTCTAGAGTTAGTGAGACCATGGTAGGATACACATTTACCCCCTGCGTGGGATCTTTTACTTCCCCTGGCAGAGACACCAGGCAGAAGGGACTGTTAGTGTCACTTTTGAAAGGCAAAGGCAATGTAAGGTGAAGGAAACTGCCCAAGTTTTGAAACTGCGATTGGTATCAGCGGTTGGTACCAGGATTCAAACACGTTCCTTTGATCAACAGTCTGGCACTCTGCTTGACCACCACTGCCCACATAATGCTACCTTGACACTTTGTCTTGACCATGGACCAGAACCAATAATATCACTTGAATAAATGTACAGTTATACACAGGTTAGTTATGATACATGCACTGCACTACACTCAGATGTAAGCTAACTGATTTAATCTAGTAAATTAATCCCATAAAATAATAGAATTGGTTGTACCAATGTCAATACATGAAAAACCTTAATATCGACCACGCTCATTTACAACATATATACAGTAATTATTCCCTACTTCTGGCGTGGTCCAATGTTTGGTGTGTGACACTGGTCCTCTCAAGTAAAGGTCCTCCGCTGTGCTGCTGTGCCTGATGTCTCAGGATCTTACTCATGCATGTACACCTCGTCTCTGATGGAAGACGTTGCAGCAATGTACGTGCGTTCTGTCTCGTTACTTCTATCTGGTCCAATGGACGTGTGTTTAGGGTCTGTCTCCTGCCCAGTGTCCACCATCTGTTCTGTGCCTCTCTGTTCTTCATGCATGGAGAAGTATCCTTGCCTTGGCATAGGCACGACATCAGGCGAAGGCGGGCCTGCAACAGTAATGCAATTATTACTGTTAAAACGTAGAACAAAGTGTGACAGGGATCTGTTAAACGACTTGAAATCTGGCTAAAATTTCTCATTGGTTAATGGGCCCATAACATTGGAATTCTGACCAAATGTCAGCATCTATCTGGCTATGAAATATAACTACACCAAACAAAAGCTACCCAGTCATGCTGGAAGTCTGCATAGCAATGAGTTTGGTAAATCTGAAACAAATCTATATACACCCTGTATATAAGATACAGCCATATTGCTGTAAGACATCCACATTGAACACAGGTAATCGACACAGTGAAACCAACAACGTCCTTAGAACTAATTGAACATAAATTAGGGAAAAGAATTAACTCATAAAACAATATTCTGAGATGTTAACTACTTAGAAACAATTGCTACAGGGTAATGTATACATCTGAACACATTTCTATCTACAACTGTGGTGGCCCAAGAAGTGGGTATTTATTTAAGTAAAATCTTGTTCATTTGAATATTTGGTTTTTTGAAAAGTGTATGTACATTTTAGTTTCCCATGGAAATAGTTAGGTGTTTTTTGTTGGTTGGATAGCTCATTCATTCAGCTTTTAGAAAATGTACTTATGGATCCCTATACAGAGTTATCACTGAATATTCTGCTCTTATTAATAGGCAATCTCCTAGAGCATGGATGCATGGAGTACTAACAGAGGTCTGCACAGATTACATGGCAAAATACTGTATTTCAATATATATAAATAAATAGTTCCACTTCTGAGATATGCAACACATTTGACAATCAATGTTTTTCATAATTCAAGAAAACAATTAAATATTGGCATGAGTGAGCACTATAGGTTTACAACAACACTTTTTTTTTTAAATCTTACTTAACACAAAATTAATATAACACTGAATGAATGTTTACTTTCAAAAACAACAGCAAACAAAATTCAAGTAGTCGTGTCATTGCTCACTACAACAATACAGACTGTTGATAAAAATATTTTTTAAAGGCAAGAATAAATGTAATACTTAACTAATGCTATTAGCAATGGATACAAGAATACATATTGTATACAACTGCATGCGTGAATATACAATGTATATATATATATACTGTATATGTATATATATATATATATATACACACACATGCATGTAGCACTAACAGACTAGATTCACATCAAAATACACAACACAATTTATGATTGTATTTATTAATGCATAATGGTAGGTCAAATGAAAAATTACTAACTTGAATTACATTCCAAACCATTACAATGGTTTACCATTATTCTGTTTGCTGATGACACTAATTTGTTGTTATTCTGCAAGTAACACTGATGATGTAACTTGCAGGGATGGGTTCAAGTACTTGAGTACTTGTGTACTTAAGTACTTGTGTACTTAAGTACTGTACTTGTTATTTTGCTGAATGCAGTACTTGCACTTGTACTTGACCGTCAAGGTACTTGCACTTGTACTTGACCGTCAAGGTACTTGCACTTGTACTTGACCGTCAAGGTACTTGCACTTGTACTTGACCGTCAAGGTACTTGCACTTGTACTTGACCGTCAAGGTACTTGCACTTGTACTTGACCGTCAAGGTACTTGCACTTGTACTTGACCGTCAAGGTACTTGCACTTGTACTTGACCGTCAAGGTACTTGCACTTGTACTTGACCGTCAAGGTACTTGCACTTGTACTTGACCGTCAAGGTACTTGCACTTGTACTTGACCGTCAACGTACTTGCACTTGTACTTGACCGTCAAGGTACTTGCACTTGTACTTGACCGTCAAGGTACTTGAACTTGTACTTGACCGTCAATGTACTTGCACGTCAATGTATTTGAACTTGTACTTTACCGTCAAGGTACTTGCACTTGTACTTGACAATCAAGGTACTTTGACTTGGCAAGTACTTTTTCCAAGTACTTTTTATGTTATCATTATGAATTTGGCTCTATCTGAAGAAATTTAAAAAAAATGGCTACAGTGAACATTACTGTATATTTATTCTTATTTTGCAGTTTCATAATATGAAACACACTTGATGGTGCGCGACTACTTGTTGATTGGTTTATGTATAAAGGCGAGAAGAAGCAGAAGCACTTACATGCAGGTTCACTGAGATTTGAAGCCGTGAGTCTATTACATGGGATAAACTAACACTATCTGATGCCTTGATCAGCTATAGTGGCTTCAGATGTTCAGAAACCACCAGTTCACTTGTATTGTGAACTTTTGTGGTAGACATAATTGCCTTGGCTTAAGATAATTACTAAATAGTAGCCAATTGCAATTTGTTCAGAACCTCAGATATGATGATGTTTAGTACCTGGCACTGCAGACAAGCAAGCATATTGTCAATTATATCTACAAGACTGCAGAGTACAGACTGGTGAACAAATCAGCAGCATTTGATCACGGTACTTGTACTTGCCTATATTTTTAGACAAGTACTTGTATTTGTACTTGGCAAAATTCATGAAGTACTTGTAGTACATCATGCATGTACTTGACCCATCCCTGGATGTAAGCACTGTTGCTAACAATGAACTAAAAAGAACTAGACCTGTGGTTCCAAGCGAACAAATTATCGCTCAATGTGAACAAAACACATTTTATAATGTTTAACAATAAAAAAGCAACCCAGAACATATGTGAATACAGTTTTGAATGGAACAAACATTGAGCAGTTATCATGTAAAAAATTCCTTGGAGTAACCAATGATGAAAACTTTACATCTTGTGAACACATAAAAATGCTTGAATCATCAAAAAGCATAGCAGTTTTGTATAAAACTATGCATGTTTTTGATTGCCAGGTGTTACACACATTATAAAATTCACTTGTTGAACCACATATGTCATATTGCTGCTGTGAGATCTGGGGAAATACTTATCAATCTAGACTCAAAAACTATTATTATAGTGTTATTAAAAAATACTGTTGGATTTTATCCCGATACTCTGCTATTTAGGCCGATTTCCAGTGGTTGTAGAAACCTTGCAGGAGAGTTGGTGAGCTGCAATCTCGCATGTAGCACAGTAAAACATTGCTTAAGAAAATGCACACGCTGTTCTCCTTTTGCCCCTACCACCCTCCCCCAGAATGGAAAGAAGAAAGAGATGAACTATGATAAAACTTTATTTGTTAACAAGGTACATGTGCATAACATGCATTTTGACTCAAAAACAGTAGTAATGACAGTTAAAAACAGTAGTAACAACATACTAGTAATATAACTGGAGTGACGGAATAGCTGCAACATCTATAGTAAAACATCTTAATAATATTCCTTATAATTTTTGGCTAAATATGCTTTAACCTTTTCGAGTATACCTATGTTATTTTACTTTATATATTATGTTATACCTAAGTTATTTTATTTTAATCCTAGGTCATATCTTTATATTGCATTAATAATTATGTATACTCCTGTTTTAAAGTTCCTCAGGTTCTACCAGTGCAATAGGGATTCCCATTACACATTAGTTACAGCCCACTGTTTGACACAGCTTAAAACCTACATGCAACTGTCCAGTTTAACAGGGGTCTAGTGAGTTAATGCTGTCTGTTGACACAAGTCTCTGCCAGTGACCGTGCCCATGGCTTCGTCTTGCCACAGTCCGTGTTTTAGTGTGCATGGACGCAACGTGTTCACCATGTGTTTACGTCATACTGTATTTCGTTACTTTTTCACAGACGGTAGACTGCGATCTTATACTATAACAACACTTAATAGTAACATTTGTAACTGTTTTATGTGTCATCTAAATAAATGTTACACAACAAAATATCTTTGCGTTTGATAGACACCTGGCGAATAGTTTAAAAACTCACATACAACACTGCCACCTAGCGGGTAAACCCCTACACGCATATAACGAATTCACGGATATAACGAACTCGTTAACTACCCACAAAGTAGTTCGTTATAAGCGTGTTGCACTGTAATAATATTTATAATGCTCTTTATAGTATTTATCACACAGTATGTATGTTATGTTGCAACGATACACTGGAAGTACAAATGTGCTGCTACAAAAACTTATCAAGTTATGCCACATTATGTCTTCATGTGTAAAACTAAGAGGACAGATTATTTGAGAACAAAAGGTAGACTAAAGAAAATTAACTAGGCTAGACCAATACACATATTTACAGCTGGCCACTCCACTCAGAGCCTACCAAGTGATCAGAGCAAAGTCCACTATCCAGTTACATCAGTAGGGTGGCTCCCATATTAGCTCCATATAATTGTCTTAATGGGAGCCTGCCTGACCTTACAGTGAATATTATATTGTAGTTTATGTGCTTATGATGGTAAAAAAATACTGTATGTCTGTCTGTCTGTCTGTGTTATAAATAGAGATCAGTGGGACTGCAGGAGGGAGCAGCAGAGAAACAGGAGGACAATTTTGTATTTTGAGAGGCCCTGAGGTGCCCTTAGAATGATTCAATCAAATACAGATTCCTTGTGTATAGTGGCAGTACCCTAAGATACATCTACACAACATTAGAAAAAAAGTTTTTGAAAATATAGAGCTTTGGAGACTGGTAGGTGGTAATCTACCCTCTCAGCACTAGTGTTCACTGCCAACAACTGGATTCATCCTCCATCCTCTAAAGTTACCAGGGCCACCACTGATTCATGGTCATGTTGATTAGCTCAACACACCAATTAAGACTATACACAACACTGTGAGTGACAGTGTCCAGAGTGAGGCTTAAGCAGTGTCCTGAATTGTTGAATAGATCAATTAAACCTGCCAAGTGGGTGACATTGTGCACAAGTGTTCATTAATCCTTAGTGATTGTTCAGAATGCCAGACAGACCACATACCTAAACAAAGTGAATGTAATAGGTGAAGAACAGGCAGGGTTCAGATAGGGGTATTCCACTCTTGATCATATATTTGTTTTGCACCTTTGTTATTTACCTGAATAATTTAGAACACTGTTAGTCATAATTATAAGGGACTTGACATGGCAGCTGGTGAAATTTACAACAATCTTAGAGATGATGATGTAGACATTTTCTTGAAAATGTATATTCTACCATGTGCTGATGACACTAGATTCAATCAAATACAGATTTCTTGTGTATAGCGGAACTATTCTAATGGTTGACATTTGGTTGTTTCAGGTGTCAACTATATGGTGAATCTGTAATTATTAGTCTATATTGATACAATTTATTTACATAATACCATGTCTACACAAGGCATGGCAAGTGTAAACAGAATAGTAGAATGCATTTGATATCAATAAAGTGTAGGATATTTCACTCTATAGTTGTCCAGAAAATACATTTTCTATGTTTGTCACCTACAGGTGACAATACATCTTTAACCAATAGACACCACAGTCACACCATTTTATAATAATTAAATGAACATCAAAACTTGCAATTATAGAAAATCAATAGTTTTGAAGATACAGTTAAAAGCTGCAGGCAACTGAGTTTAACAGGGGTCAAATGTGTCTGCTCTGCCTGTGACCAATCAAAGATTAGTCAAGGTCTCAATGGAACAATGCAGAGTGGAGTGAGGCCCTGGCACTTTCTGGCACAATACACAACATCTACTGTTGGCAGTGGTCTCAAGGGCCCTTCTCAAAACCACATCACTAGATAATGTAAAACGTTTGCACTTTGGGGGTCCCTGGGGTGCCCTTAGAATGATTCAATCAAATACAGATTTCTTATGTGTAATGGCAGCACCATAAGATACATCTATGCAAAGTTAGAAAAAAAGTTACTGAACAGTTTTTGAAAAAAGTAGGCAAAATGTGACAAATTACCAGCTTTTTGGGCCCTTGGGGGCCCTACAGGGTCCTGAGAATGATTCCAGTAAATACAGATTTCTCGTGCATAGTGGCAGTATCAAATGCTTTAAAGAAATACATCACTATGACATCTGTTTGCGTGCCAGACTGCATATGGGTAACTAAGTCATGTATGAACTGAATAAGCTGTGTCTCACAAGATACTTCGGAGCGAAAGTCATGTTGAAGATGATAAAGAATGTTGTGTGAGTGTGCATGTTTCATTTTACTACTAAGTTCCAGACATGGGGTCAAATATATTTGTATTAGAAAGTATTTGAATACTTTTTTAAGTGTTTGTATTTGACATGACAGTATTTGTATTTAATACTTTCCAAAAGTATTTGAAATGTTCAAATACTTTCAAATACTTTTTCAAATACATAGGACATGATTATCAATAAATGACAACTTAAAATTATTCTTGTTTGAATTCTTAACAGCGGAGTAATTTTACTATGTCATTTGGCAATTCACCACTTTTCTGCTCAGAAATAATGGCAAGGTAATGCCATTATGTGAGAAGTCATTGAGATCACTGTGTGAGAAGCCAACATCACCTTACTTGTCAGTTGTCACTGTGGTGCAATTAGCAAAAAGGAGACTGTTGCACTGGTCTGTCTGTCTTTTGATCATAGTTTCCAAGCCCCAGCTAACCAAACTACCTACCTGGTACCTAACCAATGTGGCAGTGGCTGCTAAGGCCAGATATTGTGTGTAATATTGCTTGCTGTCTGTGGGTTAAGAGAAGGTGGTGGCTTCTCAAGTAAGGTGGTACCATCATCATAAAAGCCAGGTCCGTTGTAACTGCAAGTTAGTTGCCTATGAACCTACAAACCATGGCTAGCAATATTGTATATTGTAATGTAGTCTGAAAATAAAAAGTATTTAAAATACTTTCCAATGTATTTGTATTTAAATACTTTTGCATTTCAAAGTATTTGTATTCAACTCCCTCAAGAGTATTTGTATTTAAATACATTTCAATATATTTGACCCCATGTCTGCTACTAACCAAGATATGTTCCATTAGTTTTGATGCTATGCATGTCAGGGAAATTGGCCTATAATTTGAAGCTATGATCTTTGACCATTCTTGAAAATAGGCGAGACATTTGCTTTTAGCCAGTCTGTGGGGACTTCTCCTGTAGCGTATGACTTCTGAAAGATTAAAGTTAGCGATGGCGCAATTTCAACAGCCAATTCTTTTAGAATTCTTGGGTTGATGTCGTCTGGTCCTTGTGCTTTATAAGGTTTAAGATTTTGTAGGAGTTTTAGTATACCAGCTACACAGACATGTTAAAATCGAATTTATGCTACAAATGTATTTTTGTGTGTTCTAAAATGTTACAAACAATGTTAAACTTTGTGCACACAAAATCGGATTTTAGCTAAAGCCTTGTTTTTATTTCCTTTAACACTCCCAGGGAACAACCAAAATGGTTCACCAAGCATCTGTGTCATAAAGGCATTCAGATTAACACATTACCATGACCCAGTACATTTTCACAAAGAAAAAATGAAAAATTAGAAATTTTAAATATTGTACTGATCTTTATGAGCTAAATGCAAAGATCAATTCAACATTTTAACTTTATATTGTTTTTTAAAGTTGAACGCACTGTCAATAAAAGGTGAATTAGTCTAGCAAGCAACTTTAGTACTTACCCCTATTCCATCCAGTGGGAGCCAGGGTTGTCATCACATTATTTTCCTCAACCTCGCGTGGTCTGTTCCCATCTGAAAACAAATTATGAAAAAACATAATAACTATTTTGCAAGATAAAACAACTTTAAACAAAACTGCAACACAAAGGACTGAGTTCCAGGTGCGAAGACCAGATGGCTTACTGAGACTGTGAGCTTTTTTATGTAGGTTACTGTTTTCTAGTTAGGATTAAAACAACATATTGAGAGAATGAGTATTCAGTAGGGGTATATTATTTGTAATATAATTTGTAATAATGCTGCTATTTAAGCAAAATTTCTTCATATCTAGAAACAAATTCTTATATTAAATTGTCAAAATTATTACATGATGCTACAAGTGTGGCTACAATCAACTGTACTGCAACAGTAAAGATAATGAAAACTGTAAATGATACAATCATACTGTGAAACAATGACAAGCCTTTTTGTAAATTTGGTAAATTTAATCAAATGTACATCCGACACCCTGAAACACACACACGCACGCGTGCACGCACACACTGATTCTCATTTCAATTATACAATAAATAAAGGGATTTTGGGGAGAAATTATTTCAGTGTACATACTGTGTACAAAACGTTTTGTATACATCCAGATGATTACGATCACTGCCAGAGTGAGCAATGCTACAAAGACGGGGATCAGCACAATGACAGCCGTACGCCATTTCTTCTCACTGCCAGCAAGCTCACGGGTTTCTGTCTGGAGGAGGCTG
This sequence comes from Escarpia spicata, assembly GCA_963995525.1. Taxonomy (NCBI): domain Eukaryota; kingdom Metazoa; phylum Annelida; class Polychaeta; order Sabellida; family Siboglinidae; genus Escarpia; species Escarpia spicata. The sequence goes on along the minus strand of OZ023205.1, from coordinate 68,192,904 downwards.
TAATTTGCCAGCAACTCTTTCAGCTGTTTTTGGATGATGAAACCTGCAATGAAACCACAGTTGAATCATTAGCATTGTAGGCTCTTGTCTACTGGAGTTGGACCAAGACCTACACTGTGCTAGCCTGACTTGGTAGTGTGGGAATTGGAATTGATAAGTTGATAATCGAAACAGGTTGAGTTGGAATTGAGGACCGCACCGTTAGGTGAACCGAGCAAATTGGTTTGAATATTTAATGGTATTTACAAGAAAACTATGTTCTAAACCAGGAAAATTGTACTTAATTTATATTAACAAATTTATATAATAGGCTACTGACATGTATTAATTAATGTGTATTCCACTGACAAAGATAGTGAGTTAGATGAGTTGCAAATTTCAAGTGGTTAATATTTAATATAGAATACTTGGTAAGTACTCCATATAGCTCAATATAAAAAATCTAGTCAAATACAGCAGAACCTGTGTTGGGCACCCACCTCTTCTGCACAGCCAAAGTCATCATTGAAGACAGGTTTCCCAAGGCATGTGCATGAATAATTATTGTACATAATGAAAAGTACTTCATCAAGCAGACAACAGGGCTGTGTTAATAAAGTGTAGTCATGTGTTGGTGTGGACCACACTTCCACTGCTTCTCTCTTTAGTCATTGTTAGACTAGTTTGTGTGAAATTGTCATTTATTTCTTGCTTACTCATCACATTTCTGCTGTCTGCCTCTTCTCGTCACTCAGAACAGGTCAAAATATTGATCGTGGTCTTGTTGGTTGCATTTGGCAAGTGGTCACTTCTACACTAATGTTAGAAAAAATCCAAGTCTAGGATAGTGGTTGCCCAAGAGAGAGGTCACCCAAGAAAGGTAAATGTTTATAGATTTCCATAGCACCATATTTATACAATGATCTGTATTTAAACAGGTTGTACTGCATTGCAGTTAATCATAATTTCTCAGTAAATAGTTGCAAGTACTTACTGGGACAAAGCTTCTCACAGGATTTGTCTCCGGGTCGACACACTTCTGTGCATGGCTTGCACATATCCAAATCTACAGAGGGAGCATTATTTGTATATACATACAAAAATATATAACTTTTTTTTAAATATCGACGATTTTGAGAATAATAATAATTCCGTTTTTTAATATAGCGCTTTTTAAGTAGGTAAATACTAATGAAAGCGCTTCACATACTAAAATGACGTGTTGGCTAAATGTTAAAATATAAATTAATTAAATAAATAAGCTAAGATAAAAAAAATACATAAACAAAAATAAATAAATTAGAGTGTAAAAATACAATTTAAAACAATTAAATTAAAAACCAATCAATACTATAAAATATAAACCAGTGTCATTTAGATGTTGCAGCAATGCTTGCATCAAGGCATGTAGTGCATGCGAAATAGATGGGTTTTAAGTTGTTTCCGGAAAGCCGCCAATGTTCCAACCGATCGCACACACTTTGGCAAGCTATTCCACATATGTGAGCCTGTCACTGCAAAGCTGCCCTGTCCGATAGTTCTCTTAGACACCGTCACCGCGAGAAGCGTTGCGTCACTTGCCGATTGCAATGCACGTGTGGGCGCGTTGCGAACTATCGCACAGTTGAGGTAGTTCGGGGCTAAGCCATGCAGGATCTTAAATATGTAAGTACATATCTTGAAAGTAATTCTCATTCTGATCGGCAGCCAATGCAGTGATTGCAGAATTGGTGTGATGTGATCTCGCCGTCTGACGCGGTTGATGAGGCGAGCGGCTGAGTTCTGTGCTCATTGAAGTCGGTTGGTCTGTCCATTGTTCAATCCACCGAGTAGAGCATTGCAGTAGTCGAGGCGACTTAGCACAAGACAGCGTACTGCAGCATGGCACGCGTCTCGCGTCAGCAGGTGACAAATTCTGCCGATCAGGCGTAGATGGTAGTAGGCCGAAGAACAGTAGCTGGAGACGAGATGGTCTAACTGCATGTGTCGGTCGAAGTAACAGCCTAGATTTCTCGCTGCATCTGTTGATTGCAAGGTAAGTCCAGGTAGTTCCAAGCTGGGGCTGCCGTAAACACATAGATTGTGCGGTGACTGCAGCACAATAAACTCAGTTTTATCATTGTTGAGTTTTTAAGTTGATGAATCAGCATCCAGGCTCTAATCTCGGCGATGCACTGGATGAGCAGCTGTTTAGCGTTTTCCAGTTCGTCAGTCACCATAGGGTTATAGCTGACATATAGCTGGATGTCATCAGCGAATCGGTGGTAAAGCACATTACGTTTCTTGCAGATGTCAGCAATGGGTGTCGTATATGCGTTGAACATCACTGGTCCAAGTACTGAACCCTGAGGTACACCGTGGTAGATGGGGATTGCGTTCGAAGAAGACGAACCAATCGTGACACACCGAGATCTGCCGGTCAAGTATGATCTAAACCAGTCAAGTGTCATACCGCCGATGTTGAAACGTAAAACCAGAGTGTTCAACAATTCGTCAATGTTGATCGTATTGAATGCTGCACTCGTGTCAAGAAGAACCAGCATGACACAACGTCCCGTGTCAAGGTTGCGCACGATGTCGTGTTGTACTTTCATCAGACCTGTTTCTGTAGAATGATGTTGTCTATAAGCCGATTGCATTTCATCATGCAGCTTATTCGTTGCCATGTGCAGATTCAGGCGTTTGAGGACGACTTGCTCGATCAACTTTCCTATGAAAGCGAGGTTGGAGATGTTGGAGAACAGCTTTGGCGATACATTTTCTATTCTACCCTAGGCTCTGATAACCGACTCATGCTTTATCGTAATTGTAGAGGTTAGTTGATTAGTTATGCAGATAACATTTAATAGATACACGTGTATTACAAAGAGGACTACACATATAAATTATGACATGTGACTTCACAGTCAACTGTGCAGAGTGTGCGGTGTACATTAATTTGCGCACACACTACACATGCAAAATAGAAAGCAGCAAAGTTTGTACCAAGAAGGGCCTATCAAGTAACTACATACAGACTCAGAGCAGAGAAACATCGGCGTACACCTGCTATATCATATGTAGGTTCTGGGGTCAGTGATACTGTAAAGGGTTAGTGTGCGGACATCTAGTCTGTAGACTAGCAATGCATGTATTACGTAGCCTATATGCTTCAACGTGTAAGCCAGCTCTAGTCTAGACAGAATCAGATCAAACTTACTTCTCTCAAAATACTCATCAATTCCGCATTTCTGGTCCCCAACAGCGTGGCAGATGAAGCCTAGACCTACTACTACTACAGCTGCGACAAAGTGTGAATTGAACGATTCCATTTTAAAAATATATAACTTATGTTAAATTATAATAAAGATAATGCAATCGAAGTGGCTCTCTTCGCGACGAAGTTCTTAGTTTTGACAGCTTGCATAACCACGTCCACGCCCATGGGTACAGACTCTGGGAAAAACCCATGCCCATAGGCATAGCCCTTTGCCCATGGCAAATTACTTACTAGTTGGTACCTCCTCTGCGTGCGCATGGTTTAGGAATCTCGGTCACTTCCTTCCGGTTGCGGTGATTTCTGGCTTGAAATGTCCTTCATGTTGGCATCGGCATTTATAAAAATTAACAACGTTTACGAACTTATCGAGTTGTATATATACCGCTATTTACAATATGCAGGAATCATGTCAGCTTGAAGGGACAACATTGACGGTATATGTGCAGCTCTTGATACCTGAGGCTGAACTCGCTCGCAAAATATAAACATAAAACACTGTCACTATTACTCAGAAAGTTTTTAATGTTTATATTTTGCGATATATATATGTGTGTGTGTGTGTGTGTGTGTGTGTGTGTGTGTGTGTGTGTGTGTGTGTGTGTGTGTGTGTGTGTGTGTGTGTGTGTGTGTATTACATTAAAATAATTTAATATATATATACTGATATCAGGGTCCGTACTCAATGACAGATACCAAAATGTAGGCTATTTCAAGTGGTGATATTCTCCCCCTCCAGTGTAACCATGGCATAGGACAAGTATGAAACTGATAAGTGGAGGAAAGTATACAAAGAATGAATGTAATCTTGTACTGAAATTAAATGGGGAGGAAATTAAAGAAGTTACTAGTGTAAAATACGTAACTCCTAAGTCATATTACATGCAATGATGGCAAAGATATTATAATTATGTGTCAGTATCGCCAGCTATATACACGTGACACTGTATACGTACTACCTGGTACTTAGAAAATGTTATATGTGCACTGATGATATTAAGATAAAGCTATTTGATACTTTTAGTTCTTCAGTGTACGCATCACAACTATAGTGGAACCACACTGTTCACAGCATTCATAGGTTACATGTTTCTTATACTCATGTCTTTAGAAGACTGCTTCAACTACCCAAATACTGTAGCGTTTCAAGCATGCTTGCAGAGCGACTTGTTCCTAGCTGTAAAGCAGTTATAAGAATTTTTTTTGAAAAAATTTATTACATTTTTGATAAAACTGAAAACTCCCTAGTAGTTGCAGTCTTAGGTACCGACATCAGGTGGTTTGTGAGGACAAGGATACAATGGGTTAAGTCCCTATACATATATAATGATCTTGTGTAATTGCAGCGGTACTGGAAATTATTAATATTAGCTTGTTAACTGTTACACGTGTATGGAAATATGGACCAATGTATGTGTCATAATGTGTGTGTGTCTGAAATAAAGAATTGAATAATGAAAAGAAAAATCAAGGCTATTGAGAATGAACTGGCACCAGAACATTGGCTGCGACCTACAGCCTGTCAACAAAAGATGGAGTGACATCAAAATGCTAACAAAAACCAAATCTGGGTGGAATGTTTTGACTGCCTTATAAGTAAAATAAAAAAATTAAAAAGTGGAAAATCAATTTGAATGAACAGGAATCTCTGCATCATACAAAGGTCCACGGCTGGGCAACTGTTGTGCAGTATATAAGCTGACAGTCGGCAGAAGTGCTCCCCAGCCACTTTTAAATCTACCCCGAAGTACGTCTTCCGGAGAGTGGGCTATTATATAGGTACCAAATAATTTAACGTACATGCACGTATACATATGCAATATATATATCATGCAACTTTGCATGTAAATTAAGTGTATATATATATTATTTATGTGGAACAAGGATCCCTGTTAATGTAGTGGAGTTATTGACTCAGAAGTGTGGCTAATTTGCTGTAAATAACAAGGCTGATGTACGTTTGTGTCAGAGCTTTGTATTAAGTCAGTAATGAAATCCACATAATACAATATGTACATGATAACGTAACAGCAAAGGTAAGGGGAACCAACCACACGCAGGTGGCGGGACCCACCCATAAATTGACAAAAGACAGGTTTTGGTTTAAAGATTAAATCGCTTTGTGGAAGGGGAAAGCGTCAGAGTGCCCCCAAAACCCCTTGTATGCATTATCATGTATATATAGCTAAGATTGAAACCAAGAAATGTGAATGCTCAATATATAGCAGCGAGATCAATGACTATTGGAATTAACCCTATGCCAAACATACATTACCACACAGTACAGCAATGAATATACATTATTACAACAGACATGTGTATATATATATTACATATACACCTGTATATATGAGGTGGAATGAAGCCAACATGCTTTTGTCTGTCCAAACACAGTTTATCAACAACATCCGGAAGCATGCCAAACACATAATAATGATGATCTACTGTGCTCCATCTCTTCCCGGGTGATCTAGTCTCTGACAGTCTCTGTGCCCTCTATTGTCTAGAGTAAACTATATCTTTAAACTTGGTCAATGTAAGGCAATTTTTAGGATATGACAAAGTTAATGTTACCAACTTTCTCACACCAGGGTTGGTTAACTGGGTGGCTGAGATATATTGTTGTGAAGCCTTTTTAGGGCCCACACTATATGCACATATATTACATACTATTTACACCTATACACACATTCATAGGTCGATATCACTGTCCCCACCCAGTCGCCTGTCTGCATATGAAGGCCAACCTAAAGTTAACACCTTCATATACCAGGGTTACCTGGGTGGGTGACATATAATATCAGTTAAATACTTCAGTGCATGATAATCAACAAATGATTGTAGCAAGGTAGAATTAAAGTACATGTATAATGAAAAAATCACCCATCAAGAAGAAAACATTGCTCCAGTTATTTGTTTGGTTTCGTTCCTTCTGCAATGTTTCGATTATGGGTTGAAAATAATGAGTACAAATACAAGTGTACAATAGTTTGTATACAATAGTAGGTAAACACAAGAGAAGGTTAAGGGTAGCCACTATCAGACACATGGGGTGGAATGAAGCCAACATGCTTTTGTTTGTCCAAACACAGTTTATCAATGACACCTGGAAGCATGCCAAACACATTATAACACCAATCATCTAGGCACTATCCCTCATTGGGTGACATAGTCTCTGACAGTAATTTCTGTGCCCTCTGTTGTGTAAACACATAATACATGTAATAATAATTGATATACTTCTTATACAGAACAGATCTTTTTAGGCAAACTCAACTACATTAGGAAATGAAAGAAATTAAGAGCAAAATGGTTAGAAATTAATTAATTAGAAAACTTTCAACTTTGTATTAAGTTTCTTGATAATTTGTGTGACCGAGCTATTGCCAACTTTTTAAGCTTGAAAGCCAAAATCTGAGCATTTTCTGAAGCTACTTCACTTATAGTCAGTCCTCGTTTTTTGCGCATACATCTTTTCCTCCCACCCCACCTTTCTCTAGCATTGTGAGGAATTTTAACTAGAGGCTGGTATGGATCACCTATATTAAATTCAGGAAATTTCAATTGATAATCGCTATTTCTGATAACAATGGGGCCCCCCTTCCTTCTGAATCCTGAGTGATGAGGATGTCTTTTGGGTAGCCTACCAGAGAAGAATGTTGGTGCAGCTTTCATCTTAGGATCATGTAGGAGTTTAAGTAAATTACCCTTTTTAGCTTGTTGTACTTCCAACTTTGTTGCTATGTGGGACCTTTGTAATAAAGAATTTATACCACTGAAAACATTAGCCCGATCACATATATTACTTTGATGGGGAAAGAGAGTAGACAAACCAGGAGAAATTTTTGTGACAGTAGCAAAATACAATTCCAACAATTTTAAATGGTCATGACAGTTGTTTATAGTTGCTTGCACTGCATGTAAATGTTTACAGAAATATGGCTGTCCCTTGTGAATGAAACCTAAACATGTACACATGGTAAGGAATATATTTACAATGTAAACCCCTTCATCTGGTGCCGGAACAGGCAGGTACTGGGCAACAACATTATGGAAAGTTTGAGCAGCACTTGCGTTCAATTGTGCAAGTAAATTTTCACTACCTACATTTAGAGAATATTCATGGTCATTTCCAGATTGCTTTTTATCCTCTGAAGTGACAAATGCCCACCCATGTTGATCCCAATTTGGAATGAGACTGACTTTCCGAGTCTTAACTAGATATAGGCCTTTCATGATACAGTTAAGTAATTTTCCCTTGGAAGTGTTTACCTGGTTTTTAAATCTGGCTAATTTAGTAGCATCACGCACAGTGTCATTTGCATGCCTCGGCAAAGTTCTGTCTATTAAAGTTCGAATTTGAAATGCTAGAGATTTGTTTAAATGATTTGCGTTTTCCCCTTGGACAAGTAACCTGAATTGATTTTCTGTTATGTTATTGGTCAACAACAGTGGATTTCGTCTATCTTGTTCCGGCACCAACATTGCTGTCTCAGCAGTAAATGCTGTTTGCCATGCACTATGAAACCAACATTTATTGAGGTAGTCAGCAAAACTATTCTTTGACTGTGCACTAACAATATAGTTTGGGATATCATTAGTTAAATAATTGAAAAATGAGTGTACCATGCTTGTCCGAACAGTTTTATGCCAACTACGCATTACACCTTTCAGTGCGGTTAAGACAGGGTTAATGAATATTTTAAGATCTGGATAAGTCATAATTTTTTCCTTTAGAGCTTGCAGAGCATGAAAGTTGCACAGATCTGATTGCAAAATTAAGTCCTTGCATGCTGTTTTAATGTCCCATGCCTTGTCATGCTGTACTACTGGTTGGAATACTGAACCATATTTCAAAGTGCAAGGTCTTAAATTGAAAAAACCATTGTTATCATTAAAAATGTAAAGATGTTTTTTATGTGCACAGTTTGAATGATGACAGGGCATGTTGGCAATGGTAATTTGTAACTGCATTTTGTGTACCTCTGAAATCTCACAATTACTGATAGCTGCCATACCAATCCTACCTTTATTTGTTGAGTCACAATAAGTCAAAATACTAGTTTTAAAACGTGCTGCATTTAGATCATGCTTGACATCATACCCACAGATCACACCAAACTCTTCTAAACACTTCATGTTTTCATCACTTCCGAGAACAATGTGGTAATTACGATTTAAGTTTACATCACCCCTCTGATACAAAAGAACCGAATCAAAATTTTGTTCCAAAATTATCTCAGTATTTCTCCAGTCAGAATTAGTAAGTCTGTCTTTAGAAATGGAAAGATCCTTTCCTAGATAATGACGATCAATTAAATGACACCTGTTTGAAATTTGGCGTAAATTTACAGACTTTAGTGAGTTGTCAGTGTCACCATGTGTAAGTATACTTGTTGGATTTTCTGCAATGTAAATCTGACTTGGAGCTGTCTTTCCAGTCATTCTAGCCCTATCTATTTTATCTTTCATTGTCTGTGACATATGTCTACCCTTCTGGTTAGGCTCAGAGGTGTGAAATAGTGAATTCTGTCTATGTTCAAAAATTTCCCAATTGTCCAAGTCATCCTCTTTTAAAATAAGTTTTAATTTCCACCCACATATCATGTGAGGGTGATAAACGTGAACTGGCAAACCTATGTTGAACATGGAATCTGGCCTGTGTGATCCATAGGTATTGATATATACGCAGCATGCATAACACAGTGTTTGACCATTCCGTTTATACCATCGTGGTGTGTGTTGAGTGTCACAATTTAGACATTGTTTATAAATAACGATGCTGGTACTACATTTTGGACATATCGTGCAATCTGGGGATATTTCTGTGATTAGGCAGCCACACTCATTTCTACATACAGATGTGCGAGATAAACATGACACATACATAACTACTGCAATTTTGCTTCCAACGCTTTCCAAGTTTTCAGATGCTATGGGTTCAAAGCTGTCATCAGTTCTGTGAAACTGTTTGTTATCTGTTCTGCTCACATTTGAAACTAGTAAAGTGTCGTCATCTCGTTTAATAGTTACATTCTTACTATGATTTACTTTTATACGTTTGTCAAACAACATGTTATCTAAAAAACGTCTGGTAGGAATGCCAGTGTGAACATAACCAGTGTGAACATAACCAGATTTTAGCCAAGTATGGAATGATGCATCATTAACAAAATGTTGAATCTCTGTTATCGCATTCTTATCTGTTTTACCGGAGGGTGAACAACTGAAAAATTTACTTTTCTTTATGCCACTTTTCTGCAAGCAAGTTAGACGCAAATATTTTCCATAATCAAAAGTAATATTAGCAGACAACAAACATGTAGGCCAATCACAGCATAGCACAATGCCTGATATATTTACCTTTTTATTGTTATTATTCTCAGAATGTGTACAGCTCTTTAGCCAAACAACTGCCTCAGGAGACTGCACATATGACTGCATGTTTGCTACGGCCGTAGCATCACGTTTACCTTCCTGAGAGCACGGGAAGTGTTTTGAGACTTTTTTACCATTGTTTACAATTACCCGTAGCCTCAAGAACTTTGACTTAACAACCGAAACAATTGGCTTATTAATTATGAGAGTTACTATGTTTGTATAATCAAGAACAAGTGGCGTTTCAGTACTTCTCATAATTTTTAAGGGGAGAATGTAGTTGTCCATCTTTCTTTGTTTTGTATCATTAAATACTGCTTGATAACTGCTATTACTGTTATTAAGATTGGTAATACTAATGGTTGGTGTGGGCATAGACTTGTGTTTGTTGCTTCTCTTATTACGACTGGCACTCACACTTTGGTAGCTGCTACTGGAAAGCTTTCCATTTGGCTTTTGTACTAGCATATTCACATCAACTGTGCCTGTCATTATCCATTGCATGATTACCTGTCTCAAAAAGTGTGAATAGAGAGAGATGTTGCGCAGATAAGCAATTTCATTTGTTTGAATTTGAGAATCTGGAAGAGCAAGACCATAGAACCTGGTCCGGTATAAACTTGCTAGTGAGGCACCTATTATTACAGAGACTCCGCAAATGGATGAACACGTCTGTAATGGATATTTATGAGAACATAGATGTGAACAGGTATGTGAGCCAGTATCAACCCCAGGTTGGTGACAAAAGTTATAAAGAGGAGCTGGTTTCCCCAAGTCCTGTGATATCTTTTGAAATATAGTCCTAACTGTTGCCGGCATTCCCCACCCAAGTGTGTCTGCATAGGTTACAATATTAAATTCCATTGAATACACAGCCAGTGCAAAGTGATTAGACTGTAACAAAATGTTAGTTCCATCTGCATTAGACACTTGTAAATTGCCCATGAAATTTGTTCCACCATTACTACCAACAGGTACAAACAAAATAATTTGCCCATCATGAACATTTGCAAATTTTTGGTGAATCTGTGCGCCAAAATTTGTCTTGTGTTGTATATCTGATGCATAGTACACCAAAGTTTTAGTATCATAAAATTTAGCATTCAGCATTACACTAATCTGAGATAGAAGCGAATTTGACAGCCAACGTTCACCAAAAAGAAATGTAAGATCTTCAATGTAGTATCGGTTATTTGCTATGAAGACTGTGTCATTTTCTGCATAGTTCAGAACAATTTGCAAATATTCATCTAAACATTTGTGGTCAAGCTGCGAAACACCATCTATGGTAAAATAATTTTGTTGTTCTGCCCAACTAATTTCCATCCTAACTTTTTCTTGAATGTCCTTCCCAGCAAAGAAATCTTTGAAAACTTTAATGGTTTCCATTGAATAACAACCATAATCCAGCACAATTTCTGCTCTATCCGTGTGATTTATCTCAATTTTCTGTAAAATTCCCTCTATCTGGCATAAGGGCGGCATATAAGGATACTGACTGGGATCAGTAGATGTACACTTAACATTAGTTCCAGATCGAATGTCAACTTGCTTAGATCTGAGTACTGCAGGAAATGTGGATTTAAATAATTCTTTTCTAGCTTGCACAAAGCATGATGCAGATTTATTTTGGCTACTTACACATGGAGGCCGTGGTCCTCCACCTACAACTGTGGCGCTGTCTTGACTATTTATGCTGAGAGGACTCACACCTCCTACCACTGTCATGTCTGTCATGTCAGTCACTGGAGTCTCGATGGATGTGTCCAGTGGCTGTAATGACACCGACGAACGATCACCATCATCTCCAGTCTCTACATCTCGGCATAGGTTGCGGTGCTTAGTCAGGACGTGGTCAAGCAACACATCCTCTGACGAGCTGACAGAAGTGCAGAAGGGACACCGCACTGCACAGCATTGCACAGCAGGTCTCTGATGTGGTATCTGATGTTGGGTCCTCGTCTGACGTTCCGGACTGGTTGAGTGGTGCTGGAATGCAAACTTTTCTATAACAATATATCAGCCATTCTTGAATGTATCTATGCATAAATGAAAAACATTTATAGGTTTATTTAGTTTTACTGAAATCATCGGAAAAACTGTTGAATTCGCTTTGACTGGATTTGTTCAAAATACCACCTAAAATTTGCTCACCTGATAATTAAGGCTTTATATGACTCTCAGACAGACAGACACTGTATCATTTTATATTTATGAAAAAATTGTATACCTTCAGCAAATTTTTTTTATCTGGAAATTTTAATGAGCTTTAGTATTTTGGTTGATAGCCCATCCTTATATGCTAGAGTACTGGAGTAAATTAAAATACATTGATCTGCCTTAGAACATACCTTGCAGCGTGAATGCAGCTGCCCTGGAGGGATGGCGATGGGCACTCCTGCCACACTGATGAAGATATAGTCCTCCAGGTCATCCGGGCACACAGTAGGACCAGCAGGGTGTCCTGTACCTGGTAGAATATAATTGCCGTAGGTCCGCACTGGTGCAGGGTCCTGCCTGCATCTGCAGGGCTGAGGTGTCCTAGCAGCCTTGGCTTGTGCCTTGGCTACTATACGCCGTTGATGGTCTGCTCGGGTACGGGATAGCTCCTTGGATACCATGTCTGCCTCCCTGCAAAGACACATTCTACTTTCAAGTCATTTGTGATAAATGAATGTTTTTCAAATGTCTAACCAGCTCAGGTACGACGCAAACATAACAAAGGGAGACAACACCATATTCATCATACAAAATGGTCCTTGCTTGAACTTACTTGGCAAAGCCGAGGCTACTGTCACGTGACAGTATCTGCAGGACACGGTTGGCAGTCGTAGCATGTAACAAGGAGTTGCCGTAGAGTGATAGATGAAGTCCGTCCATACTAAAATGTCCCGGTTGCGTGAAGATGGTGTCCCAATCCCAGAAATGAACACCAGGAATGCGTGCAGACACCTGGTGGAGACGCTGGTTGTATAACAACCCTGTCTTGTAGATATCATCACTGTAGAAAGGAATTAAAGTAAGTTTCAGCACAAGTATTACTTTGTTCAAACATCTCTAAACGAAATGTTTACAGCCACAATCCTATTTAAAATGCGTGATATATATATATTATTGCTTCGTGAAAGGTGTAGAAAAATGTAGATAATCAGTAGACATATCATTTGCTTATATTAGCAAGTTCCAAAAACATATTACAAGACAAACCATGAATTACGTTTTTCCAATAGCCAAACACAATTATGGAGCAGCATTGACAGAAGTAGCAGTCACAATTTTGTATATGTGATCACATTTTTATTGTTATCATTATGATATTTTCTAGTACTAACTCACTCATCAAATCGAGGGAGTACACCAGAAACTATGAGGGGCACTCCAGGGTAAGTGTCCTGGGCCTCGCGAATAAGTCGATGGTGTTGATCTAAGGTACGGTCTAGATGACGGATGTCGTTGCAGATGGCTTCTAGGTGGTTCGTAGCCACATGGACAATAACTGCATCAACCTCTACTGGATCCACTTCAGCAAGTACTGAAAGCATATTATTCTGTTAAAGACAAATGTCCCTATTTGTACTAAAAGCAAAATCATATTTACACAATATTCATCAACTGTTGTGCAAGAAAAAGCGCAAAGTGAAAATACACAGGTCACTTTACTTAAGTTTAAGTTAAGAGATGTTCTAAACTTCTGCATAATTTAAATGAAATTGTCTTGCTAAGCCTAAGACTGAACATAAAATAGAGATGTCAATGACAATGACAATTGCAAATTAATATATTGTGTTTTCTATTCTAATTCCTAAAATTAATTATAACATTTCATTGTAGTGATATCATAGTAACATATGTATATCAAATAAAAGCTGAGGCGCTCAGCAGTCAACATACACCCTGTTCAACAAGACAGAACAGGAGTGTCCATAATTCTAAAGTAGGCTGCTAAACGCGCTAAACCGTAAACGCGAAGCCGGGCCGCGTCAAAAGTTCTATCGGACGCGACACACACGACGACCGGCATCAGCTTCAAAGAACACTTGTGTAATGTAACCGTATCAAGTTGCAGCGAAATCACTATTCCTAAAATGCTAATGATGAGAATGTAATGTTATTTAAAAGAAACAAAATGTATGACCAATGGAAATGCGTTATTAAGACGTGAAAGAAAATTGAAATTCGGCAACATCTTAAGTTAAGTTAATGGATTCTCATCCGACTGGATTAGCGGCACCGTCTAAATATAAATATGTATTCTTCAGTATCAGGTAGTAATCATTTATTGAATATAAAAACTGAATATGCTTCCTGTATATTAATTTACGAACCTTGTTCAAGTAGTTGATCATTATTAGTCATAAAGGGCAAAATAATCTACCCGGGAAGGTACCAGCCGAGAAGGGGTTACAACACTATTTTACAGGAAATTAACATACAATTTCCACATGTGTGATAACACTACAGTAAAATGTGTACAGTAATATAGTGATCGATGCACAATTTCTCATTTCACTGTGTGCGTCTTAGACAATACATCTTACCTTGACGAATGCCATTGACACCAACACCTCGTCTACAGTAGAGCTCGAACTGGACACCATCTAAACTATGGGGAAGATACTTGAAAATAGAATCCGCAAAGACAGCCACCAAGTGAGACATGCTGTGGATTTGCAAGAAAAAATTAATTTCCTGTACAATGTATGTCGTCGATCTCGGTCCACCTAGGATTCGTGTATTTTTGTGTGTGTGCAAGATATGTCGTCGATCGTGTTGATTTCGGCCCTTTGGTTTGATTTTAAGCTTACTATGCCGTCGATCTCGGCTGGCCTAACTTTTTTAGGATGGCATTATTCGTACTACAACCAGGGGATGGGGTGGATATATTATAATTATATATATATATATACATACATACATACATATACACCTGTATATACATTTAATAATAATACACGTGTAGTTGTACAGGAATATATCAAAACGTAATCATGTGATATAAATACCAAACCGTTTATTATGAATGAAAACAACAATTATATATATATGTACAGAGACTCATTACATACTATACACATTTGTGACATATCTAACAACACCAAAGAAAGTATTAAGAAAACTTGTTGAGCACCACGCCCAATCACAATAATAGTAGAACTCCCGCAAAAATTGCAATAAAGTTAACCAAATATACTCAATACTTTTACCCATGAAATATATAGTACATATATAGCAATATCACATTCTGCATATAACCTTTACCTACGCTTACAATGTGACTTATATTATAATACAAAAAAACTTCTAAACAGATATAATATTCTTTATAAAAGTTACTTAAGTGATAATAATACCAAAAATGCACCCCTAGAATTATTATACGTTAAAAAAATGCAGTCGGTACTGCACACCCATATATAATACGTGTCAGTATTACAACAACTCGACAATCCCGCTCTATCTTTCTACACGCGTGGGCCGTACAGGCGGGCACATGCTCGGAGGAGTTGAAGAGCAGAGCGATCGCCACGCTCGTATTCCTCCCAGTAGCCGAAGATCTTCTGCTGAAGGTCGACGAACACCTTCTTCTGGTGCTTCCGCAACTTTCCGTCGGAGACCAGCCGAACCTGGACGGGGATCACGCTGGACTCGTCGTACAGCAACGCCACCAGCATATAAAAGTTCATCCGAGCACGACCCCTGGCGTTCAGACGAGTGTGCCAGCCTTCGAGGTCGTTGTTAGTTCGGACGGACTGGAAGTACACACTCCAGCATGCTGGTGGCCAGATGTTGCTCTCTATCCAGGTGCGGCCGACGTACTGTAGAAGCGCAGTCAGCGCGGCTGTCGCTTCCAGTTCCAGTCGGCGGAAGATCGGCGTGATGTGCTGCGCAGGGAGGAAGCACAACGCCATGACCTTCCTAAGGAATTTGAAGGTGCCGTCGTCACTGGCGTAGGGGACTTGCAGACCGCACTCCTGGATGCGCCTCCAGATCGCCTGTGTGAAGTGGAAGGCGCACCCCTTCAACTCCATGGCTGGGAAGACGACCCGAGCAGCTCTCCACGTCGCATCCTCGAAGTCGAGCACCATGCGCTCCACTCGTCGACGTGACAGCATGGCAGACAATTCTCTGAAAACCGCTGTGTAGTCACTCTTGCGTCGGCGTGACATGACACACATCGCAAGTGGGAGTTGCTTTGTACAGCCATCTTGTCGAACAAACCCGTTCACAGTAAATAACTGGGTAAACGGCTGGCGGACGACGTAGAACGTCGCGTCGACGTACCACGTCTTCGCCTTCTCTAGCAGGTCCAGCTGAAGATCCGTGGCGAAGAGTAGATGCCGTGCCCCGTCGACGTTGATGTCCCGGCGAAGGAAGTTGTCTGGAATGTGAGTGTTGTTTAGTGCGAACGCCATGCAGGTCTTGTGGGTGTTGCGGTCGGTTGCGTCTACGGTAGTAACTGCCATGGCGTTCGCAGCTATACTTCCCTTGGCTGGAAGTGCTGGGCATGGGCGTGTGGTCGGAACGAATTCGGACACCAGGTCTCCGACGATCTCCCCAGCTGATCGAAACGGCTGCTCGTCGGCCTGTTTCTTTGCCAGGTGAATGATTGCCGCAACAACATCAGCACCGAGACTCGGCTGGTGGACGTGCTCTCTGGGACCTTCCAAGAAAGTCTGTCCAACTTGGCGGACGGTGACTGGACAGTTAACTTTTCTGGACCGGAGAGTACAACGCCAGGTAGTGCAATGTCTATTCAATATGGTCACACTTTCTGAACAGACACAAATCAACGACAAATAACATGAAAGGATCTGCTCAGTGTAAAAATGCAAGAGCATCAAGCCGATTAGTAATGCCTCTACCGACTCAACAAGTACTTACAACACACAAAACAAAGATAAACACCATAACATTATATGCTCATTGAAACAATGCAGAGAAGCAAGCAAATTACTAAGGCCGCAACACATTTGTACGGCACACAAATCAATGAAAGGATCTGCTCAACAAAACAATGCAAGAGCACTAATTAAGCTTTTACCGATTTGATAAAAACTGAGGGACAGTAAAAGTGCTGCCGTCTATCGGGACATTCATTCTTGTCGTCAACATTATATTCGTTCGACGTATTGATGTAACAGACATACAGATGCAAGATTCAGTACTAAATTACATATATTGCTGTATCGGTCAAAGAACATGTAGCTTTACAAAATAATTAAACACTCAGGCTTCCTGGCACATGACGTAGGCCGTGTTGGTATCTCCGTGTTTACTTCTGCATGTTTTAATGTTATCCGTTAGGAGGAGCCACTATAATCCACTGGCTAGACGTGTACGTTTTTGTAGATTACGACATAGTAATTTTTACATCGAGGTAGCTCACGGGACCCAAGATGCGCCGAAGGGGAGCCGGTGTCGCTGCAGTCAAGAACAAGAACATCGCTCAGGTGATTTTCTTGAAAGAATTCAATGCAACGCATGTAATGTTAAGTTTGGTTATATTATCGCCCAGCCTCGGTAGTAGTAGTAGTAGGACCTACGGGCTACGCCTACGGTTTTACCAAAAGGCGCACGACCACGCACGACCATGAAGTTAGCGAACGACCACGAACGACCATGTAATATAATATGTTGGTAGATAGTTTGGCCGTTGATGGTATATATATATGGGTTGTGTGTGCATTATTAAAAATTCTGAGTCTGTATTTCACTCAAGCAGTGCCTTGCTGACACTGCCACAAACAAAGTTTAACTAAGCGTGACCCCTGTTTGTTTTTACCTTGCACTTGCACATGATTTTATAAACAGTTACAACCAGCACTGTACACATGCACACCTGGCGCACGCAACAAACACCACACCACCCACAAAATCGTCAGTAATGACCGGGAGAAGTGGATTACCGGGAGAAGAAGAATTCATTTCATTCTTATTCAATTCTAATTCAAATTGTCAACATTAGCACTTGGTTGTTTAATTAAGCGTAAGCCGCTGCCAGGAAGTCCATAATAAAATGCTTGGTTTGTTGTTCTTCTTCTTCTGGATAATGTTGTAGCCCCGACTTTCAGGTAATGTCCCACATGTTTTTAAGGAGCTTTGTGATGCCATTTACACTAATGTTGATTTCTGTCATGTCTGGATGTAGGGTGTTGTCAAGAGTGGAAATTGTGGCGAGATCTTCTTTGGTGTAGACAGGTCAGAACTGGGCGTTGAGGATGTCTGCCCTCACCCTGTTTTCGCGGTGCATGAGCCCATCCTTCTTCAGGGGAGCTACACCAACCGAGTCACATCTCTGATTTTTTATGAGATACCATAGGTTTTTTGATTTGTTTTCATTGATGAAGTCATGGACGTGTTCCTGGTAAGCTTGCCGGTTAGCTCTTCTTGTTTCTTTCTTGATTCTCTTGTACCTGGCCTTGTCTTTCTGTTTGTTTGTTTGTTTTCTTTGCCTTGGCCCATGCCCTCTGTTTGCATCTGGATAGGTGCTTCAAGTTGTTCGTGATCCACGGCTGGTGATGTTTGGTGGAACACATCTTTGTTGGGACATACTTCAGTGTAACTTCACCATCTAGGTGTACAGATGGTTCTCGAAGTTCTTCCATATATCTTCAACAGTCATAGTACCTGAGAATGGACAGTGAATGCAGTCACAAGCTTGATGCAGTGACCTCAGAAAAAGACCTCGGAGTCACCATCAACATACAACTCAAGTTTTCCGACCACATCGAAAATAGTGTCAAAAAGGCCAATCGAGTTCTGGGGTGTCTAGCCAGAACATTCCGGCATCTCAACAAGGAGACATTCCTACTACTATATAAGGCAATGGTCAGACCACACCTGGAATATGCATCCTGTGTCTGGTTCCCTCACCTAAAGAAAGATCAAGACCTCATCGAACAAGTCCAACGGCGTGCAACCCGACTAGTGCCAGAAACAAAAGGACTACCCTACGGCAGCAGATTGAAAGAACTAAAACTCCCCACACTGCACTACAGAAGACAAAGAGCCGACATCATTCAAACTTTCAAAATTATCAAGGGACTCGACCAAATTGACCAGGACTGTAAATGCCAACTCTGTCCACAAAAACAGATGTACCTAAAAGCCACTGGAACCACAAGAGGTCACACAGAAAAACTAGTTACACAGACATCAGCAGGAACCAGACATTCTTTCCTTTCCACCCGTGTAGTAAGATCCTGGAATGCACTATCAGAAGACACAGTCCAAGCACAGACAGTCAATCAGCTGAAGTCCCGCCTCCAAAGAGACTGGAGAGACCATCCAGACCTCTACAAATACAACTTCACATACTAACACATACACACGCACGCATACACGCACGCACGCACACAATCGAGCCTAGAGACTAGGCAAACCGGAAAAGACAAGATAAAGAGAAAAAATAGCAATAACGCCAACAGCAACAACAATAGCAGCAAAATCAATAGACAATGGAATACCACTACAGAAAACTAACCTTGAGACGGTCTCAGTGCTCAACTTGGGCAATTATTGACCGTTCTTAAGGTAAGAACTTAAGGTAATAGTACTAGCTTTGGTGACAAGGATTTCACTGAAGACTTGTGTTTCTTCTTGGATTGAGATGAAGTCTGCTTTTTTCCAAATGCTGACAATTCTTGGGACTGCCTTTATTTTCTGTGCTTTTACTCGGCTGTCAATCAGGACAATGTCATGGTCCCCCAGACCAGGAATGACAGTTGTTCTGGTAATTCAGGGTGCATGATGGTTTTAGCTGACAGGTAGTCCGTCGGACTGGCAGACTGGTAATTAAGTTTGGACGGTTTGTGAGGAATAAGTCTAGAATTGCCTCTTGTTGGTGTTTTATTGAATTCAGGCATTTTTGTGATCAATTCCAATTCAATTAAGAATTGAACCCGGGTCTGACTGTAGACAAACTTTCACTTTCTGGCATAACCATGAAAGCAGCCACATAGTCCTAGAGCCACTGGTTCTTGTCTAGTATCCAGGCCCACCCTGATTTTGTCGTTATAACTAAATTTTGTGCCTAAATTGTATACAGTACATGAATGCGTTAGTTCTACCATTCAACATCATCCCAGCCATATTTATCTTATGAATATATTGCATCTTAGCATAGTTTTGAGTCCCAAAGAGCGGCCAGATTTGCGTAAGTCTGCGCCACTGCGGCCGTGTGTTACCGTATTGAGCAATATTGCAGCGTATGTTTTTGCAAACTGGGTCATTCTTGGCTGGGTCTCAAAAGTGCACTAAGTCACAATGTTTTTGTAATATAAATATGCTTGGGATGATGTTGAATGGTGGAACTAACTCACTGAGATATATAATTTAGGCCAAAATATACATGTAGTCATAATGACGAAATCGATATGGGCCCGGATAACAGACAAGTGCCGAGCCATTTCACTTCTCACATATCTAACATATACAGTATGTAGACACACTAGTCACTACATCATAAAAATATGCTTGCAGTTACAATTATGATACCTGCCTGGGCTATACTTTAGTGATCAAACTTCACCAACAAACTAAAACTTGATATCTCATATTGGTGGAGAAGAGGTGTAGACGTAATTATATATATCCATATATGTGTGTGAGTATATATATTTATTACTATAGGTGCGCGCATGTGTGTGTGATGCTTCAACACAATATCAATGTTTACGGTAGTTGTGGAGCTTGACATGTTATTTAAAACAGGACGTAATTTTGATCTGAAATGTTATGAATACACTGATGTATAACACTAACAAGACATATATTGTTTCACCTCAGTGTCATGCCTCGTACTGCTAATTAAACTGCTTGAATACACACTCCATAAGCACCCATCAGAAAATAAACTGTTTTGTTGTAAATAAAAGACATTGATGTACAAAACAAAACAGTCGGTAACCCCCCAATTTAACCCCCTAGGCTCTGCCACTTAACCAATTTATGTAGTCTTTTATATTGACATTGTTTTGAGATAGTTCCTAGACTTATGTTAATTTCATTCTGTTGTGTTTCTAAAATGCAAAGTGGCATTTAATCCAGGGTAGGCATGACAACATGATGTACTGGTAAATAAGTTTTAACCATTATATATTATTATCATAACTTTTGTGGACATCCTGGCTCAGATGTCATCTATTCTTGTCACACAGGCGCGGTTCAGAAACAAGGGCGAAGAATTGGCATCTGACCAAATTGCGCAGGTTGGTATAGAACAAAATACTTACACTGTCCTTTGGGTAGTATAAGTAAGACATTTGAGCCCTCAAATAGGGGCCGTGTGATAGGGTATGCCTTACATGTTTGCTAAGTCATCTGCTTACCTTAACTGGAGCATCCGGCCAACCTAACTGTCTTCAGAAAGATGTTTATTTCCCTCCTTATTTAAATTTGGTGTGCTCATTACACATTCATATTATGACATATTGAACTTCTTCATTGCTATTGACTATGGCATGTTAGTGTGTTTGCACAAATGTGTCCTGTAGTTTCAGTTAAATCACTGGACCAACTAATAACATTTGTTTGATCTGATCAAGAGAGCCAGAGGAAGAAGGAGAAAGTTATCTTATCAATTCACTGGCCATTTGTTAAGTTAAACTTCATGTGGGGTTCACATCATTAAGTAGCTTCTTCAGCTTTGCTTGTTAATGCTCTCCATCACTCTCTGTCCTCTGCAAAGGTCTTCTATTCTTGGCCTTTCTCACCTGCCCTCCCATGGTCTTGTTTCACGCTGTCACTGTCAGTCCATCTCATCTTTGATCTTCCTCTTCTGCCACATTCTTCTGTTTCCCATGCACTTTTTTGTCTCTTTCCTTGCTCATTCTTTGAACATGTCAAACCCATCTCAGATTACTTTCCTTTTTAGATGTTTTTTCATGACAAACTCTTCCTTCAATTCCTTCATCTTTCTTCTGTGTTCTCTGCCACCTGTGGCTTCTCCTGTCTCTGCCTGTGCTAGTGTTCTCAACCTGTCTACACATAACACATGCTGGTAGCACACAGACTTCCAGTTCCAACACTTTCTCTTTACCGGTAGTAGTTTCTTCAGTTTTCTGTCATACATAATGCCTTTCTCCTTTCAGTCTCTCCTGTTTACATCCTGCTCTGTATTTTCTTTAAAATCTATGATAATGCCCAGTGCATTTATTCATTTTTAGTTCTTGGTTAAACAGTTAATGTGAAACACCTGAACCAAAGTTGAGCTACTGAATGCAGTAGTGGGGCAAGTGCATTTTTACATTTTTCAGGAGAAGCGTTCAAAGTTCAAAGGTTGTAATAAAATCATGGTAAATCAAATGTTACTGACAACAGTGTTATTGATTACTATCACAGGAGTTATATATTGAACCAAAAGATCGTGTTGCTAAGATTTTGGCATTTTGGAAAAAATACAAATTTTTGACCTTGACCAGAGTGGTCCAGGTCAAAAGAGCCTGAAAATATGCAAATTTCTATCCTTCAGTGCAATAATGGTCTACACGCCAAAACCATCAAATCGGACAATTTTCTAAAACATTAAGTAAAATGCGAATACGTAAATTCAGTGATGTGTAAAATAGATAATACTTCCTATCTGACTCCTCTATCAGTATCTTTGTGGGTGCGGCCAACTTGGATTATGCACTTGGTCTATTCTTGCTCAAGTAAACAAGGCTTATTATGAGTGTAATACTATACTGCCCCCTATAGAGCAAAATGGAACTAGATCTTGATTTAGACCATTATTGCACTGAAAGATATTTCTTACCTCTATTCATTTCTGCACCTAACTCAAAAATGCACTTAGCCCACTATTTGCCGCAGTGGCTCAGTTAGTGCATACTTTTTACATACTAATTCTAATCGGTTTTTTTCCAGTTTTGTTAAATCATGATGAATTGTATAGACAATGTATATTCTAGAGTCTTGACTAACCACAATTTTATAATATGATTTAACCAGTATCTATTTAAGAATACCAACATTGCCATTCAGCACATGTGTAAATAACTGTCAACAGTTTCAAACACTTGTGGAAATGAGTTTTAATAATAATAACAACAACATTATTTATGTGTAACTAAAATCCTGAGTAAAACTCTGTTCAACAGTGTTTACAATGGTCGATTAATATGCTAAGGAATAAATATAATAATTCAAGTAAAATAAATATGAATACCTAATACTTTGTATTCTTAACTATGGGAACTATATCACATGTATGAATTTGTATAAAATATAACATCGCATTAAGGTGGCTGCATTGGCTATTATATGCTTCTTTTGAATTAATCATTTATAAAATAAGTTTTGAAGATAAGCTAACCAATTTTTCTCAGAGTTTGCCTCAGATACTAAACAATACTCCAGACCAAAAAGAATTGAATTTTTATGTTGTTTAGAGATATTTAAATGTGTTTAAAGACAATTAAAAAATATGTTTAAAAAATCACCTTAAAATGGCATTTTATTTCATTTTAAGAAACTCCCCAAAAGAAAAATTTGTATGGTTGTAAGTACAAACATGTTATTGACATTCAAACGGGTTTTTTGTAAACAAATGCATATTACGTTTGATACAGCTTCATAAACATTTTGCTACAATGTTGAAAGACAGCAAAAATCCGTACTGCATTTTTGGCACAACCCCTTCACCAAACATAAAACCATTCCGTACAATTTTGGGTACACACAAGTCGAGTTCTTATGCCAAGTTATCGCTTTGTAAGTGTTGTATTTTATATAAAAAGTTACTTTAAGTAATACTTCCTGGTTGTTATCAATAATACAACTGTCACCAGATGCTTGTTTTTTGCTTAGATATGTGACTTTTTTTACTGGCATGTGGCGTATTTCAACACAATTTGACAGACACTTCTATTACTGAGATTTCCTCCCAAGGTTTTCCCGCCAAGTTGTCTCATGGTATTGTGTTATGAAGGGCCATGTGTTGAACTTGTTGTGGTAGACAAGATTGATTGACACCTGCTAGGGTCAGTCACGTGTCATTGCAAATGGCGGCTGAGGTCGGGCATTATCGGAGAATAAACAAAACTACGGCCAGTATTCACTTCAACAAAAGGATACCAGAACACTGTAAAGTCTGATAATTTAGGTGGACCTTTCGGTATATGTTTCATCACTGAGCTTTGAGTTTAGTGTAACATTGATAGAATTAAATGACAATGATGGATTCAACAGTCAAGGTTGTCACTGGAGGTCGCAGTCATGGTTTCAGATGCTGCTAAAAAGCGGGTTGTATGTTTTGGGCATGCATTCTTAACAGAACAAATATGGTATTTGAAGAAGGTGCTGATGCCCAGTAAGTGTGGACAGTGTTGATGATTTTTTTTTATAAATAAACATGTTCCAGTTAGTCTGTTACTCAGATAACAGGTGGACACAATCTTATATGGCCCTTCTTTGTGCTAATATTACCTAATTTAGTGAAGTAGATTGCAGTTAGCAGATCTATAACCTCCTATTTACAGCCAAAAGGTTAATAAGTGCAAAGTTTAACTGAAGGAAGACTGAATGCTTTATGTCAGTACAAATATGATCTGGCAAGCATTTTGTTATACAAATGCAATTTTTGACCTAATACAAATTAATACCTTGAATCTCATAATATTACACTTGCCCAAGGACAACGACATATACAATTAGTACACAAAATATGAGATGAACGTGGGTGATAGTTTTCAAGATATCATGTTTTTAAAATTGTTTGGCACTTTAGCACCTGGCAGGAAACAAGCACAAAATAAAAAAATATATATAACTCAGGCAAATAAAAATATGAACACCTGGAAGATAAATATGATATGTGGACATTAAAATAAGTTTCATTGAGCTGTGTCATGTCGTTTGGTTTTTATCTGACTTTTTGTGAAAGGGTTTCCTTTCCCTGATCACCTTTAGTCAGGGAAAATTGTCAAAACTAAAACTGTTCTGGACCTGAAACCAGAACAACCATTACAAGATTTAACAAGATTTAACAAGATTGCCATCCAGAAAATTACTCTGGATGGCAGTTGGACAAGGAAGCCTTTTGGCTTATCGAGAGTCCAATACTTTTTATCTACATGTATCCCGCCTTTTTAAGGTGTGTGTCGATTTTATTTTTAAACATATTCACGCTACTAGCACCAACACAATCAGGAGATAATCTGTTCCATTCATTTACAGTCCTTTGTGAGAATGAGAACTTTCTTATATCTAATCTACACTGCTCCTTTACTAATGTAGCTTCATGTCCTCTGGTCCTTCTATCTTTCTTAACTGAGAAAAAAAATTTCTATCAATATTTTCATAACCATTCAATATTTTAAACACTTCTATGTGATCTCCTCTCAATCTCCTGGTCTCTAGTGTTGTTAAACCACATTCTTTTAGGCGTATTTCGTAACTAAGATCCCTCAGATTTGGTATCATTTTAGTCGCTCTCCTCTGTACTCTTTCTAGCATATCTATGTCCTTCTTGCGATATGTCCTCCATGCTTGTATACAATATTCTAAATGAGGCCTCACTATTGTTTTGTACAGCGGTACTATTAATTCTTTTTTCTTATACGCTATATTTCGCCTAATTAATCCAAGGATTTGATTTCCCTTTGACGCTGCAATTCCGCACTGCTCTGAAACCTTCATATCAGCACTAATGGTTAACCCTAAGTCCTTTTCTTTTACAGTAGTACTTAGAACAGTACCCCCCATTTTATATTTTACCTCTTCATTCCCATGACCTGTGTGGAGGCATTTACATTTCCCAAAATTGAACAGCATTTGCCACTTTTCAGACCATTTGATCAACCTATCAAGATCATCTTGTAAATGCTGTCTGTCTCCATCACTTTTAATCCTTCTAAACACTTTTGTATCATCCGCAAATTTTAACACCTTGCTTGTTATATCATCGTCCAAATCGTTGATATATATTAAGAATAATATAGGTCCTAGTACTGATCCCTGTGGCACCCCACTCAATACCGATTTCCAGTTTGAAGCCTCCCCATCAACTACTACACGTTGTCTTCTGTCATTCAGCCATTTTTCTATCCAGTTTATTATACCATTTCCTATGCCATGGGCCTTTAGCTTAAGGAGTAATCTTTGATGTGGTACTTTGTCGAAAGCTTTTTGAAAATCTAAATAGATGATATCTACTGGTGATCCCTCGTCTACCCACCTAGTGATGTCTTCCAAAAAACATAAACATATTTGTTAAGCATGACCTCGCTTTTAAAAACCCATGTTGAGATGGGTTTATCAAGTTATGTTTAACAAGAAAATCCACCATGTGATCTTTAATTAGTCTTTCTAATAATTTGCAAATCACTGATGTTAAACTCACTGGTCTATAGTTCTCCGACTTGTTTCTCGAACCTTTTTTTAAATAACGGTATAATGTTTGCCTCTTTCCATTCTAAAGGAACCACTCCCTCTTCTAATGACAAATTGAAAACTGTTGCAAGCGGTGCGCTAATTTGTTCTACAATTTCCAATAGTAGTTTGGGCGGAATCCCGTCCACTCCAGGTGATTTATTATCCTTCATAGCCCTTATTTTCTTAGCTACCATTTCCGAGGTTACAACTAACTGTCCTAAATAGTCTGAATCTGCCCCCTTGAACTTAGCCTCTGGTACTGGCAGTGAACTAATATCTTCCCTGGTAAACACTGAACTAAAATACTCATTCAGGTCTTCTGCCATTAAGAATCCCTCTGATATTGTATTTCCAGCACTATCTTCTAGAGGACCGACCTTATCCTGAACTTTCTGTTTGCTTCGAATATACGCATAAAAACTCTTACTGTCATGTTTTATATTACTAGCTAATTTTTTTTCATAGCTTCTCTTTGAATTTCTAATTTCAGCTGTAGCTTGATTAAGTGCTTCTTTATAAATGTTGTAGTCTTCATCATTTCCAGTACATCTATATGACTTCCACATCATTTGTTTATACTTAATTTTTCTAATGGCTTCTTTCGATAAGTGTTTCTTTTTAGACCGTTTCCCTTGTTTTTTGAAAGGTACAAATTTATCGACTATGCACTTAATTTCACTATTTAAGATATTCCAGCATTCGGTTGCTGTCTTATTCTTCAGTGTGTTATTCCAGTCTATCTTTGCTAAATATTTCCTCATGTCCTTATACCTTCCTTTGTGGAAATTTCTCCTATACTGCTTTTTACTATTCCTTTCTGATTTTACTTTGATGGTAAAATGTATCTGGTTGTGATCACTACTCCCCAGTGGCTCACATATCTTGAATAGCCTGAGCCTATTTATTTAGGTATACAGCACCCTAGCGAATAAGAGAGACACTAGCTACATAAACTTAGTTCGCCCGATTATCGCAAATGCTTAATTTTAACAACAAAGCTACCTTATCAAAATGTCTAGCAGGTACTGACTTACACAGATATTATCTTATGTAGGTAGTTTATGGTTGTTACTTTATCACCTATATATTCTACCACATAACGAGGTTTGTTAAATCTTGTTTACAAACTTATCGTAGCCGTAAGCTAACGTACCCTATTATCACTCACTAGACTAGTGTCCTAAAATACTTTATCTAACTAACTTTAAGCACAACTGCTACTCAATATATGTTTACTGCTACTTTATGAATGATATTAAGGCAAGAATAATACTTATCAATCAGTAATTCCACTTGCTTATGAACTTTGATACACCACCAATTTCAACGATCTATCTCCGCCAAATATAGCCTCAAAACAACATAATAAACTAATTACATGAAGAAATAATGGGATATGTCTAATGTACTTTAGTTAGAGATTTAAGTTCTGTAAGAAACATAGCTTATTTTGTATAAATATAACTGTTTTATTTATAACATAATATTTAAATTAAAACTATCTGCAATCGCATATATAACACAAACACTGTTTCTTTGTAAATTTTTATATTTGTTTTAAAATGTACATTTCAAAATTATTTGGTTATGTAGCAAAAGGAACAACCAACCAAAAGTTATTGTCGTCGATCTCGGCCCGCCGTGCATTCCTCCATCGACACTTCATCATTATATGATATTATCTTTGCGTCAATTTTACATATAATGTATATACGTACATTATTTCCAAAGTAGAATAAATAGACATTATATAATAAATACTATTCCCCATGTGTATCCGTACATCGTAAACGTAATTTGAAAGTCGGCCTAAATAGCAATGACACGCCAACATATTCTCGCCGGTCGGACATTGGCGTAGCAGCCCCATTTGCCAAAATTCCTGTTATTTACTGTATTTCGTAATTCCCTAATCATTTTTAACATAACACATATATGTTATGTTACAGTACAGTGTATACATAAAACATATTCGATTATGTAAAATGGGATAACAAACAGCAAAAGTAGCACAATGAATGTTTAGCAAAATGTCAGTTAACAATGGGCATTGTGCACCCCTCACACCAAAGATCGACTTGTACTAGCGTCCATTGCTAAGGTTGTGTGGATCAATCTATTTTATTGCGATGGGAGGATCCACTTTTAACGGTAAACAAATACTCAAATTATTCACTCCGCAATGTACTCCGCTGTGTACTCCACTGTGTACTCCGCTGTGTACTCCACTGTGTACTCCGCTGTGTACTCCACTGTGTACTCCGCTGTGTACTCCACTGTGTACTCCACTGTGTACTCTGCTGTGTACTCCGCTGTGTACTCTGCTGTGTACTCCACTGTGTACTCCACTGTGTACTCCACTGTGTACTCCGCTGTATACTCCACTGTGTACTCCACTGTGTACTCCGCTGTGTACTCCGCTGTGTACTCCACTGTGTACTCCACTGTGTACTCCGCTGTGTACTCCGCTGTGTACTCCGCTGTGTACTCCGCTGTGTACTCCGCTGTGTACTCCACTGTATACTCCGCTGTGTACTCCACTGTATACTCCGCTGTGTACTCCACTGTGTACTTCGCTGTGTACTCCACTGTATACTCCGCTGTGTACTCCGCTGTGTACTCCACTGTGTACTCCACTGTATACTCCGCTGTGTACTCCGCTGTGTACTCCACTGTATACTCCGCTGTGTACTCCGCTGTGTACTCCGCTGTGTACTCCGCTGTGTACTCCGCTGTGTACTCCGCTGTGTACTCCGCTGTGTACTCCACTGTGTACTCCACTGTGTACTCCGCTGTGTATTCCACTGTATACTCCGCTGTGTACTCCGCTGTGTACTCCACTGTGTACTCCACTGTGTACTCCGCTGTGTACTCCACTGTATACTCCGCTGTGTACTCCGCTGTGTACTCCGCTGTGTACTCCACTGTGTACTCCACTGCTGCAGCTCTCAAAGCAGATGGCAGCATTCCAGACCAACCTGGAGGAGTTTGCTCGCAAACACAAAGACGAGATTCGGAGGGATGCACATTTCAGGACACAGTTTCAGGAGATGTGTGCAAGCATCGGAGTCGATCCACTTGCATGTAGGTCATGTGATGTTGTTTATTACTCATGTGTAACAGTGTAGGTCATGAGTTTCATTGTTTACGTGCATGTTGGCCATAGTTCATCATTGTTTACTTGTATGTAGGTCATGTGACATTGTTAATTGTGTGTCAGTCATGTTGAATTGTTGTTTACTTAACTTGACATGATGACAGTTTCCTTGTCAGTTTTATATAATTTTATTTAAAAAAATTGGCTAAACAAACTGGGGTTGGCAATGTAAATATTTGGTCATTCTATTTGAAAATTACCAGGTATAAATGATGAATAATAGATCTTTTCACTCAGAAAAAAATATTAGCTCTACCGTACTATAATCACTTTCAAGTGCTTTTATGTAATTATTCTTAATATCTGCTAGTAATATATTCCAAACAATATGACCTCTTCGGTACTGTGATATTCAAATTGTGACCTTCATCTGTGACACAACTTAGATAGATATTTATTAAATACAGCATACCACAGTACAGAAACTGGTGTCATGAAATGTTAGAAAAAAGAAGTAGTTACCAGAAAGAAATGATACCAGTGCAGCGATAGAAATAAGCCAGAATATTTACTTGTCCGCCGGACAAATAAGTTTTGAAATCTACTTGTCCGCCAAAATGTTCACTTGTCCGACTGGTTGTCAAGGGGATTCGAAGCTTCGGAAAAAAACATAAAAAAGTCTGTCTTATTTTTATGACAACAAGCACAATGTTCCTGCTGTTTCGTTGCATGTACATCTGAGTGACTTGTGATCAAAGACACAATTTGATTTAATTGACACAACAATTCTGAAATTTCATTCATATTCCGTTTATCAACTATCACCATAGATTTACCGGAGAGCCAGTTACAAGTTTTGAACATTTTTATCTATTTGGGACTAGATCGGCTAATGATCGATGTTCGATGACTTGGTCCACGTTGGTTAGGCGTAATAATGGTTAAAACTATAATTATTCAAATAACAGGTAGCGATACAAAGTCTATTATTTCCAAAGTTCGTCAAATGTGATCCGTGGGTGGAAGCAAGTTGTACGTCGGCCAAACTGAACGATTTACGATTTTATGAAATACAGCCTCGATCAACGATGGCTGATGCGGAGTCTGTCCTACACGTGTGACAGAGCTAGGTCGGTGCGCTCAGCGGATGACCCTGTTAACACAGGCACTAAACTTGGTTGAACGCTGAAGTACAACACACTGGCTGCGGAATGACAAGACGCTGACGCACCAACAAGATTCCAACGTGCGCGATTGCTAGTGAACTTCATTTACGTTTGAATGTCCTCAAATAAAAAGTTTGCAATGTTGCATGCGTCACTAATTACTGTACATTTTCACTTGTCCACCGGATAACTGGGCCAAAAATCACTTGTCCCGGACAAACGGACAAGTGCTATTTCGAACGCTGCAGCGTAGTTATCTTATTTCCATAGCTGGTTGGTTCTTTTGCAGCTGGCAAGGGATTCTGGTCTGAACTACTGGGTGTTGGAGACTTCTACTATGAGTTGGGTGTACAGATCATAGAAGCATGCATGGCAACCAGTCACAGAAACGGTGGTAAGTCTCAACTCACGTCTGCGGCACTTTTGAAATTTTATTTGGATTTTGGTTATCTTTTTCATATGCAAAGGTTAATAAAAGGTAGCTTCTTATACGTGGTACGTTTTCCAGTCCTTGAGACTGCTCCGAGCACTTTACACTTCACTCCCTGGCAGACCAGTTCAATCAAACACCAACTTGACTTCTCTGGGAAGTATTCAGCCATGCTGTACTTACTGCATGAAAACTATTCATATACAAATATCAACCACTGTCTATATTGCCTTGTAATATTTCATACAGCTGAATGAACTAGAACAACGTACTTGCCCAAGATTCATAACAACAAGAAGAGAATCTCTCTACTGAGAGGTCGTTGCTGTTACAGTAACAACTATCCTAGTGCACCTCACTAGTCTTAATTCTAAATGGACCAGGGATGTTAACATCAATATATAAGTGGTCACATTTCTGAGGTGCCCCTAAATCATACTACTAGAGTGGTCTTAAGATGGCATCTAGTTATAGTTACTTTCTAATGCTTGAAGTTAGTTCAATAGATTTACAAATTGAGACGTGTTTATGTTACGCAATGAACACATGTTTACACACGTAGAAACAGTTATTTACAACAAAATTCATGTTTAGCCCAAAACAAATTCTTTCTTTTAGCCCATGAAGCTAGTCAGATGACAACTATTCATTAGAACAGGTTTTCTATTTGTGATAGTCTGTAAACTGTAGTTTGTGTTCCCGAACAGGTTTGTTGACATTGGAGGAATTGAAAGAGAGGCTGACAGCATCACGAGGTCGAACGGGACCCAGCATTAGTGTGTGAGTGTTTCTTGTGACTCCGTCTGTAGAGTAGTGAAGCTAGTTCATATACGGGTAAACAGCCCATCCTGTTCCAATTCCCCTATCAGCTGCTGACATGCACGCATCAATGCATCCACTCTCCTATCAGCTGCTTACATGCATGCATCAATGCATCCACTCCCCTATCAGCTGCTGACATACATGCATCAATGCATCCACTCCCCTATCAGCTGCTGACATACATGCATCAATGCATCCACTCCCCCATTAGCTGCTGACATACACGCATCAATGCATCCATTCCCCTATCAGCTGCTGACATACATGCATCAATGCTTCCACTCCGCCATCAGCTGCTGACATGCACGCATCAATGCATCCACTCCCCTATCAGCTGCTGACATACATGCATCAATGCATCCACTCCCCTATCAGCTGCTGACATACATGCATCAATGCTTCCACTCCAATATCAGCTGCTGACATACATGCATCAATGCATCCACTCCCCCATCAGCTGCAGACATACACGGATCAATGCATCCACTCCCCTATCAGCTGCTGACATACATGCATCAATGCTTCCACTCCCCCATCAGCTGCTGACATGCACGCATCAATGCATCCACTCTCCTATCAGCTGCTGACATGCACGCATCAATGCATCCACTCCCCTATCAGCTGCTGACATACATGCATCAATGCATCCACTCCCCTATCAGCTGCTGACATACATGCATCAGTGCTTCCACTCCCATATCAGCTGCTGACATGCACGCATCAATGCATCCACTCCCCCATCAGCTGCTGACATACACACATCAATGCTTCCACTCCCCTATCAGCTGCTGACATACATGCATCAATGCTTCCACTCCCCCATCAGCTGCTGACATGCACGCATCAATGCATCCACTCTCCTATCAGCTGCTGACATGCACGCATCAATGCATCCACTCCCCTATCAGTTGCTGACATACACATATCAATGCACCACTCCCCTATCAGCTGCTGTCATACATGCATCAATGCATCCATTCTCCCATCAGCTGCTGACATACACGCATCAGTGCATCCACTCCCCTATCAGCTGCTGACATACATGCATCAATGCATCCACTCCCCTATCAGCTACTGACATACACGCATCAATGCATCCACTCCCCCATCAGCTGCTGACATGCACGCATCAATGCATCCACTCCCCTATCAGCTGCTGACATACACACATCAATGCATCCACTCCCCTATCAGCTGCTGACATACAGACATCAATGTATCCATTCTCAACCAGACATCAATGCATCCACTCTCAGTCAGACATCAATACATCCACTCTCAGCCAGACATCAATGCATCCATTCTCAATCAGACATCAATGCATCCACTCTCAGTCAGACATCAATGCATCCACTCTCAGCCAGACATCAATGCATCTACTCTCAGCCAGACATCAATGTATCCAGTCTCACCCATACTTCAATGCATCAACTCTCAGCCAGACATCAATGCATCCACTCTCAGCCAGACATCAATGCATCCACTCTCAGCCAGACATCAATGCATCCACTCTCAGCCAGACATCAATGCATCCACTCTCAGCCAGACATCAATGCATCCACTCTCAGCCAGACATCAATGCATCCACTCTCAGCCAGACATCAATGCATCCATTCTCAGCCAGACATCAATGCATCCACTCTCAGTTAGACATCAATGCATCTACTCTCAGCCAGACATCAATGCATCCACTCTCAGCCAGACATCAATGCATCCACTCTCAGCCAGACATCAATGCACCCACTCTTAGCTAGACATCAATGCATCCACTCTCAGCCAGACGTCAATGCATCCACTCTCAGCCAGACGTCCATGCATCCACTCTCAGCCAGACATCAATGCACCCACTCTCAGCCAGACATCAATGCATCCACTCTCAGCCAGACATCAATGCATCCACTCTCAGCCAGACATCAATGCACCCACTCTCAGCCAGACATCAGTGCATCCACTCTCAGCCAGACATCAAATTGTTTGAAATTGATCTGACACTCTAATTGATTTACTTTACTTTTTTAATGATTTTATCAATGAAATATTACTTCATTCTTGCTGCTTAATTTCCTACCAAGCCACATCTTTAGTTTTATGACTATTTTGTGATGTTGTTCTACTTTGGCAGGAATGACCTGCTGACCGCCATTAAGAAGCTGAAGGTCCTGGGCAGTGGCTTTGCCCTGATCCCTGTTGGTCAGAGCTTCCTTGTCCAATCTGTGCCCGGAGAACTGACCATGGATCATACGATGGTCCTACAGCAGGCACAGGTACGCGACATCACTTCTCTATGTCCCCAGGAATAATATCTACAGTGTAGTAGCAGTACAGTTTGTTTTATGGTGGCGGCCATGTCAATTTTATAGTCAGATTTCCAATGGGCCTTCAGAAGCTCATACACTCCGACATCCACACTGGTGTGTAGACATCCACACTGGTGTGTAGACATCCACACTGGTGTGTAGACATCCACACTGGTGTGTAGACATCCACACTGGTGTGTAGACATCCACACTGGTGTGTATGTGTGTAAAGTGTACAGTTCACAATAATGTTATACTAAACAAATAATAATCAAGCAAATAAATATATAAAATGTCATTACAATTATAAAACAGTTATAAAAACAATTATAAAATAATTAATTTGCCAGTTCCAGAAAGATAGAATATAATAAATTAATTAAAATTTTTGAAATTAAAACAGTCCATCAATCAACTATCAGCAGTTGTGCAGAAATATCATTTCACAATTGTATACATCTTTCCTGGCAAATTAAATAAATCAGTGTTTTGAAGCATTAATTGTTACCTGTCATGCGACGAATCCAGTTAGATGTAACCACCCCTAGAAGTTGTTATCATATGAGAAGGAAAATTTATTTGCAACCCTGTGTGAATCCAAAGCACACGGACAAACATAAATCTTTGTCGTCCAACCTTATTGCCAGTTGTCAAATACTGGAAATTTATTTTTCTCATATTGTTCTAAAGAAATTATGTGTTGTGTCTTGTAAAATGTACTTAGAAAATACTGAAATGTTTACCTACCCTAAAATATACCACACTGTAAAATAATAAAAGAAAATTGGTCCTAACTTGTCTGTCTAACCCTAACTACCATACCATTCGAGAGCAGGAAACACAAAAAGTATTTTGTTAGGCATTAACAACTTGTTTTCAAAGAAAGGTATAATTAAAAGTTTATGTACAAAAATTTGAATAACTAGTCAGATTAATACTGATCTTTTTTATTGTACATTATTGGTTACATTTGGTGTCTAAATTTGCCTGTAATTTATCATTGTTGATAAGTTTCAAAAATAAGGCTGAAGATCAGATATGTGTAACTTAGGGAGGTGGATTCGTGGTTGTATTTCCCTGCCATAAACTGTCACGACAGGCCAAGACAGTCAGAATTATCCCTGGTTATCTGTGGCAACACTCAATGCACTCAGAGTGTAGCAGGAGATGACAGTGGAGCAGCTCTAATGACGCAGGCAGGGTAATTAACAAAGACAATCGATTCATCAACATACATCGTATTCATGACTCAGTCCCCAGAGATCAGTGTCCACTCTGTGTCCACTCACTGTCTACTCGGAACACCGTGTTGGTGACCATTATGTAAGCACGCTAAAGTTATACACATTTCCATTAGGCATGTATGCAGATTCTCACGATTGACCTGCAATGCTTACAGATTTTCTTAAATTTTATGGTTCCAGTTAAGACAGCTGTACATAGAATGTTGTTATCATGGGAATCACCTTGTTGACAACATTAAAATTACATGCCATCATGATACCACATGCTATGATTAATACTGATTTGATATGTAGGCTATGCATGTTTGGCTGTGTAGGTTAATAGAAACCTGTAGGACGGACTGACTTCATGCATTCATATCCTCAAATTTGAGATCGTCCTTTAGCTAGGACTACCGGTAAATACAATGAGTTTCATTTTAAGAAATAAACACCTTGAATTCCCTGACTCACTGAAGGCCACTGCCGAATGTAAACACTCATACTTGTCTCTGACCAAGCTGATGCCTACAGTGCAATCACTGCCTCTGCAAATCTATTCTATGTTGCTTCTCCACGTTTATTTAATTACCCAAAATGCTGCATTACACTCAAGCTGCTACCTTTGATCATGACTGACTCATCTTGGACTGACCACATCAGCCCAGAAAGTTGCACTGCCCACCTTTAGTAGATTTCTGCCTGCGTACCAAGGGAGGCCATTGGACAAAGGCTTAATAAAAAACTAGTGGGTGCCTAAGTTGGGCCATCTTCCTAGACACCACTGATTCTGGCTAATATCAGATAAGATTCATTCAGAGTTCCTTTGGAATCGTGGCAATTGAATATTAGTAAACAAGGAACAGACAGTGTCAGTTTAGTACATTCATCTGTTGGTCAACAACAGGGTAGAACGCAGGG
Source organism: Escarpia spicata (assembly GCA_963995525.1). Taxonomy (NCBI): domain Eukaryota; kingdom Metazoa; phylum Annelida; class Polychaeta; order Sabellida; family Siboglinidae; genus Escarpia; species Escarpia spicata. The sequence continues at coordinate 68,156,961 of OZ023205.1, read as the reverse complement.
CAGAATTATATCATGCCATTTGAAAATGGTGTTTTATTGTATGCATGATTTGCCAATAACGTTTTGAATGCATGGGTTAAAATCTGGAATTTGTTATGTTAAAAATAAGTAGGACGGTGTTATTGCCATTGCATAAAATTAAAATTGATACTCTGTTTGCGTAATTATGTATTACTCAAGCACTAAGAATTAACCCAGTTTTGTGATGTGATGTCAGAAGGCCGGCTTCGTGACAGTGACCCAGCTAGTGCGATCTCTATCCTGGGAGACAACACGAGCTGAGCGGGCTTTGGTAAGTGTCACATGAAATAGTTGAAGTGTTCTAAAATACAAAGAAAGTGTACATTATTAATGATAAGTTAATATAGGTGTTGTGTTTTCAATTTGAAAATATAATTTTTTATATTCATTTTCATTCAAAATAAAGCATTCATTGATTAATCAGTCAATATTTGTAGTTATAATTTTAGTTAATAATAATGGTATGAATATGTGTACTTAGATAAACGGTGGTGTGTTCTAAAACAGAAAAATAAGAAAAATATATAACATAAGTCAAATATGTAAATATATATGTAATTTGATAATGTGATATTTATTTACATATGTAAAATGCTAAATTGTATGAATTAAAATATATTTGTAATTAGATAAATGGTTGGTATTGTAATACTAATTTACACTAATTGCATGAATTATGTATAAGTTATGTTCGTGGGGGCTGGAGATATTTGGTCGTGCAGTTGAAGGTTTTTGGTGAACCTCAGGGGTTGCCATTGGAGAGTGTTGGTGAACCTCAGGGGGTGCAGTTGGAGAGTGTTGGTGAGCCTCAGGGGGTGCAGTTGAAGTGTTGGTGAACCTCAGGGGGCACAGTTGGAGAGTGTTGGTGAACCTAAGGTGGTGCAGTTGGAGAGTGTTGGTGAGCCTCAGGGGGTACAGTTGGAGAGTGTTGGTGAACCTCAGGGGGTACAGTTGGAGAGTGTTGGTGAACCTCAGGGGGTGCAGTTGGAGAGTGTTCATGAACCTCAGGGGGTGCAGTTGGAGAGTGTTGGTGGGCCTCAGGGGGTGCAGTTGGAGAGTGTTGGTGAACCTCAGGGGGCGCAGTTGGAGTGTTAGTGAACCTCAGGGGGTGCAGTTGGAGAATGTTGGTGAACACTAGGGGTCCAGTTGGAGAGTTTTGGTGAGCCTCAGGGGGTGCAGTTGGAGAGTGTTGGTGAACCTCAGGGGTGCAGTTGCAGAGTGTTGGTGAACCTCAGGGGGTGCAGTTGAAGAGTGTTGGTGAGCCTTAGGGGGTGCAGTTGGAGAGTGTTGGTGAGCCTCAGGGGGTGCAGTTGGAGAGTGTTGGTGAACTTCAGGGGGCGCAGTTGGAGTGTTGGTGAACCTCGAGGGGCACAGTTGGAGAGTGTTGGTGAACCTCAGGGGGTGCAGTTGGAGAGTGTTGGTGAGCCTCAGGAGGTGCAGTTGGAGAGTGTTGGTAAACCTCAGGGGGGCACAGTTGGAGAGTGTTGGTGAACCTCAGGGGGTGCAGTTGGAGAGTGTTGGTGAACCTCAGGGGGCGCAGTTGGAGAGTGTTGGTGAACATCAGGGGGTGCAGTTGGAGTGTTGGTGAACCTCAGGGGATGCAGTTGGAGAGTGTTGGTGAACCTCAGGGAGTGCAGTTGGAATGTTGGTGAACCTCAGGGGGTGCAGTTGGAGAGTGTTGGTGAACCTCAGGGGTCCAGTTGGAGAGTGTTGGTGAACTTCAGGGCACGCAGTTGAAGTGTTGGTGAACCTCAGGGGGCGCAGTTGGAGAGTGTTGGTGAACCTCAGGGGTCCAGTTGGAGAGTGTTGATGAGCCTCAGGGGGTGCAGTTGGAGAGTGTTGGTGAACCTCAGGGGTGCAGTTGGAGAGTGTTGGTGAGCCTCAGGGGGTTAAGCTGGAGAGTGTTGGTGAGCCTCAGGGGGTGCAGTTGGAGAGTGTTGGTGAACCTCAGGGGGTGCAGTTGGAGAGTGATATTGAACCTCAGGGGGTGCAGTTGGAGAGTATTGGTGAACCTCAGGGGGTGCAGTTTGAGAGTGTTGGTGAACCTCAGGGGTACAGCTGAAGGTTTTTGGTGAACCTTAGGGGGTGCAGTTGGAGAGTGTTAGTGAACCTCAGGGGGTGCAGTTGGAGAGTGTTGGTGAACCCCAGGGGGTGCAGTTGGAGAGTGTTGGTGAACCTCAGGGGGTGAAGTTGGAATGTTGGTGAACCTCAGGGGGTGCAGTTAGAGAGTGTTGCTGGACCTCAAAGGATGCAGTTGGAGAGTGTTGATGAGCCTCAGGGGGTGCAGTTGGAGAGTGTTGGTGAACCTCAGGGGGTGCAGTTGAAGAGTGATATTGAACCTCAGGGGGTGCAGTTGGAGAGTGTTGGTGAACCTCGGGGTGCAGTTGGAGAGTGTTGGTGAACCTCGGAGGGTGCGGTAGGATAGTGTTGTTGAACTTCAGCCTCTAATATTGACCTTATGTTACCGTGGATAGAGTGATGCACTGTTGAAGTGTTGCTGATCTGTTGCAGGAGTACTTGGTCAAGGAAGGCCTGGCGTGGGTGGATGACCAGGCAGGCACTGACAGACAGTACTGGTTCCCAAGTCTCTGCTCCACACTACACAGCTAGCAGAGTAACACTGATATCACACACATCAGTTTTGTCAATACAGTACACTGATTTTTAGTTGTTAATTGATACGCAGCAAGTTGATGATTTTGTATATTTAATTAAAATGCCTAAATTCGCAAATTGTTTTTAATCTCAAAGTACATCTTTATTAAACACTGTTGTACTTAGTGTTTAGTCTTTATTGCTGAGGTATATTACATTTTTGCTGTCAGGTGGTACACAATAAGAATTGGACATACTAATAAATCTTCCTATGAAAAATGTTATATTTCACTCTAAAATTTATTGATCTCAAATTAAGTAAGGTCGTGTCTCGCTCTCCTTCTCTCACCAAATTGTGTATTGAAGCAGAGAAAAATCATCATTTTGTAGTGGTATTGTGCTTAACCAGCCAAGGTGCTATTAATAGTGGTCCGATGTCCTGTAAATAGGTCGTTCTGTTAATCAATGAACATTACTGTAGATTCCTTTTTACGTTGCAGGAAAGATTGGCTGTTTTATTAAACAAAAACATGTTTTTGAGCAACGGATGTTATTTAGTGATGTTTATAGTTCATGATGAATAAGACTAGCAGTTTGCTCACATAGGTATTATAATTAATAAAGGGTAATTGATGAAGACAACTTAGTGCAAAAAGAGTTGTATTTATAGTTTGCTTGCATGTATAATAGTTATTTTTAAAGGCTTGGTTTAAATCTACTGTTGGTCATAATTATAATGTATGTATTTCACACAGTTACAAGAAAACGCTTCATAACATTAATAAGCTTCACAATGCATCCATGACTACCTTTCATGGATCGATTTTAACATAGAGAAATTGTGCAGCAATGTTGGATTGTTAATTTTGTTTCCTACGCAGTTACACTGGTGTCGGCTTTGGCTATGCTATCTTCACTCGGCTGCATTCCCTGTACGAAAGGCCACGTCCTGGTGTATATACTATCTGGAAATTGTGTTTGTTCATGAACTGATAATTTATTCTTGGATCCATGCAAGGCTGCTCATGGTTGACGATACGAGTAGGAACTCCTGCTGATGTGATTATTAAAATGTATTTAAGCTTGCATGCCTGTGAATAAATATATTTTTCTTTTTGCAAGACATTCTTCAGGATTGTTTATTTGTATTCACAAAAATTCTTTAACAAAATCAAAATGTGTAGAGTGAATGGAACATGTAAGAGTTCCGAGTTGAAGACTAGGACCGGGTATGGTACATTTGGTATACAACTTGGCTCTCAACATTGGGGACTGCGTATCAGGCGTGACTCGGGAGATCACGTTAATATCGGTCCGTTCTCAGTATGAACCACTGAAGACGACAAGCACCCTGGCAGTGACTATCCTCACTGTCAGCATAGAAATGTCGGCTTGACGAAGGCTGACTTGTTGCATGAGATCTCGTAAAACCATAACATTCTACCCCAATAAATTATAATACAGACTAGTCAGTTAATAGAACTTTGTCGAGTGCTGAAAATAACTAGGGGTAGACAATTTTAACGAAGTTCATTCTAGGAGGACGTCGTTAATACTAATGTCATGAAGTCATCTTTACAAGGTAGTGAAAAATCAACCGATACAAATTCACAGTAGGATATGATAATAAGATTAGTAATCAATATTTAATGTTGTCTACAGAGAGAATGAAACACAGACGACACACACATACATGCATACACCCAGACTCGCATATTTGGACGACGTACTATTTGCCACTCGATTTGTACACCAGAGCGCAGATGATCTGAAGCGAAATTTTGGTGAAAAGCTGAATGATAGTGTAAGCGTTACTCGACTAGAGTCCAAACATCCGGAGTGCTACAGCTCATTCTGTGTGTCCGCTGAGGTAGAAGATACCAGAGTGTTGGTGGATGGACATTATAGTACAAAAAAAAGTTCGAGCTGGACGTAAATCTTCATGCGTCTGCATTAACTTGCCTGGATCTTCAGGTTTTAAAGTAAGGTATAACAGCCTTGTATACACCCGCCTTTATGCATCGTATTTTGGTATTGAGAACGTGGCTTGTCTTGTTATTTTGTGCTTTCATTAAAATTTAAACCTGTCCATCTTCAATTCTTTGTCGAGTTTTGTTTTGAAGGAGAGGATGTTTTCAGCGTTCACTGTTTGCTGAGAAAGGTTGTTCCAGTCTAGGAAGATGCGTTGTGAAAAGGAGTGTTTCCTAATATCAAGTCTGCTTGGTGTCTTATAAATTTTTTCGTTGTGGCCTCGTGTGCGGTTTGTTGTGATCATGATGAAGTCCTCTTGATTGATGTCGTCGATGCCATTGATAATTCTGTAGACTTGGATCAGGTCTCCTCTTCTTCTTCGGTATGCCAGACTTGGTAAGTTAAGATGTTTCAGCCTGTCTTCATAGTTCAAGTTTCTTATTTCTGGGACCAGCTTGGTTGCTCTCCGTTGTGCTCTTTCAAGGGTGTTGATGTCTACGGCGTAGTGCGGGTTCCAGATGGAGTCGGCAGAGTCGAGATGTGGTCTCACTAGCGCTGTATATAACAATCGGAAGCTGCTACTGTCCAGATGTTTAAACGTGTGTTTGTCATCTGGTTTGCCTTCTTCGCAATGGTGCCAATATGCTGTCGGAATTTTTGGGATCTGTCGAATGTTACACCGAGATATTTTTCTGTTTCTGATGTGCTGTTGATTTCTGACACTTCCCCATCTTTACTTGTCATCCTGTATGTGGTGTTAAGTTTCGGCTTGCCAAATGTCAGATGTTTGCATTTTGATGGATTGAAATGTAACTGCCATTTCTCTGACCACGATGTTAGTTTGTTAATGTCTTCTTGTAATAGCATTTTGTCCATTTCACACCTTACATCTTGATATATTTTTGTATCATCGGCGAAGATCTTAAGTCCACTGTTTATACCGTCTGGTAGATCGTTGGTGAACAGGATAAATAGAATGTGGCCAAGGACACTTCCCTGAGGTATGCCACTTGTGACCTCTGCCCAATCTGATAACTTTCCATTTACCACTACCCTTTGAGACGAAGGTCCCGTTATGAAAGCTGCGATACACGCTGCCACCTCTCCTTGGATGCCATACGCAGCTAGTTTTTTTGCTAGTCTTGTGTGACACCGTATCGAAGGCTTTCGCAAAGTCAAGATATAGTGTGTCTACACGTCCGCCCGAGTCAATGGTGGTAGTCCAATTCTCCATGACTTCTAGGAGTTGGGTGGTGCATGACCTGCCTGGTCTAAATCCATGCTGATCTTTGTGGAACATGTCGTTCATATTCATATGAGTAAGGAGATGGTCTCGAATAATGCTTTCCATAATCTTACATGCTCTGCATGTCAAACTGATTGGCCGGTAGTTGGAAGCATGTCTTTCTGAGTTCTTCTTGTGTAGTGCTGTTACGTGTGCTGTCTTCCATTGAGCTGGGAGCACTCCATCCTTCAGTGACCTGTTGAAGATCAAAAGGAGGGGCTCCACCAGTTCATTTCTCAGTTCGTGTAGAACGTACGGGTGACATCTGTCTGGACCAGGTGACTTGTTTGTTTTTAAGTTGGTTAATTTAGCCATGACTTCTGCTGTGATTTCAATGCTGATCAGCAGGTTTCCATTATGTCTGTCTTCGAGTGTCGGAATATCCGTCAGATCTTCGTGTGAGAACGCACTTGTGAAAACATTGTTTAGTGTGTCTGCTTCTCTTGGTCTGTTTTTGCTGTTGTGCCATCATCCAAGTCAAATTCACCCATGGCAGATCTAACTTTTCTTCCATCTTGGACATAGCGTCTGTTTCTTTGGTATGTGTTTATCAGCCAGGTCTGAGAGTGGGCTGTTCACTTCTTGCCACATCTCGTCCACACTTAGGTTACTCAGAGTCTCTTTCCTGTCACTGTCTGTTTCTTTGGTATGTGTTTATCAGCCAGGTCCGAGAGTGGGCTGTTCACTTCTTGCCACATCTCGTCCACACTTAGGTTACTCAGAGTCTCTTTCCTGTCACTGTCTGTTTCTTTGGTATGTGTTTATCAGCCAGGTCTGAGAGTGGGCTGTTCACTTCTTGCCACATCTCGTCCACACTTAGGTTATTCAGAGTCTCTTTCCAGTTTGTTTCTCTGAGTTTGCGCTTAAAGTCAGTGTAGTTGCCTTTCTCAAACTGGTAACTTGCCTTCTCTTCACTCATTGTATCACAGCAGCAGTGGCATTCTGTCTCAATGATTATGTGGTCATTTTTCCCTAGAGCTGTTTTATGTTTTGTGCCATATTTTCATCATTGGTGATTATCAGATCAAGAAGTGATGGTTCTTGATTACGTCGATACCTGGTGGGGAGATTGACAAGTTGGTGTAGAAAGCAGGCACTCGGGGTTTCGAGTAGTTCCGTTTCTAACGTGTAATGTTCTGGTACCGTCCATGTCTCCCAATCAATGTATTTCATATTAAAGTCTCTGGTTATTAGGATATGTGTCACACCTCGACTGTTGCAGGCTGTTTTGATCAACTGAAGGAGTGTATCGTTGTTTTCAGAGTCACTGTTAGGAATACGGTATACTATCCCTATCAGTAGTTTGTTCTTGTCGTTTTTACGCATTGATCACGATAGTCCAAGGACTACAATCTCAGATATCGAAGACATCGGTCATTGTGCGTCGGATCTACGGAGATATATACGGTTTTTATAGACTTTATGGCGATCGACAACATCGTCATCAACGAACTGTTATGTTTCTATATCAACCGAACGGACATTTTGCCTCGATCTGTCCTAAACCGCATTGTTTTAGACAATTTAACATATGATGACATTGCAACTGCCAAAGACGTTTTATATGCTCAAATATCCGTGCCAACGAAACATCGTCGTATTAAACGACAAGGGTCTGACAAGAATAGACACAACGTCGACGACATTTCCAAACTTCTTGACGAAATCGATCCGGACAATATTCCCATATATGTCGCTCGTGATCTTGGTAAATTGCCAAGCATTGATTTTAATCACGTAGATATGTCTACATTATCACGTGAAATAATTATATGCAAAAATAAACAGCACTGATGAATCCTACAGACAACTCGCACACTCGGTGTCCGCATTGTCTACGCAAATTTCTACGCTGGTGTCGTCACTTATACCAGCAATACAACCCAGCCCGCTCGCACCACAACTTCACAACCCGTTGCTGCTGTTACACTGTCAACTCCACGACCCGTCCCCATCGGCTGTATCAACCTCACGACCTGTCGGTGTATCGACTCCACGACCCGCCACTGCCACTGTATCAATATCACGACCTGCCGCTTCTGCTGTATCAACATCACTACCCGCCGCTGATGCTATATCAACCTCACTACCCGCCGCTGATGCTGTATCTACATCACGATCCGCCACTACTGCTGCTGTATCAACATCACGACCCGCCGCTGATGCTGTATACGTGTCAACCCCACAACCTGCTGCTGATTATGTGTCAACCGCTCTACCACAACCAACATCAACCACGGGTAACACCACTCCTCCACCACTGTGGACCGTGGTTGTCGCAAGAAATGCCAAATAAAACGTCCAAGTCGGCCTTCTCCAACACGTCCAAGCCGTCCTCGTCTAAATATACACCACATACCATGACTACAGGCAATTCTACCAAGTGTGGACTCAAATGTGCACCTGTTGGACTCATATCTGCTGAATACTTCTTAACAGGATTTCACGCAGATACAACTTGTGCCGAAATTTCTACTTATGTGACAACTATTTTGAACATGAAATGCTCATGTGAACGCTTACCAACTAAACATGACTCTTATACATACTTCAAACTCTGTGTGGACATTGAAACCGAACATACTCTATGATCCCAATATCTATGATCCCAATATCTAGGTACTTCCCGCCTAGGAAGCACACAACAACAGATTCGACTCACCTGTAAACTGTCAACTCCGTATTGCTTCATTTAATGCCAGAAGCATACTGAACAATGCTTACGACGTGCTTAACATTTTAAAATCCTGTGATATTCTTGCAGTGCAAGAACGTTGGCTCTCCAAACAGTGCCTTTCCTCTCTCAATTCTGTTCACCCTGATTTCAATGCCAGAGGTATTAGTTATATTGATTTTTGTGATGGTTTGAGTGGACGCCCTCATGGCGGGCTTTGCTTTTTATGGAGACGTTCACTCGACCCATTTATTGAACCTATAATTTACGACGATGAGAAAAGACTCCTTGGTCTGAAAATCATCACGTCTACTGCTACTATTCTGATTCTTAACGTATATTTACCGTATCAGAGTTATGACAATTCCGATGAATATCAAGCTCTTTTAGGCAAGATACAGGCTATAAGCGATTCATTTGAGTCAGCTAACATATTCATCATTGGGGATTTTAATGCGGAAATTAACAAGCCCAGTGTGTTTTCCTCTTCTCTGTGCTTTTATTAATGAATGTCACCTTATTCCAAGTGACATTAAGTGTCTCCCTTCTGATGCTTTTACTTATGTCAGTGATGCTCATGGCTCAAGGAGCTGGCTGGACCATGTTCTCAGCACTCACTCCAGTCACTCATCATTCTCTGATATGGTAGTTAATTATGTTTGTGTCTCTTCGGACCACCTACCCGTATGCTTTACCATATCTGTCAACTTATTACCTACTTCTAAAGCATCCACTCAGGAGCAAATTCGACAGCCTTGTCCTATGTGGGGGGCTGCCACTCACCAAGACCTTCACAACTATTACACTCAAACCAGTGTGCTTTTATCTGCCATTGATGTACCTCATGATGTTTTACGCTGTACCGACCCGAATTGTAATGATGAAGCCCATCAGATACTGCTATGCAAATGTTATGAAGACATTATTAATTCACTCAGGGATGCCTCTGAAGTAATACCTACTAAGACACATAACATGTCTTCAAAGCACGCCGTTCTTGGTTGGAATGATATGGTCAGAGACTCCCACCAGGTTGCTAGAGAGTCTTTTCTCATATGGCGGTCTGCAGGGAGTCCCCGACGCGGTCCTTTTATGACATAATGAAAATCAGACGTGCTCAATTTAAACATAATAGAAGACTCTGTGAAAAAATGATGAAGCCCTCAAAGCCGAACGACTTGCTTCAAAACTAAGTAGTAATGACTTTAAAAACTTCTGGAAAGATATCAAACAAAATTAATGAACAATGCCAAGTTGCCAAATCCTAGCAATGTTGGCGGTGCGTGTGGTGCTGAAAATGTAAAGAAAATGTGGCTTCATCACTACCAGTCTCTACTTAAGTCTGTACCTGGCTCTCCATCACATACTAAAAAGATTCACATGTATTGCAGCAATTTGCAATTTAATGACCAAATGATGGTTGATGCTAAAGAAATACAAGAAATAATTCAGGCGATGCCTACAGGAAAAGCTCCTGGTTATGACTGTATAAGTAATTAACATTTTAAGTATGCTAATGAAAAACTGCATGTTTATATGTCACTGCTATTCAGCAGCTTGTTAATTCATGGGTTTTTACCTGACGCTATGATTGTCACAATAATAGCTCCAATAATTAAAAACAAAGCTGGTGATTTGTCTGATAATAACAACTACAGACTTATTGGTCTTGCAACAATTGCTAGTAAATTATTTGAATCTTTAATATTATCAAGGGCTACCATTTTTTTCACAACGTGTGCCAACCAATTTGGATTTAAAAAACATCACTCAAGTGAGATGCTCATATTTCTATTAAAAGAACTTTTTCGACACTACATAATGAATGGCTCTTCTATGTATGTCACTATGCTGGATGCCTCCAAGGCCTTTGACAAAGTGAACCATAGCAAGCTATTCACTAAACTAATTGACCGTGGCTGTCCTGCTTTCATTGTGCGCATTCTGTATCACTGGTACAGTACCCAGAAATTCACTGTCAGATGGTGTCAGAGCTTTTCTAATTTTTTTACTGTCTCAAATGGTGTTAAACAAGGTGGAATCCTTTCTCCCCACCTTTTTAATGTGTACACGGATGACTTAAGTGTAAATCTTATACAAATTACAAATTGGATGTCTTTATGCAGGCACCATAATGAATCATTTGATGTATGCAGATGATCTCTGTATTTTTTCACCTAGTGTTTCTGGTCAGATTGGTGTGCCAAGTATGACGAAATGTTTAACATAACATATAATGCCAACAAATCATATTGTATGGTTATTGACAACAAACCTCAGGACATGAAAAATATTCATCCTGTCACTCTCAATAATCGTCCGTTACCTCACTCTATTAAATGTAAATATCTGGATCATAAAATTAACAATAATCTTACTGACGATGACGACATTGCCAGACAGAAAAGATCCTTATATGCTCAGGCCAACGTCTTATCACAAAAATGTCGCCTTTGCAGCTCTCCCATTAAAACTTACCTATTTATCTCTTACTGTGGTGCTATGTACACCTCAAGTCTTTGGTGTAAATAAAAAAAACTGAGTTTGAAATATATTACTGTTGCCTATAACAACAGTTTTAGAATTATATACAATTTGTCATCACGCTACAGTGCAAGTTTTATGTTTGCTACAAACTGTATTAAATCTTTTAATGAACGTATGCGTTCATCCATATATAGCTTATTATGTCGTCTTGAACGGTCTGACAATCCACTTTTGGTTAATTATTTTTATACTGATATACATTTTAGAAGTCCTATGTTTAAATATTGGACTACCCAATTGTATATTTAAAGTTGAACGCACATTTTTTATATATCTTATTAACCATCTATTTTTATTTCATGTGTATATATATCTTTGTATTTTAGTTATTTATTATTTATTTGTGTATTTACTTGTATTGCATGTATATATGGACTTTTGTCTGAAATAAAACATTATTATTATTATTTACGGCCAGTAGGTATTTATGTAAGACGATGCGATGCTGCAGACGAAGTCGACGCCAAACAGGTCCGATAGTGTCGTATTGTCAGCCGTATTAGTTGAGCTCGCCTCTGGTTTGTGAAAATCCTACACTAACATGCCATTAGGCGATGTCAAATGGTTGTCCGGCGTTCGCAACGCGACACGATCCGTATGTTAAATGTTTCCGTAATTGCGTGACATTAGAACACGTACTGAGCCTAGTCACAAAGTTAATAGAATAATTGCTATAACAATGGAATTATGTCGGGACATATTATGTACACCTATCAAAGAACAGAAATATAGCAACACAAGCAGTAATAACAGTCCTCCGTTTATATGTGCTGTAAACTTTGTGGCACTAGGAGTGAAACTTGAACTACAAATTTATACAATTAGCAGCAACCAAAATATAATAATAATATATTTTATTTCCACAATATACAGTGTAACATTATATACATACATGATTTGTGTCTTAATTGTATTCACAATCAAACTTCATCAATCACATCTTCATAGTGCGCCAGATCATAGAAAAGGAAATTGAACACCAGATCCCACTGCATTTCAATTTTGTTGACTTCAAGGCCGCATTTGACACCATTTGGAGGGATGCATTACGGAAGATGCTGAGATCTATTGGGGTTTACCGCAAAATGACATCACAAATTGAGGCCATATACGAATATACGATAATGTTGGATAAGCTGTTACCATCAATGATTACTTGACTGATTGGTTCAAAGTTGAAAGAGAAATGAGGCAGGGCTGTCTGCTCTCATCTATCCTGTCCAACCTGTTCCTTGAGTTTGTCATGGCTGACCTGAAGACCACACCTAAGGAGTTCAAACTAAATACAGACCTCTGTTTTGACATCAGGTATGCTGACGACACAAAACTAATATCTACCATATTCAAGAAACTACAACTGAAGAGTTTCAAGCAGCCTGTAACACACATGGTATGAAAATCAACCTCTCCAAATGCAAAGTAATCACCTCATCAGATTAGCATATCATCCTGGAAAATGAAGAACTCGAGACTGCGAGAGAGTTCTGCGTCCTAGACAGCATAGTACCTTCTACAGAGAGGGACGTTGACAGCGAATAGCCTTAGCATCAGCAGCCTTTGGAGTCTCAGAACCAACATATTTTCAAACAGCGGTATCTCATTAAGAATGAAAGCCATACTATATTGGGCCCTTATACTGCCTATAGAAATCCATGGTGCAGAAACCTGGACACTACGATCGCAAGAGACGCTTCTCTTGAAGTTTTTAAGATGCGTTGCCTGCGGACTATCAGAGGTGTTACTAGTGTAGACAGATTGCGAAATAGCCAGGTCAGAGATTAGATGTTCACCCCTGAATCCATCTCAGCTGTCTTCAGACATAGAAGACTCCGGTGGTTTGGTGGTGTCAGCCGTATGTCAAACGAAAACCTCATAAGATAGCTTACAAGGAAGACTTGACACTGGACTCCCGCTTTTAAGAGCAGAGCGGTGTGCTCTAGACAGGACTAAATGGAGGGGCGCGACATCCAGGAGGATAATGAGGGGTAAAATCGGCATAGGCATTTAAGTTAAGTAAGTCAAGTATTGTAGAAAAGGAGACACTTATGAAATGCTTCCCCTTTAAAAACAGTAATCACTGTTCTAATATATGAAGAGTTTGAATTGTACTAAGATAATAATGTGAACATACTAAACTAGTATTTTTTATAGGATTCAATATTTGTCAGAGACATATTGATATTTTGAAATTGTATGATATATGACTCAGTATATGTCACCGACACAATATGACTCAGTATATGTCACAGACGCAATATGACTCAGTATATGTCACATACACAATATGACTCAGTATATGTCACAGACGCAATATGACTCTGTATATGTCACAGACGCAATATGACTCAGTATATGTCACAGACGCAATATGACTCAGTATATGTCACAGACACAACATACAAGCATAAAAATATACACTCAACTACATACTAATTCACTCCCACCAAAACGTCTGCAAGTTTTCACTTGTTTGAAAACGCGCCCTGTATTTTGAAACACAATGTTTCTTTTAATGTAACATCCACTATACGTGTACAGTGATTTAGTTAGATCGGCTGCATTTCACAGAACACATCGTAGAGAAACAACTCGTTTAGTGTCACAAACGTACAAAGCACAACCGGGATCTATATAAATGCCCCGGATATGTTATTATTCAATAACAATATCTAATTTACCACAGGAAAACGACGTCATTGTTTGAACGTTGAATTATGTTAAAGGACAATCTATTTTTACGTTGTTTTCTCAAATGAACAACGCCATTTTTCTCGGAAATAAAGCAGTCACTTTCTAACACGTTAAAAAGCTTACTGGCGTTTATTCTATGTATGTGCATAGCTGATCTCCTGCGGTGGTGATGACGTCATCAGTGAAATATGAGGCGTACGGCAATCGTGCCACACGTCGAAAGGCGGGGAGGCGTTCAGAGCGAGGCTCTTGTTCCTAAAGTGTTTCATTTTGGACGTGTTTAATGATTCCTTTAATATGTAAAACAGAGTGCACTGGGCCTTTATGGGAAAGGGCGATGTTCCGTCAATGCGACATAATTGAACAAGGCCAGTCGGCTTTAAGCACGTCAACAGCGAGTGTGTTAATGACGCCATTGTATCGGCGACCTGCCCACAATTACTAGAAATACCGTGCTAGACATATCTTATGAATCCCGGAACCGTCTTTACATTTACACATTTTCTCTGGGCATAACGATGCTAATGTAAATTATCGCGGGACGCTAACTATTATCACGAAACTCGTGTTACGTTTAACTCCCTGTCTGTTTAAGGGGACACATGCTACGGAAATAATGAATTTTGTTCAGTTTTTGTGAAATTTCGTTTTCTGCGTATTTCTTTACAAAAATATATTTTCTTTAAGATCCTTACCTTACCATAAGGCTGCCCTGTTAACGGCTATGTGCCTTGCTTTGCTCCAAATTGCCCAGCCCAGTTGGTTTCGTTCTTTTTGTTGCCTCTGCTTGCATGTGTCTGTAACTTGATGACATAAGCGCAATGTCATCTGCGAAGTCCAAGTCCAAATGTTGATATGAATCTCCATCTTATCCCTGTTTTGTTTTCTTCAGTTGTTTTCCTCATTATCTAGTCGATTACCACCAAGAAAAGAAATAAATCCGGACATTACGTCATCTTGCTTAACTCCAGTTTTTACCTTGAACCACTCAGATTGTTCACCTTCATCTACCACTGCACATTCACTGTCCTCGTACAAAATCCGTAGCTCGCCATGATTTCTAAAATGCTCTCTTGGTGCACTGAGTCAAATGCCTTGTCGAAGTCTACAAAAATTACATATAGCGTTGCTTGCCATTCCACTATCTGTTCTATTATGTTTCGAAGGATGAATATCTGCTCAACCGTGCTTCGTCTTCTTCTGAAGCCTGCTTGTTCATCTCGTTCTCAACTTGTTGCCAACTCCATCTCTTCTATTATCACTCTTCCGAACACTTTACTGGGGACATATGTTAGAGTAATTCCACTCCAATGTCCGCACTCTGTAATGTTACTTTTCTTTAGTATTTTAACAATTAGTCCCTTCTTGTTCACACGTCTTTGGTACTTTTTCTTATTCCCAAATTGTTTGCAATAAGCTTAGAAGCCAATTTTCTGTTGTCGCCATGTCTGCTTTCAACAATTCTGCTGTAATGTCATCTTTGCCCCAGGCTTTCCCATTTTTAGCTTCGTCAGTGCTGCTCTAATCTCTGTTTTTGTTATAGAGTCTGTGCTGATTTAATCTATGATGAAATCTAATTCAATATCTATCACTCTCTTTTTGTAACCAAGTAGGCTTCTTCAGTTGTTTCTTTATAGGCCACCTCGAATTCTTGCCATTTTCTCTCAACAGTCTTGATCCAATGAAATAACGTGCAGATTTGTTAGTTTATATGTGAATAAAATGCTTTATATGATCACCTCTCTTGCTGAGATTTCGTTTGTTTTACAAACAATCGACATACCCAAAGCCTGACGTCATGGTTTTTAACGTCACATTCCGGGAAACATTACTTGTGACATTGTGTGACAGACTTCTGACAAATCGCACGACTACAGATATCGAGGGTTCGTTCGCGTGCGAAACAACTGCTGGCAGCCCGGGAGCGGCGGCGAGCTGCAGTTGAAGTTGATGTCAACATTGACGCTGTCACTGGCGGCGGTGACGACGTTGCTACGATTGACAGCGGCGACCATACTGCTGGTGCTGTCATTCGAACAGAGAGTAATCTCATCTACTAAACGAAAGTTTGTCTTGCTCGACAGAGCCCAGGCAGCTGCGGTTGATATGTCAAACAGCACCGACAGTGCCTTATAACTATTTGTAGCGACAGTTTTGATGTGGCTACTGACACATCGGACAACACTAACTGT
Organism: Escarpia spicata; assembly: GCA_963995525.1. NCBI lineage: Eukaryota > Metazoa > Annelida > Polychaeta > Sabellida > Siboglinidae > Escarpia > Escarpia spicata. Next base: position 68,140,985 of record OZ023205.1, on the reverse strand, counting down.
GCCGACGCGTCATTTATTCCCAATATTGCCATTGGTGCTGATAGCGACACTGATTGCAACCACTAACCAAGTGGATATAATCCACAACTTTGGTCTGTGCACAAGACAAAATAAAACTGGAATTTAATTACCCGTAAATTATGGCATGTCAAACCACTTAGCGCCGCCTTCGTTACTCATCTTAGGCATGCTCATGACAAGTGGAGACATACAACCCAATCCAGGCCCTCTGTCATGTCAACATGGCCACAGGGATGAGTCATTCTTTCCATGTGGTTATTGTGATCTGGGTGTTTCGTGGCAGCATAAGGCAATGTGCTATGACAACTGTAGCATCTGGTACCACATTTCATGCATCGAACTTTTCTCAAATGATTACGAACACCTACGGTACAGCAGCGTTGATTGGGTGTGTGCCAAATGTGACTCTTACAACTACACAAAATCGTTATATCATATAAATGACCTAGTCACATCAAATTATTATAATCAGTAGGCTCAACATTCAATCCGGAAAGAACAAGCAGCCCAAAGAAAAGAAACGGTACTCCCGCCACCCAGAACCAGAACACGGTCCAACAACTCTACTAGTTCACCCAATAGTTCTAACAAATCCGACCAAACTCCAAATAAGCTAAACAACTGGCGAACACTTGTCATAAACTGTAATGGCATCTTCAGCATAAAAGCTGAATTAGCTCATCTCATTGAATCCACTGACCCAGATATTCTCATCTTATCCGAAACAAAAACCAGCCAAACCATTAAAACAACCGAGTTCCTCCCATCAAACTACAGAGCTTTCCGCAAAGGTCGTAAGTAAGGTGGAGGTCATGCTAGCCATCAAAACAAAATATCCTGCAATGGAGATTGACAAAATAAGCTATTTACAGCGTATTTTGATAATACCTATATGTGTGCGTTATGGGTGAACTCTTTCAGGATATTGAACAATTTGCCCATGAGATGTAGCGCTAACCACATGTTTGCTACAGTTAATGTCAGCTCGGGTAAATATGTAATCAGAAAGGCTATTTTTAGCCTAATGAATAGAATTGACATGTCTTTGAATCCCATTATTTATAGCATTAAAACTAGCGACATGTATTGTACTTCGAAACGGCGGCACCAGTGGGTCCGGGATTTACATAATTTTTAAACATATTGTTCTTATCGATGTATTTTTATATTTATTTACATACTTTTATGAGGTATTTTTATATATGGACATGATGATTGTCTGAAATAAATGCATTATTATTATTATTACACAAAAGCTTACTGTGAACTAATATGGGCCAGAATATCATTGAAACATAACCACACACTTTATGCGATCTCCCTTTACAGGCCATCTGACAGTAAAACGCAACCCTTGGATGAACTAGAAAAGGCACTAAACATCTTAGCACTCAAGAACTAAAAAAAGCACATCTCCATACTAGGGGAGACTTTAACGCTGGAAATATAAATTGTGAAACCTGACAAGTAACACCTGGCACCAGCAACAAAGTCGTCAACGACAAGGTCGTTAATATCCTAGAAGAACATCATCTAACCCAAATTCATCGAGCTCCCACACGCGAAGGAAAAATCTTAGATCTTTTCTGTACAAACAAGCCAGCTCTAACCAAGCACTCTGATTCCGTCCCAGGTATATAAGATCATGAGATTATCATCACAGATTCAAATATTAGACCTGAGTACACAAAAACTACCTCGTCAAATTCACCTGTTCTCGAAGGCAGAATAAAATTAGGGAAATTACATCAACCTTTGGTAACACATATTCTCAAGAGCATGTCAACCGGTCAGTAAATGAAAACTGTCAGATGTCATCTCCCTTGGCTGACAGCTGCTCTCAAGCGAATGTGAAGAAATAAAAACAGATTATATCAACGCGCACGTAAGACCAAAAACCATCAGGACTGGGTAAAATTCAAAGACTTTAAAAGACTTGTTGGGCAAGAGATAAGAAAGGCACACTGAAATTACATCAACGAGGTACTATCAACTAGTTTAGAGGCAAATAATACTAGACCTTTCTGGCGGTATATAAAATCAAAGAGGCAGGGACATTTTGGAATACCTCCACTGAGGAAGTCTGGCGTTGCTCGCACTGACAGTACAACGAAAGCAGATATTTTAAATAGGCAGTTCCAGTCCTGTCTTAACAAAAGATGACGGCACAACCATGCCCAATATCCAAGACAAAACCTTCTCATCCATAAGTACATTACATGCTGACACTGTTGGTATCAAGAAGCTACTGTCGGACATTAACCCCTCTAAAGCGTCCGGTCCAGATAACATTCCCTGTCGTGTGTTGAAGGAACTTGCAACCGAGCTTGCCCCAATTTTCCCACTCCTCTTTAACCAGTCACCAAACACAGGAAAAATACCATTAGACAGGAAAATGCAGATGTTATGCCGATACATAAGAAAGGCAATGTCCACGATGCGTCCAACTACAGGCCTATATCATTAACATGTGTAGCGTGCAAACTACTTGAACATATCATCTGCTCACATGTCCGTAAACATCTTGACGAGTATGACATTTTAACTCCTGTCCAACATGGTTTTAGAAAACAGCATTCATGCGAGTCACAGTTAGTAACAACTCTTCAAGATCTGCAAAAAATCAGGGATAGTAAGATCCAAGTGGACCTTGCTATCCTAGTGTTCTCTAAAGCTTTCGACACTGTACCCCACAACAAACGTCTTTATAAACTCAGTCATTATGACACATCGCTGGTTAGCTTACTTTCTTAAACACCGTACCCAGATAGTCCTTGTAGAAAGGAGTTTTTAGGATAATGTCAATGTCCAGTCAGGGTACTGTTTTAGCCCCTCTGTTATGTTTACTATATATAAATGACCTCCCATGCAAGTGTCTTCCAATGTCCGTCTGTTTGCAGACGATTGTATGTTATACAGACCCGTCAAAACACGGACGGACCAGTTAGCCTTTCAAACCGACTTAAACGCACTCAATAAATCGGGAAAAGATTGGGGTTTGTACTTTAATGCAACAAAGTGCAATGTAATGCGAATCGCAAGAACTCCAAACTCAAATACATTATCCAGATCACACTCACTTGGCAATCATATACTAAAACAAGTTGACACAGGGAAATATCTTGGGGTAATGGTCACAGACAACCTATCATGGTCAACATATATCTCCCAAATTTGCAACAAAGCCAATGCCACTTTATCATTCTTAAGGAGAAATCTGAAATCGTGTCCGCAGGTCCTAAAAGAAAGTGTTCGCCCCATTCTAGAATACGGCTGCACAGTATGGGATCCACACTTACAAAAAAACATAAACACACTAGAGAAAATACAAAGAAGAGCAGCCAGCTTCGTAAAAGGCGACTACAATTACTTGACGCCGTCTAACAGAAAAACGTTAACATACATACATACATACGTACGCACGCACACACGCACGCACGCACATACGCACACACACATATATACGCTAGCTCGATTATAGAAAGATGCTTGTCACATGAGGCTAATTAAACAGTAACAGGTATAATTATATATAGTTTTTACCCACCCGCTTGGAGCAATAAACGAAGGATAGCCTATCAGTTATCACCATTCCAGTAGTTTGGTTGTATACGCCTATACAGTGGCATAGTGGCGCCGGAACGAAATTCATATTGGGGGGCTACCGGAGCTTCACCACCACTGAACAATTTTCGCCGTCGCGCCGCCGCATATCTTCACATCTTCCTTCACCTTGTGGCTGTCTCGGTTGGCTCGACTGGACATTTTTCGCCGCTGCGCCGTTGTAACTTCAGCTTCTCCGCTGTCTTGGCTGTCAACTCATTACATCCGAACACGGGGGGACAGTGCTGTTGAATTTTTTTTTTATACATCGCACCGCCTATTACTGGGGGGGGCAGACAATCGTATATCTGCCCTCCAATTGCACACACCTTTCACAGTCGACAAAAATACACATTAATCGTCTCATAACATTTAGATTTCCACCCGCCATTGACGCACCCCACAAAAAAAACATTCCCGCTCAAATTTAATGCGGGGAAGAACCATATGCCTGCCTCCCCGGAGAAATTTCAGGGGGCATCTGATTCCAGTAAACAATTCCGATTTCACTCAAAGCTATTCCAATTCTCCTGGCATCACATCAACCGGTTGCGATTCCTATTTCTATTCCAATTCCACCCAAACGAGTGCTATTCCGATATCATTACCTTCACGTTGCCTAATTCCGATTTCAGTTCCAGAATTATAATCGGAATCAGCATTCAATTCCGATTCTGGGATCGGAATCGGAATCGCCTCGGTCTATAGTGTAGTTAAACTTTATATATATATACACTGTATATATATCGCAATAAAAAACATTTGAAGTATATTTACATATATATATATATGTATATATATATATATATATGCATATATATATATATGTATATATACTTCAATTTTTTTTTATTGCATATATATATTATATATATATGTGTGTGTGTGTGTGTGTGTGTGTGTGTGTGTGTGTGTGTGTGTGTGTGTGTGTGTGTGTGTGTGTGTGTGTGTGTGTGTGTGTGTGTGTGTGTGTGTGTGTGTGTGTGTGTGTGTGTGTGTGTGTGTGTGTGTGTGTACAGTGTTCCTTGTATCCATCAACAAATAAAATGGGTGTAAAAAATTGGGGATTACAACATTTGTTCTTTTATCATCCAAAATCCTTGTAGCGAGCGGACAGCGTATGGTTTCATTCAAAGCTCGCTCGGACCGCCGGCATGCCGCGGTCATGCCTGATCAACGTCGGATCCATGCCGGATCAATGCCAGATCCAAGTCGCCACCATTGCAGTTCGTAAGCCTTCGGTTTTTTTCAATGTGTCACGTTGTCAATTCGTATAGTTCGTCTTCATCCAGAATCGTTCTTCCGCCCAACTTCGGTTGTTGCGTCTTCGTCGTGTCCAGTGTCCACTAGTTACGTCCCTATCAGCTGTGTTAACAGCTGTTTTTTTTCTCAGGTAAATCGACGTATTGTTGGACACATGCATTCGTCTCCCTGTCGACACAACAGGTCCGATGTGCACTGTGCTACACCCACATCTGGAAGGCGAACGATGCCTGTTCGTCTCAGTTTTCAATGTTACAATTCCGAAACCGTATTGCGAAGTACGGTGGCGTATAACGGGGGAGAAAATTAACAACATAACAAAATATCAACGCGTCGGCACAGAGAGAGAAATGCATTGTGTGATTTATGTCGTATTGGAATATCCTCATACATGTTCAACGGAACGACAGTGAAATAGTTTGTACAAAAAATAGCACCGCCACCTTGGGATTGAAAAGCATCATCACTTACATAAGCACTACTTAAACGAATACCGATTACAGGAATACATCTTTCGTGACAATCACATAGAGACACCAACTTACACCAACAAAATAATAAAAAATAAAACACCTCCATCGTCCAACAAACACCCGCCTACATGTAGACGTCGACACTATTCTTCCGCGTTGCTCCCTGACTACCTCCCACGCGCCAAGCTGGGCACACACGTACACATCGTAGGCGAACACGCTACCTCCGACCTGCCCGCCCGCTATCCGTGTCCTCATTATCATAAACCCGTCCTTTAGTGACGCGACGTGGAGGCGGTGTCAAGACTACAAGCGCCTCTTGATTGGCGCTACGGCGTATATATATATATATAGTGTCGACCGTCACTACTCAGCCTCATCAGTAGATTGTCCGTCTGTCCGGCAGCGCGTGGGAGTCTGTAGAACTGTAGCAACCAAGTGACAGACACGACAGACAGACAAACACAATAGACATACAGACAAAACACCGAAACAGGTAGGTAACAATTCCGATTTGGTCATATTTCATTGACGTCGTAGAACACGTAGTGGACGAAAATGATTATTCATATGTGTGTGATTTCGTACGATCACGATTGTTATTGTACTACAGTGTAATCAGTTACACTGTAAACTGTGTCATATTTGAAAAATACTAAGAGTTTAATAATTTACCATCGAGAATATCTGCTTTATGTAATCGTAACTCAGATTATAGACTAACTAAACATATTCCAGGTCAGTTATATTATTATCTACATATCAATACAATCAATTTGGAGTATAATACGTGCATCACCACAGGCGCCGGTGTCCATCCGCCTCTTTCTATGTTCCTTTCGTTGTCCCCTGATATTCCAACTAGCGATGTATTTCAGAAAGCACAACAGTCGTTATTTAGAGCTATTTACTTAAGTGTTTTTTATGTGGTATGTTTTTCTAGAGGGTTTTTCACCTACCTGGGAAAACTGAATGGTGATCAACTCTCCAAATTGTGCCACTGTAAAAGAGTCTAAAATCAAACCCCTATAATAGTTATAATTTATGCCTTTCGTTTTTTTATTCATGGGTGGATAAAAGCTTAATATAATTATATTGTATGTGCCCGTTTTATTACATTAGAAGATGCTATCATAACCGTATATTCTAATGGTATGTATCGCAATCGCAAACGATTATATGTGAACCAACGTGTTACGAATTAACCTAATGGGTATCATTTAGGAGGCATTGCTCAAGAAAATTACAAGGTCAGTAGTGAGCTAGGACCCGATTTAACGGTATTTTAAGGTTTAATTTGTAAACGTAACAACAGAGATTGTAAAACACCGGTGTCCTAATACTTTCAGAAATGTCGCATACTATGTAATAGCATGGGACGACACCCGTTTTGGTTATATGTAGCACGTATTTATTATATGAGAGTCTTTGTTATGCACACGATTGCCATGAAATGTTTATGCAAATACCGCTGATCTGTTGCGCAATCCTTTCTGCTACTGTATATGGGCCTATCCGGTTCTTGGAATTGTGTTTTCCTATTACGAATAACATATATAATTATAATCGAACTAGTTTATTAATGCATGTATGTATGTACGACAATATGTTCCTCCTGGATGCTTCGCTCGGGCACCAAACTTTCAGGGGTTGTTCTATACGACTCCTCGAGGAAACGAAACGTCTTCGTTTTTGTTTTCGAAATATCCCGTTGCCCAAGGGATATTTCCGGCGTCAGTAGGGTTCATACTGGACGTTAGGCGGACGGTAATCGATTGTACACAACGTCCCGCGTGTTTTCTATTATTGTTCCGAGCTACATAAACCGCCTACCAGTTTCAGAGCTTCCAAGTCTCCCGATTAGGCGGGAGGTCTCCCGAATGTTGGCAGAATCTAGAAAATCTCCCGGTCTCCCGAATTAGAATACAAATCTCCCGATTTTATTGGAAAACTTAAAACAATTGCACTGCAGTCGATGAGTGACTTGCTGGCGTGCAAAATCAATGTTTCCTCTGCAGGCTACCAGTTGCAGATGTCGCCAGGTTTGCTGGAGTCGGTTGGAAAGACGACTCACCTTTACAACACTGTGTTATAGAAGCAATAAAGTGACGAGTGCACGGCGATGACAGTCTTTTGTTTATGTTATAGAAGCAATAAAGTGACGAGTGCATGGCGATGACAGTCTTTTGTTTATGTTATAGAAGCAATAAAGTGACGAGTGCATGGCGATGACAGTCTTTTGTTTATGTTATAGAAGCAATAAAGTGACGAGTGCACGGCGATGACAGTCTTTTGTTTATGTTATAGAAGCAATAAAGTGACGAGTGCATGGCGATGACAGTCTTTTGTTTATGTTATAGAAGCAATAAAGTGACGAGTGCACGGCGATGACAGTCTTTTGTTTTATGTTATAGAAGCAATAAAGTGACGAGTGCATGGCGATGACAGTCTTTTGTTTGTCTAATTGTTTATGTTTTGCACTACACATCTACATTTTATAATGTTGTAGGTTTTGCTGATATGTGTGTGTTTCAGTTTAGGTGGCTTTCGATAAGAGTTCCCTTTAACAAATTACCGGTAAAATCTCCCTATTGTGTTTTGATCATATAGGGAGATCTCCCTATTTTGGGTTCATTCAACTTGGAAGCTCTGCAGTCTGTTGGGGATTTTTGAGCAGCATTGCGTAAAACTGCTGAAATTTACGTCATAGCAAACATCCGATGCTAATACTTCTGGGAACGCACTGTTTCGTTTGTTTGTATGATGCGCCGTCCGTTTGACTAGTATTATGAATATTATCATATCTTCATGTGATTAACGCAAGGCCTAATAGTAACTGATTTCTGTGTGTTCTACATATTTCCAATATATAAACGCGATGCTAAAATGGCGCTAGATATGCGCAAGTCTAGACCAGCATTTCGTTGGTATTTGTCTAATTGCATGTAGAGTAGATTGACTTAAACTATAAATGTCATGAGCCTGACCACAAATTTAGTTAGTTCAATGCGGTTAAGCCAGTGCAACGTTTTCTGGTACGGTCTTGTTTGCGACTGCTGCCGTCATACCCATGATCGGCATGTACGGTCAATGTAATTAATTGCCGAATAATTAGCTTCCGTGAACCATTTATACTGAGGTAGGATAGATTCTTACATTGCTGTTAGCACATATACAGGCCTGCAGAACACGACAAAGCTACTTTTGTGGGCGGGTTAAACGTTGGTTTTAGGACTAAGCTAAACGTAAGAATTGTTGGTCGTTAGTAGGCCTATCCCCTGACAGTGTCGCCGACATTTCCCATCTATCAGAGCGGCACACTCCAACTGTGAACATTCCGTTTTCATAATAATAACTGAACCTTTATAATCGAGCATATATGTGTGTATATATTGGCAAAAGTTTGTTTTGGCAAACCGCAAAAAAGTGTGTCTTCAGATTTTGACATGCTCTAGACGCCACAAAAATGACCATATGGTCATCTTATTTCACCCAGTGGTGAAATGTAGTGCATTTATCTGTAAGTTGCCTGCTCAATCTACTTCAACGGTCCAATAGTTTTTTGTTGAGATATAGCCTCAAAAAATTGGGAATACCCCCAAAACGCAAGGCATTTGAACGTTTCTTTTGCGTATGTGTTTGAGAAAATACACGAAATTGTGACACGTATACATTCAATCTATAAAACAATGTTGGAAAAAAAATTTGATGGACCAATGATTTATGTTGTCCACAGACTTGCTGTTTATTACGACATCCAAAATAAATAAATTTAAACACATCAAAAACATGGTTTTGGAAGGACTTAATGTTCCTGTGGTAGAGGGTATGGTTATATATATGTGAGAAGAAATAATATCTATACTACTTCCAACAAAAAAATCATCAGACATGTTTGAAATCACAGAAATGTTGCGACCCTTTTAAGAAATGTTTGTTACGACATCCGGTCTCTCCTAAGCTGAATACTATTGATTATGTTATAATATATATTTTTAAAGGTATTTAGTGGCCTGCATATGGCGAAATCATGAAAAAATTTGTGTTGTCTCCAACATTCTTCAAGATGCAGTTCTGGTGCTAAGCAAACCCACCAGAAAGTACTCAGTGTACATGTTTGAAGATATTTTCATATGTTGCCAAATGGAAGGCGAAAACCATTATATAATACGTTGTTGGTAGTGTTGAAACAATAATATATTCATGTTGGAATTGGAACAATTTATTAGACAATAAACAAACAAAAGCACACAATGCAACATACGTGTCTATTGTGACATCCAAATGGTACACTTACATAATTTTCCATTGTTTTCAACAAACGTCTACCAGCACAGACGCGCGCGCGCACAGACATGTGAGCGTGTGTGTAAGCGCGCGTGTGTGTAAGCGCGCGTGTGTGTAAGCGCGCGTGTGTGCTGGTTGACGTTTTGTTACTGCCTGCTGGATGCGAATAATCAAATTGCAATTTAATATTACGCCAGTGAAAATAGTATGCTGGGCTAGACACGTAAGTAACTGGACACATATACCTAATTAACCACTAATTAGGTAAGTACATTGTATGCCGGTCTGTCAAAACCTTCGAGGATGTTCAAAAATGCAAGAAATCGAAATAAATTATGATACTACATGTATTGATGGTAGTTGCTTCTTGATGCTGTGCACAGATAGTATTTTAAATAAACGTGTCAGTGGTTATATGCATGTTGTACGGCGATCGCGAAAACATACACACGCGCGCGCGCGCGCGGATGCACACGCACGTACACACGTACAACTTAATAATAAATTTGTTTAAAATGTTCATACAATGTAGGCCAAATAACATATACATAGTTGGACGTCAGGTCTACAAGAGATCTGACGTCATTAGATCTGACGTCCGTTCTCATAGGTAACGACGAGCGGATGCTAAGTCAAAACCGGAAGTAAGACGAAAACATATTTGTTTATTCGCTCGGAGGAATTCAGATTTTAATTTAAACCGCCACAAATATTTAAAAAACTGATTCACGATAGGTAAACTGAATTGACAAATGTTGTCAGAACGAAGAAAACTTATGACAGTTTGACGCAATCTTGTACTAGGGAACTCCGCTTGATTTAAGCATCAGAACGAGCGCTTTCCAAATCGCTATTGTTGAATTTTATTGCAAACGGCGACTGCATGAGCAAAGATGGATATCTATCATCGATGCTCCGTCACGTAGACAGACGTGATCTGCGGACAATGTATTGCTGTCATCAGGAGTGGGCGCGGCGCTCTGTGTGTTCGATATAGTATGTTGACTGTCGAGCAGAGAGACATTATTGCAACGATGCTTGGTGACATCCATTCCCTCATAACGCCCCGGATGATGGATGGTGCCAGTTGTTACACGCCGGATGTTCGGACGATCGCGTACTACACATGTTATCACCCCGACGTGTACTTCTGGATGGACGAAGGTCAGGTCATTCACGGTGCGGAACCAGTGCCGGATTTAGTGTAAAGCAGATGGAGCAGTTGCACAGGAGACCCCACAATACAATTGCATCATTCAAGATTTATTCAAATCTATTAGATTTCGAGACACACTGTATAAACAACTAAAAATGTCTGCCCCTATTTCACCAGATTATGAGAAAATTAAAAGTAACCTCAAAACGTAAAACACCATATTAAAAAAAACTAATCTACTTTCAAGCACGATTTAACCAATTCAAAAAATGACATAAGAAATACGTGGAAAACTTTAAATGAAATTATTTCAAAAAATATTAGAAAGAAGACTTTCCATCAATGTTTAAAGAAAATTTTACTATTATAATAGATACATCAGACTTAGCAAACAAATTCAATAACTATTTTACAAAATTTGTCAAACTATTGCAGAAAACATTCAATATGCAGGAAACAAGGATTATGACTACTACTTAAAAACAAAAGTTAGATCTGTTCTCAATCTAAAGAATGTTAATGAAGAAATTGTAAGGAAAACAATAAATGATCTCCCAACCAAAAACAGTTGTGAATTTGACGGTATTTCATCACAATTGTTAAAAATAATTGAACAGGCAATAATTAAATATTTAACCTGAGTAATTAACCAAGTTATAAATACAGGCATATTTCCTGATAAACTAGAAATTGCAAAAGTAGTTCCAATTTAAAAAAATAATGACCCAATACTATTCAAAAATTATAGGCCCATCTCTCTCCTTCCATTTAAGTCTTAGAAAAAATAATCCATAGTCAGTTATCTAATTATTTTATTGATTCTAAGCTATTTTGTGATAATCAGTATGGTTTTAGACACAACCATTCAATTGAATATGCATCACTCGAACTAGTGGATAGGTTAATTTCTCAAATGGACAAAAATGACTTATCAATTAGTATTTGTCTTGACCTTTCCAAGGTATTTGATACTATTGACCATACAATATTATTAAACAAGTTAAGTTGCCTAGAAGGCAAGACTTTTCTTTTATTCAAAAGCTATTTAAGCAACCGTAAACAGTACACTGAATTTGATAATATTATATTTTAAACTTTACCTATAAAAGTTGGTGTATCACAAGGGTCGATTCTTGGACCATTGTTATTTATTATATCTATAAATGACTTCCCACAAGCTAGCCAAATGTTTAAATTTATAATAATGTTGATGGTACTACGTCATTTAGGACCATTAAAATGTCCAGTGATACAGTACAAAACTAAAGTACAGAATGGCTTAATACTAACAACTAAATCAAACTAAATCTAACTAGATGACCTTCCAACTGCCAAACAAACCTACACCAAGATTATTATTCAAAATAGATAACATAAATATTCAGAGAGTGGAAGAATTAAACTTCTTAGGTTTAACTCTAGGCACTAATTTAAATTGGAAAAAAACCACCGAAAAAGTAATAAGCGTTATAAAACTTTAGGAATATTAAATAGATTAAAACATGCGCTACCTTCAGAAATAAAAAAATATATTATATAATGCATGGCTATTATCTCATATAAATTATTATATCACGACATGGGGATATGGAAACAGATTAATGAAAATCCAAACGAAAGCAATGCGAATTATAACATTAAGCAAATACACTTAACAAACAGAACCGCTTTTAAAACAATTCAACATATTAAAAGAGATGACTTACTAAAATTACAAGAACTAAAATTTTATAACAAACATATAGATCAAAATTCACCTGCTCGGAGAGCAACTAAAGTACATATATCCAGAACTAAACATGAATTTCCAAAAAGTGTCTTAAATATAATTTACCACATGTTATTAATAATATCCCTGATTTGGTGATAGAAAAGATAGTGATCCATAGTTTGAGAGGATTCTCAAGTTATGCCAAACACTATATGCTACAATAACATAACGTCACGTGCACTATATTAAATTGCAATATATGTCATTATTAATTATATCAAGAATGTGTGCAAAATATTCCATAAAAGTACAATACAACTGTTTCAATATGTATACTTGCACACATGCTTACACGACCACACACGTACACAACACACATGCTTACACGACCACACACGTACACAACACACATGCTTACACGACCACACGCGTACACGACACACATGCTTACACGACCACACACGTACACGACACAATAAACACTTCAACAAAACAATCACCACACACAGTATGCAAGAGAAAAACATTATTAAAATGTTTATCAGATATCATTATTTTTATTAATTTTTTATTTATAAAACTTAGGATTAGAAACATAAAGAATTTATCATCTTTGTTTTTGGGTGGCTCCTACGATAGTTACAAATTGCGATCTTAGTAGGAGTCTCCCGCCCCACAGCAATTGCTTTCTTGCTATTCGTTTTTGTTTTCTGTCTTTTTGTTACTATATATGTTCTGTTTATTTTATATATAAACAGAACAGTATGTTTTACACTTCAATATTTTTTGTATATCTGAATAATGTGAGTTCTCACTATGCTGTTGGAACTAATGAAAGTATCCTTATTCTGATAACAAAGACATAGTGTGGTAGATTGTCGATGTAGTGGTATTGTCGTGGGGGTTAAACGTTCATAGCGAACAATCAGCAGTTAACCTGCTTTTGTACATAGTAGTGTGCACCGGAAGTGGTCATTGCGACTTCGGTCTCCCATTGACCACTGCACGACCAATTCCGCAATAGAACAACTGAATTGCCAGACAAACCGTGTTGTCGCTTAACGAGCAAGCATTGCGCTTGTGGCGGTAATAATGAAAATTTACTATAAGACGGGGGCGCGCTTTATGGACAGAATGCGTAAATAATTTTCGATTTCGGGAAACAGACAGAAATTAATTGCAAAGGAAATATTTGTTGCTGATCAATACGAATGTGGACGTTTTCGTGACATGTGTCGATTTGATGATGTATAAGTGATATTGGCGTATCTTGTCGATAGTTGTATAAATAATCACACTGTGCAGCCCCTTGGGCGTCAACTCCAAAGTGGAATTAGCTGGACAGCCTTCAGCCGATCACATAAGGCGGCAGGGTTCAGTTGTGTATGTTCGCTCAAACTCGTCTTAGCAAGTGATTAAAGAAAACATTATAGTATGTAAATAGTTCCATCATTGTTAAAGGAAATACGGACATATGTTTTCGGTACAAAACGAATGTGGTTATCTGATGTGTTGCTCCCCATAGAAAGTGGGTATTCTTGTGCTCAGTCCATACACGTAGTTGTTGATTACCATCGACATATTTATGACGTGGTCATGTACGTTTCAAGCTCTGTTTCATTCGCTCTACAATGTCACCTTTACTCTGACTGTTTAATTTTGGAACAAGATTTAACAAGATTGCCATCCAGAAAATTAACTCTAGATGGCAAGTGGACAAGGAAGCCTTTTGGCTTATCGAGAGTCCAATACTTTTTATCTACGTGTATCCCGCCCTTTTAAGGTATGAGCCGATTTTATTTTTAAACACATTCACGCTACTAATACCAACACAATCAGGAGATAATATGTTCCATTAATTTAGAGTCCTTTGTGAGAATGAGAACTTTCTTATATATAATCTACTCTGCTCCTTTACTAATGTAACTTCATTCCCTCTGGTCCTTCTATCTTTCTTACCTGATAAAACATATTTCTATCAATATTTTCATAGTCATTCAATATTTTAAATACTTCTATCTGATCTCCTCTCAATCTCCTGGTCTCTAGTGTTGTTAAACCACATTCTTTAAGCATATTTCGTAGCTAAGATCCCTCAGTTTTGGTATCATTTTAGTTGCTCTCCTCTGTACTCTTTCTAGCATATCTATGTCCTTCCTGCGATATGGCCTCCACGCTTTAATGCAATATTCTAAATGCGGCCTAACTATTGTTTTGTACAGCGGTATTATTAGCTCTTTTTCCTTATATGTTATATTTCGCCTAATTAATCCAAGGATTTGATTTCCCTTTGAAGCGACAATACCGCACTTCTCTGAAACCTTCATATCAGCACTAATGGTTAACCATAAGTCCTCTTCTTTTACACTAGTACTTAGTACAGAACCCCCCTCCCCAATGTATTTTGTACATCTTCGTTCCCATGTCCTGTGTGGAGGCATTTACATTTCCCAAAATTGAACAACATTTGCCACTTTTCAAACCATTTCATCAACCTGTCAAGATTATCTTGTAAATGCTGTCTATCGCCATCACGTTTAATCCTTGTAAATAATTTTTTATCATCCGCAAATTTCAACAACTTGCTTGTTATATCATCGTCCAAATCGTTGATAGATATTAAGAATAATATAGGTCCAAGTATTGATCCCTGTGGTACCCCACCCAAAACTGATTTCCCGTTTGAAGCCTCCCCACCAACTACTACCCGTTGTCTTCTGTCAATTAACCATTTTTCTATCCAGTTAATTATACCATTTACTATGCCATGGGCTTTTAGTTTAAGCAGTAATCTTTGATGTGGCACTTTGTCGAAAGCTTTCTGAAAATCTAAATAGATGATATCTACTGATGATCCCTCGTCTATCCACTTAGTGATATCTTCCAAAAAAACATAACATATTTGTTAAGCTTTTAGAAACCCATGTTGAGATGGGTTTAACAAGTTATGTTTAACAAGAAAATCCACCATGTGATCTTTAATTAGTCTTTCTAATAATTTGCAAATCACTGATGTTAAACTCATTGGTCTGTAGTTATCTGACTTGTTTCTCGAACCTGTTTTAAATAACGGTATAATGTTTACTTCTTTCCATTCTAAAGGAATCACTCCCTCTTCTAATGACAAGTTGAAAACTGTTGCAAGTGGTATGCTAATTTGTTCTACAATTTCCAATAGTGGTTTAGGCGGAATCCCATCCACTCCATGTGATTTATTATCCTTCATAGCCGTTATTTTCTTAGCTACCATTTCCGGAGTTACAATGAACTGTCCTAAAAAGTCTGATTCTGCCCCCTTGAACTTAGCTTCTGGTACTGGCAGTGAACTAATATCTTCCCTGGTAAACACCGAACTAAAATACTCAGTCAGGTCTTCTGCCATTAAGAATCCCTCTGATATTATATTTCCAGCATTATCTTCTAGAGTACCGACCTTATCCTGAACTTTCTGTTTGCTCCGAACATATGCATAAAAACTCTTGCTGTCTTGTTTTATATTACAAGCTAATTTTTTTTCGTAGCTTCTCTTCGAATTTCGAATATCAATTGTAACTTGGTTTATTGCTTCTTTATAAATGTTGTAGTCTTCGTCATTTCCAGTACGTCTATATGACTTCCACATAATTTGTTTGTATTAATTATTTTTCTAATGAATTCTTTCGATAAGTATTTCTTTCTGGACCGTTTCCCTTGTTTTTTCAAGGGAACAAGTTTATCGACGATGCAAAAAATTTCACTCTTTAAGATATTCTAGCATTCTGTAGCTGCCTTAGTCTTCAGTGTGTTGTTCCAGTCTATCTTTGTTAAATATTTCCTCATTTCCTTATATCTTCCTTTGTGGAAATTTCGCTGATGTGTTGCTCCCCATAGAAAGTGGGTACTATTGTGCTCAGCGCCGAAGCAAGTGCCTAATTAATTTAAAGTAAAGAAAGATGATCGAAGGTCGGAGACCCAACATAGAAGTATATACTGATAAACGCGGGATTTTCACATCACGTACGTTCCATATACTGACCCGAAACTAGTTACAATCACTACAAGTTATCGATCAAAGCTGAACCCTATCCACAAAACATGGCTGCCTAACTGTTCCGAACCCACCTGCACGCATCCTCGCGCGCCAGGGGTCGCTGCTGCTGATTACGTCAGTGCCAGCCAGCAGTACCCCCTGGCTGATCGCTTTGCGAAACTCTGAATTTAAGCTCAGCTATCTTCCGCACTTCGCGTAGGAGATCTGCATGCCATGGCTAGTGTTGTACATCCTCGCAAGCCAGGATTGTTAGCCATGCGAAACTAGCCCTGGTTGATTTCCTACGCGAAGTGCGGAAGTTAGCTGAGTCAAACTAGTAATTGACTTCGCCAGTCGCGACTGCGTCACCCGTGAGAACAGCGCAAATACACGCCCCAATTTAAAGACGGATAAACGACTTCTGGGAATCCCAATATGTAATTACTCGTTTGCCTATTAACACGAGCAGCGGTATTGTGTATTCGAATAATTGCTTCTATTTCCTAAACATTGCATATAACACGAGCCACGATTGGTTGAAGTTTGTTTTATTATGACCACCTGACCTGCCGCCAACCACTGATCTAGTGAGCGATTTCATAGGCTCAGCTTAAATTCAGAGTTTCGCAGAGCGATCAGCCAGGGGGTATTGCTGGCTGGCACTGACGTAATCAGCAGCAGCGACCCATGGCGCGCGAGGATGGTTTTGTATGGCAAACAGCTCTGGCTTGTGGGGATGCTTGCACGAAACCGCAAAAACAGTCACACTCGTTTACGTCAAGAGCGTAGGGCGGCACCTGACAAAGCAGCAATTAGGACGTCGTGATAATCAATGAACTAGGCGCTTGCTTCGGCGTTGATGTAACACCAAGCGAGACAGCGGTCACAAGTCGCTAATAGCGTTCGCCCCTTTCGTGAGGATGAACAATGGACGAATTAGTAGGTTTGGAATAAGCCTGTGGCATTCAGCAGTTTAGCAACCACTTAGATAACTGGAAAACCAGCGCGTTCCTGGACGCGCCTGTCACAAAAAGGGGGACGACGAACTAGATCTGCAAACATGTGTTCCTAATAAAAAAAACTCTCAGCATAGCATGACTACAGACGCCAAATCCGACTATTGATTTGACAGGATTGCTTTGTAACAACGGGAACACCATTAAGGGAAATGTTAAGATTGTGTGCATCATGGACAAAAAAAACAGTGAACACAACTTTACAAGAGCAAACGCTAAAAGGCTACAACAAGCAGGTGTTGTATGCTTTGCAGTGAGAAAGTGAAAGTCAGAATATCTAGTGACAACGGGGAAAGATCAATTGGAAAGATGCAGAAGTCGGCATGGAATAAAAAAAGCCCTCGATGATCTTGCAACTTGGTTCAGGCGTAGCGCTACATAACTATTGCAAGACACGGCGGGGTTACCCGGCGATCCGTGTATATAGCAGCAATGCAATACATTGTTGATCGCTTATACAATAGCAGAAGATAGAATAGTAGCGACGCTTTGCACACTTTTCGTGAAGGTCGTGCGTTGCGGCGCCTCGACAGAAACGACATTTCATACACTTTCAATCACCTGATCTAACGAACGAAGTCAGTTATTTTGATGATTTTAACAATAATATTCACCTTTTTATTAAACATACTGCGGATTAGTTGCATATCCCATATGTCAGTAAGACAGAACACGAACGCTTCTTCGACCCAATGTTCACTATGTTTCGTTGCTATGTTTCAGAATGAAGTCGGGCTTATTATTGTCGCTTACCGTGATCATGAGCGCTGTTAGTCTATTCACATACCAGGTGACAGCATCTCCCATATACAACCAGCTCGCATACAAGCAGCGACGGGTAAGCAGCGGTGGTCAATGGGAAACAAACGTAATTTAGCAGGAGAAATATAACAATTCAGGGTCGGGAAGCAATTAAGGATCATCATCACAAAATCTATGTTTCTAAATACATTTTCGACCAGCATGAATTTTGTTAAGCTTTAGGCAACATCATTATTATAATCACCTCCTTGAAGTAACATTTGTGATAATGTTGTAACTAAATAAAAAATATATTTCTATCGTTGCTACTGTTTAAGTCAACATACGTCGTAATTGTTTGGAATCGAGTATAATATATGGTTATTCCGATGAGGCTAAGTTAGTAGTTTTATTACATTGTACGCGCTGATACCAGTTAATTTAATCAACGGATGTTGAACATTGTTGTTACCCCCGCCTCTCCCCCCTCTCTCTCTCTGTCACTTACTCACACTTTCCTTCTCACTCACGTACACACGCACGCACACGCACTCCTGTGAACGCACAGACCACGTTGTGAAGCACTGTATTCACCACCTCCAAGACAATCCTTCCAGTGTCTTTCTTCATCAGAATATCGCGCGGTATGCGGCGGCTATCATCCAGAATGTACTTCAATCAGACGACATCCGCCCGAGAACGACATGGAAACGAAACTCAGGGATGGTAGACGCTGTCATTAACATGCCGGATCTATTTACGGCGGGACGCAGATAAGACGATGTTCAAAGTAAGTGTTGCATCTGAAGCGCATCATAGAGACGTTCTGTTAGTTAAGTTGTTACACCTATAATGCAGAGGTGCGACGTAAAAAAATTAAGGAGATAGAGATAGGAAACTGAAATTGGAAGACAAAAAGAAGTAGATACTTACCTACTCAGTGGTGGCAGTTGGATCATTCTGTTGCCACTGTTTTTGGGAAATAGAATTGGTTAGAAAAGAACAAGATTATTTATAGAAGAATATGAAAGCCGAAGATATGACAACATTGGGGAAAAGAATGAGGTATCCTTTCCTATGTACCAGACACCCGGTCGCCTGCTACTGTTTTAATATGGAAGCTGCAGCGAAGTCCTTTAGATGAACGACTGCTATTGACTACGTTGTGTGACGATTCTACCGATGTATGGTTAACTGTGATAACCTTTGATAACAGCCTAGTGATGACCTTTGCAAATCAACCTATTATCAACATGTGACCTTCAATTTTCCCGACTGTCGCCAGCTGAAAAGCGTCGCCATTGCACGCAAATTTGGACAAGTGATTAACGCAACACGGGGCGGATGTTCAAAGCAAAAGAAGTAGTTCAATTGTTTTTGGACATGACCGAATATAACTTGGCTTCGCCCATATCAGACACATGTATTTATTGGACTGTCGATATGCCAATGGCGTCTTTTCCCATGTGCTACAAATGCAGCTTGCCCCTCTCCGTAATCGCATCATTTCAAAATCTGTACAGTTACACATCCTGTACTTTCACATAAACAAACAACACAACTACACTCCATGCTCATTCATGCACAATTTGGAGCATCGACTCACTTCCAGTATTGTTATTAACTACTTCAAGAAATACAATAATACGTTGGCGTCACCAAATATCCAATTGTTGTATTGATGTAAACTAGCTGCACACCTGCTCTTCGACGTAAGCCTCCTCATTCAACTACTGGCGACTTGAAGCGCTAAACCGATTTAAGAATGACTCTCCCTTTGGGGTTATGACGGAACGTTGAGCTCGGGTTTTTTGGCATAACATAAACTGTTAATATTGTACCATCGTGTTGCATATATTTGTTTGATTGTAGTATGAAGCGTGCAGCTGAGTAACTATCTTATGTTGTTACATATCCAGATTATCAAGCCATCTCATACGGACACTTCACATTGACTACATCGCATCAAGACGTATCGTCCCTTCTGCAGCAGGAGATAGTACTGCATAACCAAGTTTCAGCATGCAAATTATTGAAAGTCACATACGCAGTGTGACATACATTTTGGAGTCTGCGCAACGTACAGCGTCACATGAAGTCAACCAATGTTATCGCCGGCACTTAAAATGTTGCCAACAACGGAAGTGACATCACTTGCAAGTCGCTACGGGCGATGATCACTGGCTTATAGTGTGTATACTACAGAGGTCAGAGACGATGGTGTTTATTTTAAAGTTGTTTAGCATGACCGACATCTCCTTCGAAAGACAGCGTCGACACAGCAAGGAAACCCTGGCCGCGGTGACATCGGTATAATGCAAACAAACATCGATCCTACAACGTCAATTATGTTATTCTAGTGAACTCAGTTCATGGTGACCAGCTGTTGTTAATATATTTCCGGGAAAACCGATTGTATTTCGTTCACCGAAAGTGCATATCATTTTAGTTGCATAACCTAGGCGATGAAACTGAGGGGTAAAGGGACCGGATCCAAGTTTGTTTGTGCGGGACGCTGAAGAAGACTTAACTAAGTAGTCGGTATTATCGCAACTAACAGGTAACAGTTTCGAGTGCATTGACGACGAAATAAGTTAACACTCAACACCTCTTTGATGCAAGACTTGTCTGTTTTACTGTGTCAGCTTTGTTTTCTGTCTAGTGTCAACACATTGTTTTGTGTAGCTATCCCATTAACAAGACAACCGCCATCAATCGTATATAAACGTCTGGTTGAGAGATTAGTAAATAGTCACTGTGAAGAAAAAAGGTGTCAGAACTCGATTTGCGCAATAAACAATCGACATTTTTCACGAATCATTACAGTTAAGTATTTGGTTGGTTGAGGTAATTGGGGGTGTGTGAGATTCAATACGATACTATCAAAAATAGATAAGCGAGCGAAAAATGAACAACTCGGAACACGTCCAAAACATGAAATTCTACGGCCGTTAGCACCCTCACGGCTCGTTCTATCCCGACGATCTTGATATCATTTGAAAGGATGTACTTTTTGTTATTCTATCGTCATCTAGATTTCCCGGTAACCATTTATATAACTCTAATAAACGGACCTACAATGCTGTCGTTTTCAGTGTTCTGTACAGTTCCGAACGATGTTGGCGGCGGGTATCAGTACACTAATTTTCCTCATTTTCATAGGTAAAAACCTGCGCACTTCACCATTTCTTGATTTCATATTATAAGCTCCACCCACCTTTAAACCGCGGTGAAACTGATATGCTTTGGTCGCAATGAAACCGATATATCTCTACGCCGGGGTGGCGTCCAAATACCGCACGCCAACCAACGGGTCAAACTTTTTTGCGTTCATTGGTTGATATACGTGATTGTGACGTCACGCCTACTTCGAGTATGTAATTTTAGCAGCGGTTTGAAAGTGGGTGGAGCTTATACCATGAAAACAGTTAGTGGTGCCTCAATCGGTGGATATGTGAACTGTGACGACGAAACAACATCGTTCGCAGAACGGGCACGGTTTTAGGTCCGTTTATACTTCATTCAACCCAACAAACCGTAATGATACTACCAATCGTTCAAAAAAGTGTTTCTAAATTGACTGTATTGAATTGTATTCTCTCCGAGATTTCGACTGCGGTATATACTTACCCAAATTGGATGGTACAGACAACAACATTCAAAAGAGGACGACCAATGAAAAAAAAAGCACAACAATACAGAACAAGTGGTGAACCTCCACCTCTTCTTCTACGCGTTGTCCGGTTGATACAACTGGAGTGTGTTGTCGTGAATGGGTTTGTTACTATGGCTGCCATCACATTAAGAACCATTTCTGCATCCCTTGCCACACATCTACTGCACTGATCGGCACTGATCCCATACTGACTTTACCAGGAAGCCATGCTTCTCCTGGAAGATGGAAACCTTTACCTGCTCTACCAGAAAATCACAACTTCATACATTTTCGGTTGCCCTGTTCTACCAGGTGGGATCCGACTGGCATTAAACGTATTCGTGCATCGCATATAATACTATACAATTTTGTTACCATCGTAACCATAACCATGGCCAATCAGTCAGCCAAATGTCTACTTTGTTCAACTTCTTGGCCATATGTGTGATTGCCTGCTGACTTTATTTTACTGACTGTAGAAACCGTGCATGTAGGCCCCATTGCCGTCATCAATTTTTTGATGGACAGCCCATACACAACATTTGCATGAAATGTTGCTGTACTACGCACAAAACAAATGGGTGATGTTGGTGGCGTTATGCTCTATTCATGCACTGTTCATGGTTGTAGTACTCCCTCGTTGAATTTTTTTTTTCTGAATTAAAAATTCATTTGATTTAGGTGCAAATTCAAACATTGTGCATGCCACTTGGGATATTTGCATGCCACCCGTGTTTCCACGGCAGCGTCATCAAGATTAAACAAGATTGCCACCCAGAGAATTAAGTCTTTTGGCTTATCATGAGTTCCAACCGTTTTTATCTACGTGTATCCCGTCCTTCTGAGGTACGTGTAATTTTTTTTTAAACATATTTACCCTACTAGCACCCACACAATCAGTTGATAATATGTTCCATTCATGTACAGTCCTTTGTAAAAATGAGAGTTTCCTTATATCCAATCTACTTCATGTCGTCTAGTCCTTCTATCTTTCTTAACTGAGAACAAATCAATATTTTCATAGTCATTCAATATTTTAAACACTTCTATCTGATCTCTCAATCTCCTGGTCTCTTGTGTTGTTAAACTACATTCTTTTAGGCGTATTTCATAACTAAGGTTCGCTCTTCTCTGTACTCTTTCTACCATATCTATGTCCTTTTTGCGATATGGCCTCCTCGCTTGTATACATTATTCTAAATGAGGTCTAACTATTGTTTTTGTACAGCGGTATTATTAATTGTTTTCCTTATACGATATAGTTGTCTAATTAATACAAGAATTTAATTTCCTTTGAAGCTGCAATTCCGCACACTGCTCTGAAAACTTCATATCAGCACTAATGTTTAACCCTAAATCATTTTCTTTGACAGTAGTACTCAGTACAGTACCCCAATTGTATATTGTACATATTCGTTCCCATGTCCTGTATGGTGGCATTTACATTTCCAAAAATTGAACAACATTTGCCACTTTTCAGACTATTTGATGAACCTGTCAAGTTGTTTATCTCGATTACGTTTACTCTTTCTAAATACTTTTGTATCATCCGCAAATTTCAACACCTCGTTTGTTATATCATCGTCCAAATCGTTGATATATATTAAGAATAATATAGGGCCCAGTATTGATCCTTTTGTTACCCTACTCAAAACTTATTTCTAGTTTGAAACCTCCCCATCAACTACTACCCGCTGTCGTCTGTCAATCAGTTCTATCCAGTCAATTATACCATCTCCTATGCCATAGGCCTTTAGTCACGTGACCGTATGTGTGAGCGTATGTAGCGCGCCCCCTGGAGGTGGAGTGAGCAGCCATGGAAGCCCTATCGTGTATATGAGGAACGAAAGAGCAAAGAGAAAAGTATAATAACGAAAGATCAAAGAGGAAAGTTTTAAAAGGTGTTGAAAGGAACGAAAGATCAGAGTCTTAACGAAAGATCAAAGAGGAAAGTTTTAAAAGATGATGAAAGGTGTATCATGAGAGATAAAGAAGTAAACTGAATGATGTATTGACGAGTAATAACGAAAGTTCAAAGAGAAAAGTGTTAAAAGGTGTATCATGAGAGATATAGAATTAAACTGAATGATGTATTGACGAAGTGATAGGTAAGTCTGCCTATGTTGTATACTGAAAGATGTGTGTGAATAATGTTTATAAACCGTGTATAACGAGGAATAAACGAAAGAGTATATATATATATATATATATGAAACTTTAAAATATGTATGTATGTATGCATGTATGTATGTATGAATGAAAGAAGAAGAAGAATTATTACTAAGGTAATAACCGACAAAAACCACAGTTTGAAAGTTGATTAGTTTTAATAATTAGCGTTCATTATCATCATCATGATCCGCACACCAATGTCTCCTGTGTTCAGAGGAGGAATTAGTTTTAATAACACGTTCAACATCATTGGTCGCCACATCCCAATCGTCGACATCCGCTGTGTCCAGAGAGGGAACAGGGTCGGGGTCAAATCGGGCCCGTGTCCTCAGGAGTTCAAGTAGCACGAGGCAGAACGAACAGTAGTGGTTGTCGCGGAGTTCCGCCTCTCTGGAACATATATGAAAACTTTGAAAATATTGTTGGTTAAACATATATGATATTATATATATATATATATATTGTGCGAAGTACAGTCGGTGTGAATAAGCCAGTGGTGTAACCAGACACTGCGTAGGGAGCCGACACGATAAAAGGGCAAGCTAGGTCAACAGCAGACGAGAGAGACAAGAATGGACTATGACACAATATGTAATGTAGACGTCTCCTGACGCGATCGGTAACCAGGCGCCGCGTAGCTACCCGAAACGACAAGAGGGCAGGCGAGGTCAGCATACGCATAGATAGGAAAGGACTGTGTATATACATTGGAGAGAATGAGAAACGTGGTAAGAGAACATAAATAAAGTTAGTAAAAGTATGTATTTAATCGTTGAACACTCACGTGCAATCCGAGATACTGGAGTCTTCGCTTGTCATACTCCAGGTATCATCGTCAACAGTATTGGCAACATCAGCACCGGCAGACCTGAAAGGTAAATATAGACAACTGTGACACATAACGAACGTAAGCGTAAGTATTACGAATGAAATGAAAAGGAGAGCCATGTCAGAAATAGAGGTGAGACGTCACAGGTAGGTTGCGTGAAGAACACTGTGTAATTATGTATAGGATATATATCGAATGAAACAAAGCAAAGAATAATATAATATACTGAAATTAATAATAAAAGTACTTACATTTGCGCACGGCAAGCATCACGGAGATGCCACTCCTCACGAAGTTGAGCCCAAGGTATCGGAGAAGTCATAGTTGTAAATGGTATGATGTGAAAGTAACAAACGAGCTATATATATATATATAGAGGATAGAGTAGACACGCTGTGAAGCAACTTGTAAGACACACTGTAGCGTGGAAAAATATTGGTGTATGAAAATCGCTAAAGGTCCAGGGACGCATGATGTCATAATCTAGGGGTGTCACCTGGGCAATCGCTGGAGGGATCGATTATGTAGGAAACAATGTGGTTATGGAAAGTTTCGGTGTAGTAAATTACAAACCAATATCAGTCATATGACAGAGGGAGCAGCTGGCGATAAGCGCATGATGTACAAAGTGCAACTAGCTAGCTAGACGACAATGCATGTGGAATGCGCCTTATCAGAACGCTAACAATACAGACGGGAGAAAAGAACTCTGTGAGTGGTCAG
Source organism: Escarpia spicata (assembly GCA_963995525.1). Taxonomy (NCBI): domain Eukaryota; kingdom Metazoa; phylum Annelida; class Polychaeta; order Sabellida; family Siboglinidae; genus Escarpia; species Escarpia spicata. The sequence continues at coordinate 68,115,326 of OZ023205.1, read as the reverse complement.
CGATGAAACATATGGCGGTCAAGAGCTTGGATATACAATTCAGGGGTGCTGGTCACTTCCTATCGAATTTCTATCCATGCGAGATACACATATGGGGCGAAGACTTTACTTGTGCAGAGGCGGCATATCAGTTAAAAAAAGCCAGACATTTTCACGATGAGAACACAGCGAGAAAGATTCAGACTGCGCGCAGCGGAATACAGGCGAAATACTGGAGTAAAAGCATTCAGTGGACACCGGATCGAACCGCTGCATGGCTATCACAACGTCGATCCGTGATGTACGCGATAGTAGCCGCGAAGTTCCGTGCCTCTAAATTACGGCAACGCTTGCTGGCTACAGGTGACGCACGACTTATTGAGAATGTACACAGCGCGGAGGGGTATTGGGGTAAGAGTTCAAAGCGTAACGAAGGAGGTAAGAATATACTCGGTGTGATTCTTATGCAGGTGAGAGACTTCGCTAGGCAGTGCTCTGTACGCCTTACATAAGGCGTCCATTAAAAAACAGACAGACAGCCACACGGTGACAGAGTACGGGAGAGAGATAAAGTCACGCGCTCGATAAGACGCGAACACCCAGGGACGCATGATGTCATTGTCTACGCTATCACGTGGACGATGCCTGGAGGGAATCATTATGTATATGTAATGTTTAGGAAAGATAGAATAGGAAGAAAGGGAGGTGGAGTTATTTTATATATTAAAGAATCTATCCAGGCTTATGAAATAAAATTAGAAAGAGAAGCAGATTGCGAAGAAGCTGTTTGGTGTAACATAGTTACAGGAAACTCAACGTTAACAGTTGGGTTAGTTTATCGAAGTCCAAACATAAGCATAGAAGAGAATGAAAAAATACAAAACGCTATAAGGGAAGTAAGCAAACGGAACTGTATTATTATGTGGGACTTTAACCATGGGCATATACAATGGAAATCTCTACAGAGTATGGGGAGTGAGGACCACAAGTTTCTAGTTTTAGTACAAGATAGTTTCCTTTCTCAACATGTGCTAGAACCAACCAGGGGAGAGAATGTGTTAGACTTACTTTTTGTCCTCACAGAAAGACTTAGTTGACAATGTCAAGATATGTGAGCCACTGGGGAGTAGTGATCACAACCAGATACATTTTACCATCAAAGTAAAATCAGAAAGGAATAGTAAAAAGCAGTATAGGAGAAATTTCTACAAAGGAAGGTATAAGGACATGAGGAAATATTTAGCAAAGATAGACTGGAATAACACACTGAAGAATAAGACAGCAACCGAATGCTGGAATATCTTAAATAGTGAAATTAAGTGCATAGTCGAAAAATTTGTACCTTTCAAAAAACAAGGGAAACGGTCTAAAAAGAAACACTTATCGAAAGAAGCCATTAGAAAAATTAAGTATAAACAAATGATGTGGAAGTAATATAGATGTACTGGAAATGATGAAGACTACAACATTTATAAAGAAGCACTTAATCAAGCTACAGCTGAAATTAGAAATTCAAAGAGAAGCTATGAAAAAAAATTTGCTAGTAATATAAAACATGACAGTAAGAGTTTTTATGCGTATATTCGAAGCAAACAGAAAGTTCAGGATAAGGTCGGTCCTCTAGAAGATAGTGCTGGAAATACAATATCAGAGGGATTCTTAATGGCAGAAGACCTGAATGAGTATTTTAGTTCAGAGTTTACCAGGGAAGATATTAGTTCACTGCCAGTACCAGAGGCTAAGTTCAAGGGGGCAGATTCAGACTATTTAGGACAGTTAGTTGTAACCTCGGAAATGGTAGCTAAGAAAATAAGGGCTATGAAGGATAATAAATCACCTGGAGTGGACGGGATTCCGCCCAAACTACTATTGGAAATTGTAGAACAAATTAGCGCACCGCTTGCAACAGTTTTCAATTTGTCATTAGAAGAGGGAGTGGTTCCTTTAGAATGGAAAGAGGCAAACATTATACCGTTATTTAAAAAAGGTTCGAGAAACAAGTCAGAGAACTATAGACCAGTGAGTTTAACATAAGTGATTTGCAAATTATTAGAAAGACTAATTAAAGATCACATGGTGGATTTTCTTGTTAAACATAACTTGATAAACCCATCTCAACATGGGTTTTTAAAAGCGAGGTCATGCTTAACAAATATGTTATGTTTTTTGGAAGACATCACTAGGTGGGTAGATGAGGGATCACCAGTAGATATCATCTATTTAGATTTTCAAAAAGCTTTCGACAAAGTACCACATCAAAGATTACTCCTTAAGCTAAAGGCTCATGGCATAGGAAATGGTATAATAAACTGGATAGAAAAATGGCTGAATGACAGAAGACAACGTGTAGTAGTTGATGGGGAGGCTTCAAACTGGAAATCGGTATTGAGTGGGGTACCACAGGGATCAGTACTAGGACCTATATTATTCTTAATATATATCAACGATTTGGACGATGATATAACAAGCAAGGTGTTGAAATTTGCGGATGATACAAAAGTGTTTAGAAGGATTAAAAGTGATGGAGACAGACAGCATTTACAAGATGATCTTGATAGGTTGATCAAATGGTCTGAAAAGTGGCAAATGCTGTTCAATTTTGGGAAATGTAAATGCCTCCACACAGGTCATGGGAATGAAGAGGTAAAATATAAAATGGGGGGTACTGTTCTAAGTACTACTGTAAAAGAAAAGGACTTAGGGTTAACCATTAGTGCTGATATGAAGGTTTCAGAGCAGTGCGGAATTGCAGCGTCAAAGGGAAATCAAATCCTTGGATTAATTAGGCGAAATATAGCGTATAAGAAAAAAGAATTAATAGTACCGCTGTACAAAACAATAGTGAGGCCTCATTTAGAATATTGTATACAAGCATGGAGGCCATATCGCAAGAAGGACATAGATATGCTAGAAAGAGTACAGAGGAGAGCGACTAAAATGATACAAAATCTGAGGGATCTTAGTTACGAAATACGCCTAAAAGAATGTGGTTTAACAACACTAGAGACCAGGAGATTGAGAGGAGATCACATAGAAGTGTTTAAAATATTGAATGGTTATGAAAATATTTATAGAAACATTTTTTTCTCAGTTAAGAAAGATAGAAGGACCAGAGGACATAAAGCTACATTAGTAAAGGAGCAGTGTAGATTAGATATAAGAAAGTTCTCAATCTCACAAAGGACTGTAAATGAATGGAACAGATTATCTCCTGATTGTGTTGGTGCTAGTAGCGTGAATATGTTTAAAAATAAAATCGACACACACCTTAAAAAGGCGGGATACATGTAGATAAAAAGTATTGGACTCTCGATAAGCTAAAAGGCTTCCTTGTCCAACTGCCATCCAGAGTAATTTTCTGGATGGCAATCTTGTTAAACTTCTCATCGACTCCTGCACGACAAGATGGCACCTGACGGCGTATAGAGAGGGTCTGTTCCTAACTGTTGTAAGAGGCGCCACCTGACAGTGATGAAAGAGTAGGTGACGCCCCCTGATGGAGTATAGAGAGACCCTGTCCCTAGTGGTTGAATTATGTGTCTATCTATTTGACACTATGATGTAATTTCCTCTATCGTCTGTTGTAGTCGGACCCTTGGTTAACGTCGACTCCATACCGGAATCAGTACGATTCCGTTCCGTTGACAACCCCTGAGTGCGGTGTGAAATGCCGCCTGTCCTTCAATGATGATATTGAAGACAATGTTGATGAGGCAAATGTCATCTGTGTAGGGTCATGTTCTTGGTCTAGTGATCAGGATGACGATGTTGCTAATGATGGTGATTTTGATACTGATTGGTCTGATAATGTTGACGATGATGAGGTCCGGAGGCGTAGTGAATTACAGAAGTCGGTAGAGAAGGTGAATGCCGTTCAGAAGCGTACGGACCAAATGATAGATGATGAACTATTTATGGCTACTCTAACCGCCGCTTGCGCTCGCCAAGCAGCCGACGGACTGTGTCGCCGCTATGCGGACGTTCACGAAGACGTGTACAGAGTGGATCGCTCGCGTATATTTCATAGCTTTCATATGGTAGTGTCCGATCTGGTATGCGTAGTGCGCACACCATGGTTTGCTCGTGATATTAAACAGACGTGTTGCAGTGGGTCATCAATCAGCGTCCGGACAGTGAATGGGTATGCGAGGTGGTCACGAATGTCACCTTCTTCATCAATCACATAGTCGATCATCCGATAAGATGTGTGGACGTCACATTGCCGAGGTACATCAAACGGAACAAAGCCGTCATCGGATTGAAAAGAGACACCGATCACAAAAAGAAGTACACCGACAAGCTGTGTCTCTTCCGGTGTCTGGCTCTGCATCGTGGGTGCGACCGACACCACCTGGAACCCGCTGTGAAGGTACTCTACGCGAAGTACGACCGTGACGGAGTGGCTATGAAAGACTTTGACGGGGTGACGATGGACGATCTCTATCGCGTCGAGACCACCTTTGAGACTAACGTGTGCGTCTACACGCTCGTCGAACCGGAAGAAGAAGGCGGAAAGGCGACTGCCGAACTCGTACGCCGTTCCTTGTATCACTATCCCGAAACGATGTACGTAAATCTTCACGAGACACACTACTCCTACATACAAGACGTGAACATGTACTGTCATTCGTATCGATGTAGGAAGTGTGGCGACTCACTATGGAAAGACGCATCCCAACGTGCGAAAGATCTATCCCGGTGGTGTCTACCGCCCGTCGCCGACAGTCTTCCAGCGCTTGGACGACGAAAACATTCGCGTTCCCGAGTGGTTGCGCTACTATCCTTATCGCGCCACCTTCGACTTCGAGTCCTGGTTCGATACGTCACAGCTTCCGTCGGACAGCGCCAAGGTCCACTGGGTGGCTCGTCACGTATCGTTGAGCGTGTCCCTGGCGAGCGTGTCCCTGCGCGACCACTACTATCGTCACCGCTCCGAATGGCTACCGTCCGAATGTTGCGACGATCATCAGAACGACTACGTGCGCTGTCGCCTGGCCGGACTTCCGTGGAACGGCACCGAGACGGGTTGCAAGGCGCGCAAGGCGTACGACAAGAGAACACCGGGCCTATTCAAGGTCGAATGGTCCGGCGACTGTTTCCTGGGACTGTGCAGCAAGACCTACTATTGTTCGGGTACGGTCGATAAATACAGCACCAAAGGACTGAACAAATGACTGAACGCCATCGACAAGCAGGCGTTCCTGGACGTGCTGACCCATCGTCGCAGCGGAAGCGGGAAGAACCGCGGGTTCCGGGTCAATCACTCGTCCGTGCTGACGTACATCCAGGAACGTGCGGCGATGACCTACTTCTACGCCAAGCGCGTGGTCAACGAGGACGAAATCACCACGGGTCCGGTGGACGTGTAACGCCGAACCACTGCTGACACGATGAGAAAATGCACCCCTACGTCAGTTGGGGAGATAGGCGCCTCTAGCTTTCACGCAGTTAGTAGGCAGAGACAAACGAAAAAAGATAACACTATTTAGACAGATGACACGCGATCGATAGTCATAGAATACCATGACACGGACGGGAGCGGTCGTAGCTGTAGCACTAGTGGGAATACTCGGTCTGTACCTGTACGTCTTGTACGTCTTGTTCCGCGATCCCTTCCTTCGTTGGTGTGGTGGAGGTGTCGTCGTCGTCGCATCTAACAGCACAGTGGACAACGCGACATTGTCGAACTCCACCAGCGACTACTAAATGGACACGTGATGGAAACATCCCTTCACCTGCATCGTCGCGGGTCCGACAGGATGCGGTAAGAGCACGTTCGTGATGCGTCTGCTACGTCACGCCGCAACGATGATTGATCCGCCTACAGAGAAGATCACGTGGTGTTACGGCGTATGGCAGAGCGCCTACGTCGACAACGACCTGGTACGCTTCGAGGAAGGCTTGCCGAGCGGCGCGTTCGACGCGTCGACGCGTAACCTCGTGGTCATCGACGATCTGATGGCGGAAACGGACGAACGGGTCACGACCTTGTTCACGAAAAAGAATCATCACCAGAACACCTCCGTACTGTATCTCGTGTAGAACCTGTTTCCGAAGAACAAGGAGAGTCGCACGATCAGTCTGAACGCGCATTACATGGTAGTCTTCAAGAATCCTCGCGACGCGTCACAGATAGGACACTTGGCGCGACAGATGTATCCGGGACGCCTGAAATTTGTACAGGAAGCGTTCAGAGACGCCACGGCGCCACCGTACGGTTATCTCCTCGTCGATCTGAAACAGGACACGCCCGACGACATGCGTCTGCGCACGGGCGTCCTTCCGGACGACGGTGTCCAGTACGTGTACCAACCCAAGGTATAAGACGTCCGCGCACGCGCCTCGTCCCTTCAGTCGCAGCATGGTCGTGAAGACAACAGCATGTCCGAACTCGTGAAGAAACACCTCCTCTGCATACAGGCGCTGAACAGGTACAAGAGCACGAAATTGAGACGAGCCATCATCAGAAACGCCGACTCCGATCTGATGTGTGCACTAGCCGAGTGTGCCTACAACATATTGAAGAAGAACATTCCCTAGACCGACGCACAGAGACGTGCTCTGAGTGGGTACAAAACAAACCTGCGCACTTTGGCACATAGAGGCGTACCGGCGGCGAGGAGACGTCGCATTTTGCTACGGGGTAACCAGGTCGGCGTGGGACAGACCGGCGGTTTCATGTCGGCGCTGCTAGCACCTTTGGCCGGTGCGGTCTTTCTACCCTTGCTAAAAGAGGTGCTACTCAAGTAGACGACGATGGAACACGCACGGAAGATGGCCTTGGTAGATCCGCGACTGTTGGACAGTCTACGCGCACCAGCACCGACGGATACCCTAGGACGCAAAGTACAGGTGCTCGACGACGAGATGAAAGTCATAATCGACAGACAAGATCTCACCGACGGCGACAAGGTCGTCATGTATAATCAAGTGTTGCAACGCTACAACGCATTGGCCGATCGACGCACGCGCGAACCGGTGCACGTGATGACGGTCAACAAGGACACATCCCCGGTGGCCACGGCGGCGGCGGCGGCGGCGGCGGTCAATACGGACCCGACCCCGCCGGAGTCGGGGGCGACAGGTATGGAAGCGGAAGTCGTCGACAGCGTTCCCAAGGCGCTGTAGGCCAAAGCCAGACGACTAATGGAACGTCTGAAACGAGACGTCGCTTGGAGTGCGCGCGGAGAGCTCATGCACAAAGGCATAGCGGTACCCGGAAGTAACGTAGTGGACCTCGTGAACGATCTGTTGCGCCAGCGCAAGACCGTCGGCACTCCGACGGGATGGCAGGTGTTTGCGCGCCAACTCGGCGACATGAATCTGCCCATGGAGTTGGTGGGTAACGAGGCCAGAAGACTGGCCATTCAACAGGAACAAAGGAAGAGTGTCGTAGCGGCGGCGGCCACACGATCGCTCGGTAGAGCGCGTCGAACGCTGCAGTGGACACCCCTCACGCGGAAGCGACCACGAATGAGCCCGTCCACTCTACCTACGCCACCGTCGTCGGGCAACAAAACATGGGAGCGTCTTGCATAAAAGAGGCGCACCGTCTCGATTCACTGACATAATGTGTGATCCACGGGACAGTCTAACACGTCTGTTTACCGGTGTCGCTTACGCCGGACTTCCCATCGTGTGCGGGATTACCATCGATTATATCATACATACGTCATCATGGTGCGCCGTCGTAAACAGCTGGAGGACGTCTACTTCGATCCCGCCAAGGTGGGAAGTTACGGAGGAATCGCGTCTTTCCGAGACATACCGCGCATACCGAGAAAGATCGTTGAACAATGGCTATCGGAACAGGACGCCTATACTCTACACAAACCGGTCAGAGTTCGTTTCAAGCGACGACGCACGGTCGTCGGAGGCCGGGATCAACAGTGGCAAGCCGATCTCGTCGACGTGTCCAGTCTAAAAAAAAGAAAACGACGGTACGACGTTCCTGCTCACGGTGATCGACGTCTTCTCTAAAGTCGCCCGATGCGTTCCGCTGAAGACCAAGTCGGCGACGTCTGTCGAAGGCGCTGAACGGACTCTTCGCCGACGTTCAGCCGCTGTCGTTGCAGACCGATAGAGGTCTGGAATTCTATAACCGTAGTGTTCGGGGTGTATTGGACACGTACGGCTTCCAACACTTCTCCACCTACAACGAGGAGACCAAGGCGAGCATCGTGGAACGCTTCAATCGCACGCTAATGACGCGGATGTGGCGATACCTGACACACAAAGAAACGTGGCGATACATCGATATCCTTCCGGATCTGGTGTGGACGTACAACTACACGCCCCATCGCAGCATCGGGATGCCTCCGTCGCAGGTGGATGCGACTAATCAGGAAGAGGTGTGGCAGCGCCTGTACGATGGTCATCACGGTAAGGGCGTGCCCAAGTACCACGTGGGGGATCGCGTGCGTATTAGCAAGGTCAAGAGACGGTTCGACAGGTTACACGGTGAATTGGACAGAGGAACTATTCACGATACGCGAGGTGCATCCGTCCGATCCGCCCGTCTATCGTCTAAAGGACGATCTCGGGGAGATACTGGACGGTACCTTCTACGAACCGGAGTTGCAGAAGGTGACGGTTCCGGCCGATAAACTGTACCGCGTGGAATCGATAGTGCAGCGCCGCAAGTTAGGCAGGCGACGGGAGGTGTTGGTGAAATGGTTCGGATACCCTTCTAAGTTCAACAGCTGGATCGATGCCAAGGGCCTCGTCGGCTATAAAAATTAGTCGCGCGTCCGTCGCGATGTCAGTCGTCCACTCATGGCAGACGAGACGACATCACGGATCACCGTTAGCGAAGAAGAAGAAGACACCGTGGTCACCAAGGAACGAGGGCTCGAATCGCTCTACATCTACACGGATGTCGTGGAACCGCGAGTTGTTGGTGACAGTCTCGTACCACTGCTGCGCATCGTTCCGGTGAGCGGTCGCCATGGAGACATCGTGTCGAAGACCTTCGACAAGACTCACTACGTACCCGTGCTCTACAAAGAGTTTGGCACGATCGAGATAGATATAAGAGACGACACCGGACAACGCGTGCCATTCGAGGTCGGTAAGGTGACGGTGACACTTCATTTCCAACGGCAACGGACGGCACTGTTCTAGAGAGATGAATTACACCGACTACTACGCTCGTCATGCGGGCGGTGCGATTCCTTATTTCGCGGGTGCCCGACACCAACGAGGACACGGACTGGGAAGTCTATTCGGAGGTCTACTGCGTAGCGTCATGCCGCTCGTCAAGAGAGGCGCCGTGGCGTTGGCAAGGAGAGCGGTGTCGACCGGCGCACGCATAGCCGTCGACGTCCTGTCGGGACAGAACATCAGAACGGCCGCCAAACGTCGCGTCACCGCTGCCGGTAGAGACATGATGAGCGACCTCTTGACCCCTGGCGTGCAACCACGTTAGCGTATAAGACGCGCACCCGCTGCGAAATGAGTCAGTACAGCCGCGAGATGTCAGAGGAAGCAGCAGAGACCGAAGGCACGTCGTGAACCCGATATATTCGACGATGGCGTTCGTTCATAAACTATCGTGTGAGGGACTCAAGAGCGAACTCGATCTCTTCACCGTGCCTCCGACTCAGACCGGCATCATCGACAGTCGCACGGTCCACCACTAACCGATGTCCTCGCTCGATTCGGGCGGACCGATCGAATTCGTCGTACCCGGCTCGGGAGACGATTACCTGGATCTCGCCGACACGACACTACACGTTCAGGCGAAGGTGACGCGTGCCGACGGAACCGATCTTGACCCCCGCCGATCCCGTCGGTCCCGTGAATAACTGGCTCCATTCGCTGTTCAGTCAGATCGACGTCTACCTGAACGGAACGCTCGTGACTCCCTCGACCAACACGTATCCGTACCGCGCCTACATAGAGACGCTGCTCAGTTACGGCGACGATGCCAAGGAGACGCAACTGACGAGTCAGATGTGGTACAAGGACACGGCTAATCGTATGGACGCCGTCGTCATTGACGTCGCCGATCCGGCTGCCAACGCGGGGTTCGTCACCAGACGCAACATGATCGCCCGGAGTCGCGTGGTCGACATGATGGGTCGTCTCCACGTCGACCTCTTCCTCCAGGATAAACTCCTCATGAACGGCGTCGAAGTCAAGATACGTCTGGTGCGCAACAAGGATGCGTTCGCGCTCATGGCCGGCGGAGCCAACCCCGCCTACAAGATACAGATCGTCAACGCTACACTGTTCGTCAAGAAAGTCACCCTGAATCCGAGCGTGCAGATGGCACACATCAAAGCCCTCGAAAAGACCACCGCCAAGTATCCGCTGCGACCCGTCGAATGCAAGGTCTACTCCATTCCCACATGTACCCGCTCGTACACGCACGAGAACCTCTTTCTTGGCACTCTTCCGAAACGTCTCGTGCTGTGATGAATCGATAACGACGCCTACAACGGACGCTACGATAGAAATCCCTTTCACGCTAAAAACAACAGCATCAACTTCTTCGCCGTTTACGTCGACGGACGACAGATACCCGCCAAACCTTTCCAGCCCAACTTCGACGACGACCTCTTTGTCAGGTGCTACCATAACCTGTTCACCTCGACGGGGAAGGCGTGGCAGGACGAAGGCAACGGCTTGTCTCGCTTCGACTTCCGACACGGCTACACCTTCTTCGCCATGGACCTCACCCCCAATGCGTGCGACGACTGCTGCTTCCATCTGGTACAAACGGGCAACGTGCGCATCGAGGTTCATTTCCGCGACGCGCTGGCAACCACTGTAGACGTCGTCGCCTACGCCGAGTTCGAGAAGGTGCTGGAGATCGACAGAAGTCGTAACGTCATTCTACGACAACTGATGGAAACCATGCAGCTCGTCCGCCTACTCACCCTCGATACGTACGCCCGTGCCATCATCCGAGGTATCGTACCCAAAGACGTGCTCCTCGAACTCCAGATAGACGCTTACCCCGTCGCCTTCGTATGCAACACGCACGACGCAGGTAAACCCGGAGAACATTGGATAGCGATCTACGTAGACGCCAACGGTCGCGGCGAATACTTCTGCTCTTACTGGTTGCCGCCACGGCACGTCGAGTTTCGCCGCTTCTTGAATAAACATTGCGTAACGTGGACTCATAATTCTAAGAGACTACAGAGTCCCGTGTCTAACGTTTGCGGACAATACTGTGTTGCTTATCTCATGTTTCGCTGTCGTGGACTTGTCATGAAGGATTTCGTAAACGGTTTCGGCACTGATCTGGTAGCAAACGATTGCCGCGTATTCGATTGGCTTAAACAACTGCGATAACCGTGTTTCATTAACGAACAGGTATCATCATCATCGTCATTATACGATTCGAGCCTATGGCGCGGTGGTCACACACCCGTAAGCTCACGACCTCTGGTGCGGTGTTCGCTCACCCGTAAGTCGTACCATCGTCATCATCATCCCACGAGCCACTGGCGTGGTCGTATTGACCCCTAAGCTCACGACCTCTGTCGCGGTGTTCACTCACCCACAAGTCTTGATATTCGTGCGCTTCGCTTAATAAAACACGGTTTCATGTTATACGCTTGTATCTTTCATCAATAAAATTCGTGTGCACTCGTACACTCTTGTGTTTCGTTAGTTCTTTCATACACGCGTATTTATACACACTAATCACACCCTCTCTACGCTCCCCTCCCATACACGCGCATTCATACACAACTAATCACACCCTCTCTACGCTCCCCGTCAGAGGGCGTCACCTACTATTTCATCTCTGACGCAACCGCCAGGTGGCGCCTCTCGTTACACATACGGTCACGTGACTAATCACTTCACTCAGGGGGGAGGACGTCTCAATCTCCCTAATATAACTCACAAATGACCAAAAAACTCCTCAGGATGTTGTCCCAAAATCAACCATACTACTACTAGTGGGTTTATCAAGTGATTCTTTGATCTTTAATTAGTCTTTCTAATAACTTGTAAATCACCGATGGTAAACTCACTAGTCTGTAGTTCTCTGACTTTTTTCTCGAACCCCTTTTAATAACGGTATACTGTATGCTTCTTTCCATTCTAAAGGAACCACTCCCTCTTCTAATGGCACGTCGAAAACTGTTGCAAGCGGTACGCTAATTTGTTTTACAATTTCCAATAGTAGCTTGGGCGGAATCCCATCCACTCCAGTTGATTTATTATCCTTCGTAGCCCTTATTTTCTTAGCTACCATTTCCGGGGTTACAATTAACTCTCCTAAATAGTTTAATTCCGCACCCTTGAACTTAACCTTTGGTACTGGCAGTGAACTAGTATCTTCCCTGCTAAACACCGAACTAAAATACTCATTCTGGTCTTCTGCTATTAAGAATCCCTCTGATATTATATTTCCAGCACTATCATCTAGAGGAACGACCTTATCCTGAACTTTCTGTTTGTTCCGAACATATCCACAACAAATCTTGTTGTCATGTTTTATATTACAAGCAAATTTTTGTTCATAGCTTCTCTTTGAACTTCTAGTTATAGCTTGGATAAGTGCTTCTTTATACATGTTGTAGTTTTCATCATTTCCAGTACGTCTATATGACTTCCACATCATTTGTTTATACTTTTCTAATTTAACAAGATTTAACAAGATTGCCACCCAGAGAATTAACTCTAGGTAGCAGGTGGACAAGGAAGCCCTTGGCTTATCGAGAGTCCGACCTTTTTATCTATGTGTATCCCGCCCGTCTGAGGTATGTGTCGATTTTATTTTTAAACATATTCACGCTACTAGCACCCACACAATCAGCAGGTAATCTGTTCCATTCATTTACAGTCCTTTGTGAAAATGAAAACTTTCTTATATCCAATCTACTCTGCTCCTTTGCTAATGCAAGATCATGTCCTCTAGTCCTTCTATCTTTCTTAACTGAGAAAAACATATTTCTATCAATATTTTCATAACCCTTCAATATTTTAAACACTTCTATCTGATCTCCTCTCAATCTCCTGGTCTCTAGTGTTGTTAAACCGCATTTTTTTAGGCGTATTTCATAACTAAGATCCCTCAGATTTGGTTTCATTTTAATTGCTCTCCTCTGCACTCTTTCTAGCATATCTATGTCCTTCCTGCGATATGGCCTCCACGCTTGAATACAATATTCTAAATGAGGCCTAACTATTGTTTTGTACAGCGGTATTATTAGCTCTTTTTCCTTATACGTTATGTTTCGCCTAATTAATCCAAGGATTTGATTTCCCTTTGAAGCTGCAATTCCGCACTGCTCTGAAATCTTCATATCAGCACTAACGGTTAACCCTAAGTTCTTTTCTTTTACAGTAGTACTTAGTACAGTACCCCCCATTGTATATTCTACCTCTTCGTTCCCATGTCCTATGTGGAGGCATTTACATGTCCCAAAATTGAACATCATTTGCCACTTTTCAGACCATTTGATCAACCTGTCAAGATCATCTTGTAAATGCTGTCTATCTCCATCACTTTTAATCCTTCTAAACACTTTTGTATCATTCGCAAATTTCAACACCTTGCTTGTTATTTCATCATCCAAATCGTTGATGTATATTAAGAATAATATAGGACCTAATACTGATCCCTGTGGTACCCCACTCAATACCGATTTCCAGTTTGAAGCCTCCCCATCAACTACTACACGTTGTCTTCTGTCAATCAGGCATTGACAGAAGACATGGCTTCTTTCAATAAGTGTTTCTTTCTGGACCGTTTCCCTTGTTTTTTCAATGGAACAAATTGATCGACGATGCACTAAATTTCACTCGTTAAGATATTCCATCATTCTGTTGCTGTCTTATTATTCAGTGTGTTATTCCAATCTATATTTGCTAAATATTTCCTCTTATCCTTATATCTTCCTTTGTGGACATTTATACTGTAATGCGTTTTACTATTCCTTTCTGATTTACTTTGATGGTAAATGTATCTGGTTGTGATCACTACTCCCCAGTGGCTCACATATCTTGACATTGTCAATTAATTCATTCTGTGAGGACAACATTGTGTCTAACACATACAACCCCTGGTTGGTTCTAGCACATGTTGAGAGGGGAAAGTATGTTGTACTAAAACTCTAAAAACGCGTGGTCCTTATTCCCCGTATTCTGTAGAGATTACCAATGTATATGACCATGGTTAAAATCCCCCATAATAATGCAGTCCCGTTTGCTCACTTCCCTTATTGCGTTTTGTACTTTTTCCTTCTCGTCTATGCTTATGTTTGAACTTCGATAAACTAACCCAACCGTTAACGCTGAGTTTCCTGTAACTGTGTTACACCAAACAGCTTCTTTGCAATCTGCCTCTCTTTCTAATTTTATTTCACAAGCCTGGAAAGATTCTTTAGTATATAAAATAATTCCACTTCCCCTTCTTCGTATTCTATCTTTCCTAAACATTACATAACCTGTCAGTCCCAATTCGGCATCTGATATATCGGTGGTGGCCCATGATTCGGTTAAACCTATTATGTGAGGGCCAATATCTTCTACCATAATGTTTAGTTCACTTCTTTTTTTACTATACTCTTTGCATTAAAACAACGCATTTATATACAGCTTCAGAACAGTTTTTCAGGTTGTTCTTTGCTTATTTGTTTGTGCTGTCTTTATTTGTGCTTCCAATTTCAGGCTTCTCTCTGAATCTCCATGCGCATCTAATGTAAATACATGCAACCTGTACCACTGTCAGTGGATCGTAGCAGGTTCTCTGAGAAAACTGCTGCCCTATTCCACTTAGATGAAGACTATCTCTCATGTACACATCTTCCCTCCTAACAAAGTATCCCCATGAATCTATGAATCCCACCCCCTCTTCTTCACACATCTGCACAACGAGTTCGTTGATCGCCATTCTCTTGCCGTTTCTATACCTTGGCCCCCTTCCACTTCCTCCCACTTCCTCCTACTTCCTCTCACTACTGGCAACATTCCTGACAGAATAATCTGTTCAACTCTTGCCTTCTTTAACTTCCTCACTAACTGTCTGTACTCCAGTTCTACCCCTCCCTGTCTGCATTTGCAAACAAACTTACAAACACACTTGCAAACATACAAAGTTGGAAACTTATACTTGCAAAAAAACTTACAAACACACTTCTAAAACTTACAAAGTTGCAAATTTACACTTACAAAGTCGCAAACTTACACTGACAAACTTGCTAACAAACTTACAAACACACTTTTAAACTTACAAAGTCACAAATTTACACTTACAAACTTGCAAACAAATTTACAAAAATACTTGTAAACTTATACTTACAAACTTGCAAACAAAACTTACAAGCACACTTTTAAACTTAAAAGGTCGCAAATTTACACTGACAAACTCGCAAGCAAACTTAAAAACACACTTTTAAACTTACAAAGTCGCAAACTTACACTTACAAACTTGAAACAAACTTATAAACACACTTGTAAACTTACAAACAAAAACTTGCCATCTTCCGGATAAAATAACATATATAGGGTTAGATACAGAAAAAAAGTTGGGATTAATTAATCTCGCGAAAATTTAAACAACCCAACTCGTAAGATGGCAAGTGTTTGTTTAACCTGTAACACTAACCATAATCTAACCTTAAAAATAACTTTAATCTGTAAACCTAACCCTAAGCCTAACCCTGCATCTAATCCTAACTTTGTTAACTAATTTGTGTGTTTGCAAGTTTGTAAGTGTAAGATTGCGACTTTAAAAGTGTGTTTGTAAGTTTGTAAGTGTAAGTTTGCGACTTTAAAAGTGTGTTTGTAAGTTTGCTTGCGGGTTTGTCTGTGTAAGTTAGCGACTTTATAAGTTTACAAGTGTGTTTGTAAGTTTACAAGTGTGTTTGTAAGTTTGCTTGCGAGATTGTCAGAGTCAGGTTGCGACTTTGTAAGTTTAAGAGTGTGTATTAAGTTTGTGTGCAAGTTTGTAAAAGTAAGGTTTCAACTTTATAAGTTAACAACTGTGTGTGTAAATTTGTTTGTAAGTCTGTCAGTGTAAGTTTGCGACTTTGTAAGTATAAAAGTGTGTTTGGAGGTTTCGTTACGAGTTTGTAAGTGTACGTTTGCAACTTTGTAAGTTTCACAAGGGTGTTTGTAAGTTTCTTTGTAAGTTTGTAAGTGTAAGTTTGCGACTTTGTATGTTTTACAAATGTGTGGCATCCATTTGTGATGGCTTCACAGACGCTTTGCTCAACTACATGATAGATAGATAATTTTTTTGAAATGTGCTTTGGGTACGTGAGAAATGAACGAAGGCACCTGTCTGAAACCATCGTAGAAGTTGTTCATGAAGTATCTGATGGTAGAGTTGTAGCCATCCTGCAGCAGTCTCATCATAATCCTCTTCCCCGTCCTACAACCACACAACATGGTAAAGGTTAGTTCTTATATAACACGGTATCCAGTCCTCAGGACTGCTCAAAGCACGTTACACTTTACTCCGTGGCAGATATGTTCAATCGAACACCATCTCGACTTCTCTGGGAAGCATTCAGCCACATTGCAATTACTGCACGAAGACTATTCGAAGATAAATATCCACAGTGACAAGACACATCATATCAACATTACAGAAACAGACACCTGTACAATAAACACAACTTTAAACAGGATTTAGCAAAAAAGTCCGTTTTAACATTCTACTGAATACTAAATAATAAACTGTTACAAATTGGTCAAGTTCTCTGCCGAAAGTATGATCTTTTTTTGGAATTTTTATTTTGACAAAATTACTATGGACATGGTTTGGCGTTATTTTACCCAAAAAATCCATTTTAACATGTTATTGTTACTAACTAATCAATCGTTACATATTGGTCAAGTTTTCTGCCGAAACTACAGGGCATAATTTGCAGTTTTTAAATTAATAAATAACGGGGTGTGATCTTGTTTTCTTGTTACTTAAATTATTCAGACACGACAAATATGAACATCAATGAACCAGATTCACAACATCAATCAAGGAGTGTGTTTTAAGGCAGTTAAGTGCAGGGTTAACAAGGCAAGGAGTTTTTATATAACCCATACCTCTAACAATCATTGTAAAAAAAAACACAGACGTGTCATCTATGCGTAGTGTCGATGGCCGTGAATGCAATACGATTTTATGGATGGAACTTGCACAATGTTTATTCACATTTCGTTACATGTCATGGCTGAGTAGTTCCCCGGATATTGACAGTTGCTAGAACATCACTGGTCGGCAGCACGATATATAGTGACTATCACACTATGCACATATATAATAAGCCTAGTATCACTCACCATTGTTGAATATTGACATGAACGCTGACGCTGTACTTTCTAATCTAATTTTCTAATCTAATTTTCAAGAAGGGGTCAAAAGAGAAGGCCGGAAACTACCGTCCAATCAGCCTAACATCCATACCCTGCAAGACTCTGGAAGCAATCGTCAGAGAAACCATGATCAAGTTTCTCAAGGAACATAGCATCATCAACGATAACCAGCATGGGTTTCTTGAAGGAAAGTCCTGTTTGACCAACCTACTAGAGACCTTTGAGGAATGGACACGAACACTGGACGAGGGATACGGACTGGACGTCATATACCTGGACTACAAGAAAGCGTTTGACACAGTTCCTCACTACAGACTGGTAAAGAAGCTAGAAGCCTACGGCATTCGAGGCAAAGTGGTTCGATGGCTGGAAACTTTCCTGACTAATAGAACCCAGCAGGTGGTACTCAACGGAACTAAGTCAGAGTGGGCCCCCGTCACAAGTGGAGTTCCGCAGGGATCTGTCATAGGACCGCTTCTTTTTATTCTCTACGTGAATGACATCCCAGACCTGGTTCACTGCAGAATCAAGATGTTTGCCGATGACACGAAGCTGTACACAACGATCCGTAACCAGGAAGACCAAGACCAACTGCAAACTGACATTGACACCCTGGAAGACTGGAGTAAAGAGTGGTTGCTACAATTCAACCCTGAGAAATGCAAGTTAATGCAAGTGGGGAAACCACCACACAATACGTACACCATGACTCACCAGACTGGAGCCAGAGTGAACCTCGAGACAACAAAAGAGGAAAAGGACGTTGGTGTGTGGGTAACCACTAACCTAAAACCAACAGTGCAATGCCAGAAAGCAGCAAAGAAAGCCATGCAAGCTCTTGGCATGATAAAGAGAACTTTTAAGCACATGACAAAATTTTTATTTGTGACACTCTACCGGGCATACGTCCGTCCACACCTCGAGTTTTGTGTACAAGCATGGTGCCCATATCTGGCAAAGGACATCGACATCCTCGAAAAGGTACAGCGAAGAGCAACAAAGCTGGTTACTAGCATAGCAAAGCTCACATATGAACAGCGATTACAACAACTGAAACTACAATCGTTGTATTACCGACGTCAGAGAGGCGACCTTATTGAAACGTACAAAATACTTAACGGAATCGACAAAGTTGAAGCTGATCAATTCTTCCAGGAGAGGGACAGTACAGCAACACGAGGACACACGAGAAAGCTTTTCAAGCAAAGAACAAGACTGCTGGCCAGACAGAATTACTTCTCAGTTAGAGCCGTGGATCAATGGAACAGGCTCCCACAACATGTGGTAGATGCCAAGACCGTCACACAGTTTAAGGCTAGACTCGACAAGCACTGGAATAGCCTAGGATATGGGCACCAACAAAGGCCAATGGCCTAAATCAGCCCATTAACCTGTAAGTGTAAGTGTAAGTGTAATCGCTGGCTTGGCCTTGGAGTTGGATGAATAGTCTCCAGTTTATGCAGCTAAACATGTCACATGGGTAACGTTCACGGCATACTGTGCATTCACAAAACACTAAATAAAACACAATAAAGATAGTGAATTTAGGTGAAAACTAAAATACAATTTTTCGGTAACGCAAATTAAGTAGCAGCTTATTAATTGTAATGTGGTTCAAATTGCGCTGCCTTGTCAAGTTGCCTGTCTAGACAATGCCAATGGGGTCAATGTGTCATGTTGAAATATTAGGAATCTCAACCAACACCATCACTAAAACTACCAGAATATCTTCTCTGCATCTGAGCTTATATTCCCAATGACATGTACAAGAAACAACTTATTTTTTATTCCGCCGTGGTAATTTATATTTAAAACCAACTATCTTGGGATATGACATCTATATACTCACTTTCCGGAATATTCCGGGCAGGTAACAATTCCGGGTACTGAAATCTCGCGTTCTTGTCTCGCACGGATTCACGTGACACGCGAACAATTTACACAGCGTAGTAGGACCCACGGATTTTGACGCAGGCGTCTTCGACGAGATTGGGATTTCGCCGGTATATCTTCGTAAGCACTTCACTCAAAACAACTTTTGCAACAGTTTGTTTACAGAAATTGTAAGGAATTTGTGTTAGAGATTTAGCACATAAATAACTTACAGACGAATTTGGCCAGGTTTTAGTAAAAATTGCAAAACACGATTGGACCCACGAATATTGCCCACACCAGTATACAGCTAGCACAATGGTGCCATCTCACAGGTAATGCGAATATTAATTAACAACTGGCGCCACCTAGGCGCCAATATAGAAGGGAAAGACTCGATAACGACGAGAACATTTATTGAACAGACTTATCTCAAAGCGGAAGTCGAGGCAAGAGAACGTACAACAGGAACAAGGTATGGAATTAACCAACGCAATAATACAGGAAGCGGAAATGTGATACTTATCCAATATGGCGAGGCACAATTCGATTTAACAATTACCAGTGGTTAGCGAGTGAAATTTATTACGCACTTGAACATGTGTCTTCTAACTTAGCCTCGATTACCCAAGCGCCGTGAGGTGGCAGCATTGGCCCCTCTCTACGGCCCGGATTATTAAGGCCCTGCCAATGTTACCGGTAGGGGGCTTTACCCCAGATTCGGGTAGAGACGATGATTGGCTCTCAGCCTCAGGCCAACTGTGAAATAACAAATTAAATAAGGATACACTTTTATTAGATAATACTATAATATAACAACTATTCAACATTAAACTTATATTGAAATATATTGACAAAATCAAACCACTGAGTGAGTTGACCCAAAGCAGTATTGAAGCAGCAGTAGAAAACTACATGGGAGAAGAAAACGACAAAGCAAAAAGGCGTCTCAATGTGATAGTTCACAACATACCAGAACAAACATCGGACGAAGGACAAGAACGGAAACAACACGACATGGATCACGTGAAGTCTATCTTCGAACAGTACCTGGGGGTGACGGTGGATATCAAGCGTGCAGTAAGGCTGGGCAAGAAAGGAACACGACCAAGGCTGCTGATGGTGCAGGTAGGAAACGACCAGGAAAAAGCATCCATCATGAAAAACTGTACTAAACTCCGGAGTGAAAACAACCCCAACAACATCAGGAAAGTGTTCATCACACCTGACATGACCCCAAAGGAGAGAAAGAAAGATAAGGCTCTCAGGGCAAAACTAACTGAAAAAACACTGAACCTGAGGAAAACAGGTATATGATAAAAAAAACGGGAAAATAGTGCAGAGGAGGGTACGCACTCAAGAAACCCCTCCAAGCCAGTAAGCCACCAAAATCTTACAACGAACAGTGTAAATAATCAAGCACAAGCACAATGTTTAATGTTTAAGTGTTATCAAGCAAATGCACAAAGTATAAAAAACAAGTTCCACGAGTTCCAAGCACAAATTCAGAGTTGTGAACCAAAAATCATAGGAATCACGGAAACATGGTGCAATCCAGATATAGGTGACTGTGACATAAACCTGGACGCCTACAATATGTTCAGAAATGACAGAAGGGAATCTATTGGTGGCGGAGTACTAATGTATATACACAAAGACCTACCAGCTATGCCCTGCCAAGAAATGAACGACCTGGAAATAGAAGACTCAATGTGGGTGTCAGTTAAGCTAAACGACAAAGACCAGCTGTTAGCAGGAATTGTGTACAGGACACAGAAGTCAACTGACGAGAACAACACCAGAATAATAGATGCAATAAAACATTTGCAAGAAATGCATGGATACTCACACATTCTGTTGATGGGAGACTTCAATTTTCCAGAGATCAAATGGGAAGACCACATGGTGAGTGGGAGTGAATACTCCACAGCAACCAAGTTTTTTGATGCAACGCATGACGCCTACTTGACTCAACACATTATCAAACCGACCAGACAGAGACCGGGCCAACAACTTTCTACACTTGATCTGGTGTTTTCGAATGAACAATATATGGTTGACAATATCACTCATCTACCACCACTGTGGTGTAGCGACCACGAGTCCTTACTGTGGACCTACATATGCTATGCAGAAGCACTAGCCAACAACAGACTAAGCGGATCGAGAAACTACCCCAAAGGCAACTATGAAGCAATCAATGAATCCCTGAGCAAGACTGACTGGGAGAGCAAGTTTCAGGGAAACAGTGTAAACACTAATTGGGCTAAACTCAAGAAGGAGATCTCAAAGGCAGTGAGAGAAAATGTCCCTCTCAGGAAACCAAAACGCAAGATGGCTAACAAACCTCCATGGTGGAGTAAACAAATGCTAAGAACAGTGAAGAGAAAGTATGACTTATACAAACGCTACACAAGTTCGGGGCTGGACAGAGACTATACTGCATATGTCAAACAGAGAAATGAGATAAACGCCAAAATTAGACAGGCACAGAAAGACTACGAGGAGAAACTAATCAACAATTTCAAGAAGGAACCAAAGAAATTATACGGTTACCTGAGATCAAAACAGAAGGTAAAGGTAACAGTAAGCCAGCTGGAGAAAGAAGACGGCAGAATAACAGAAAATGACCAGGAAAAAGCAAATGTACTGGGTGACTTTTTCAAGTCAGTGTTTGTAAATGAGGATAAGTCTGCCATCCCAGAATTTCATCAAAGAACAAACGAGTGTGTAGCCGACATCATATTTACAGAAGAGACTGTACGCATGAAACTACAAAGTATCCATCCTAACAAGGCGCCAGGTCCAGACGGGTTGCACCCGTGGGTACTGAAAGAGTGCAGCAAAACCCTTGCTAAGCCGATGTACTGGATATTTCGCCAATCATTGGACACTGGTCTAATCCATACAGACTGGAAACAAGCCCTATTCACACAAATTTTCAAGAAGGGGTCTAAAGAGAAGGCAGGAAACTACCGTCCAATCCTAACATCCATACCCTGCAAGATTCTGGAAGCACTGGTCAGAGAGAGCATGATCAAATTTCTCAACGAACACAGCATCATCAACGATAACCAGCATGTGTTTCTGGAAGGCAAGTCCTGTTTGACCAACTTACTAGAAACCTTTGAGGAATGGACACGAACACTGGACGAATGATACGGTCTGGACGTCATATACCTGGACTACAAGAAAGCGTTCGACACAGTTCCTCACTGCAGACTGGTAAAGAAGCTAGAAGCTTACGGCATCCGAGGCAAAGTGGTTCGATGGCTGATAACTTTCCTGACTAATAGAACTCAGCAAGTTGTAATCAACGGATCTAAGTCAGAGTGGGCCCCCGTCATCAGTGGAGTTCCCCAGGGATCTGTCATAGGACCGCTTCTTTTTATCCTCTACGTGAATGACATCCCAGACCTGGTCCACTGCAGCATTAAGATGTTTGCCGATGACACGAAGCTATACGCAACAATCCGTAACCAGGAAGACCAAGACCAACTGCAAACTGACATTGACACCCTCGAAGATTGGAGTAAAAAATGGTTGCTACAATTCAACCCCGAGAAATGCAAGTTAATGAAAGTGGGGAAATCGCCACATAAAACGTACAGTATGACACACAAGACTGGAGCCACAGTGAACCTCGAGATAACAAACGAAGAAAAGGACGTTGGGGTGTGGGTGACAACCAACCTAAAACCGACTGTGCAATGCCAGAAAGCAGCAAAGAAAGCCACTCAAGCTCTTGGCATGGTAAAGAGAAGTTTTAAGCACATGACCAAGAAATCATTTGTGACACTCTACCGGGCATATGTCCGTCCACATCTCGAATTTTGTGTACAAGCATGGTGCCCATATCTGGCAAAGGACATTGACATCCTCGAAAAGGTACAGCGAAGAGCAACCAAGCTGGTTACCAGCATAGCAAAGCTCACATACGAACAACGATTACAACAACTGAAACTATACTCGTTGTATTACCGACGTCAGAGAGGCGACCTTATTGAAACATACAAAATACTTAATGGAATCGACAAAGTTGAAGCTCGTCACTTCTTCCAGGAGAGGGACAGTACAGCAACACGAGGACACACGAGAAAGCTTTTCAAGCAAAGAACAAGATTGCTGATCAGACAGAATTACTTCTCAGTTAGAGCCGTGGATCAGTGGAACAGGCTCCCACAACATGTGGTAGATGCCAAGACCGTCACACAGTTTAAGGCCAGACTCGACAAGCACTGGAATACCCTAGGATATGGGCACCAACAAAGGCCAATGGCTTAAATCAGCCCATTAACCTGTAAGTGTAAGTATATGTCACACACAAAATAAACCGACATTAAATTTTTTTCGTAGTTTAGTGGCTCTTAATCACATGCATATTCACTAGGTGGCAGCTCTCATGGCTGTCAACAAGTGGGCAGTCAAAACGCGATTCTGAGCCAGACTATCTTCCTGGCGAAGTCACGCAGCCAGACGAGAGTCGGTTAAGCGATACTACTTCTGACTAATCTAACCCGTGAGTGTGCATGCATGTGTGAGTGCATGTGTGTGTGGTGCATGTTTGCGTGCGTGCATGGCACATCACTCCTGGAGGATACATCCAAGTAGGATTGGCAGAGCCATAGTATAGAGTACTTGGCCAGTTCCTGCTGCTGAGCCAACTCTTATAAAAGGTGGCCATTCCATATGGGCTATGAACCTAACGTCTCCCTGCACCAGACAAACATCAGTCAGTCAGTCAATAAACCAATCAGTCAACTAACCAATGAATCAACATTTCCTAAATATTAAACTAACTAAAGAATAAACAAATTCTTAAGACAACAAATACTGTCGCTAAAAATGTAAAGGAGATGAATATTTCTTATCGTAAACTTTCTAAAATATTTTCACTTATGTGAAGGGTTTTAGATCCATTATTTGCAATTGTAAACTTTACTTATGAACCCTTACTTAATATAAATCATGGACCCATACTCAGTGTGGACCACACTGGTCCTCCTAGGTCCAGGGTAAACCATGGACTAGTGAGGTAAATAGAGAAATGAGTCTAAGGGATCATCTCAGAATGTTGATGGGTCTGAGGCAGTTTCGTCTGGCGTCGGACATCGATATTTTACGCTTCTGACCGATACTGGTATCATCATCAATGTTTACACACTTGTTTGAGAGGGCGCAGGGCTGAGGCCAGATAAAAATAATTTCGTCTGATATTGGATATCGACGTTCTGAGATGATCCCTAAATATATTCAACAATTTGACAAAAGTTTGACAAAAATTTACCATTTAACATATAATAATTATATTTTATTCAAACATTGTTTTAGTACTTAAAAAACACTTTGTGTGGGTGTTTGGGATAGGGATTTTTAACATGGGAGAGATAGGGATTTTGCACCAGTGAACGGTCGGGTTAAAGGATAGGGATTTTTAACATGGGAGAGATAGGGATTTTGCACCAGTGAACGGCCGGGTTAAAGGATAGGCCATTTTTATCCCATGTTAAAACATAGGGAATTTTATTGCAAAGGTATCCGACCACTTTTCGAATTTTTATCCCGGGTTAAAGCATAGGCCATTTTTATTGCAAAGGTATCCGACCACTTTTCGAATTTTTATCCCGGGTTAAAGCATAGGGATTTTCATCGTAAAGGTATCCGACCACTTTTTTGAATAAAATAACATACCGAACACCATTTGAATACGATACTCACGAGATTGCTTGATCCGGATGCCGAGGCTTCGCCAAGGAACCGACCCGTTATTTGTTTGACGATGACGTGTCCAATATGTGGTGTTATAGTAAGGCGTAATTTATAACAAAAGGCTTATAAATTCAACGGAGATCGTTTTATCTGAAGTAATGTATACGAAATGTAGATTACATATAGGACAAGTCTGTGCTTTTGAATTTTCTACTCTACAATCTGTGATCTTTCGGCACGCCCACGCGACCTTTATGTTCTGTTGAACTGTTATAAAAGGCCTGCGTCTGTTTGTTTGTTTTTTTGTGATCGTTATATCTTACATTTTGGAAGATGAACAACATGACTAGTGATAACGTCCGACAAGGATTTTGCTACCGAAGGCGCAGCCTTCTCCGGCTATGGGACCACTCGACCTCTCGACCCATACAATCAACCCGGACCAACAGCCATACACTCATATTATTTGGTTCCTGTATACAGTCATCGCAGCAGACATGACGGGCAAACGATTTATGCATTTCACATATGAGCAACAGGATACCAGAACACTGTAGAAATCTGTTAATTTTGTTCGATGTTGTCTCATTACCAAGCTATGAATCTAGTGTGATATTGGTAGAAATTAAAACACAATGATGGATTCAACAGTCAAGGTTGGCATTGAGATTGGATGAGGCTTCGGATGCTGCTAAAAAGGGGGTGTACGCTTAATAGAACGAATACGGTACATGTTTTTTTTATGAGTTTTCGATTATTTGTCGAGAAAAAAAAGAAGGTCCAAATGGCCCTGAAGTCCTTTCGACTAATACGTCTATATGTGACCCCGGCTGACCAAATGAGTGATAAGTCGGAAAAATTGTAACAGTGTTTTCTTACATCCTTGTAAAGGTTTGGTAGGGTGCTTTACACGGGTTCAAAAATATGACTGCTACAAAAATTTGCAAAATTATGGAGCATTGAACATGGTAGGGATCAAAAAGTGAAAATGAAGAAAACGGTATTACATTATATATGCAAATGGATTGCATGGAAATATTACATGCACAACATTCAAATGTGGCACAAAGTATGTAATATGTATGTTATGTTGCAATGATACACTGGAAGTACAAATGTGCTGCTACAAAGACTTATCAAGTTATGCCAGATTATGTCTTCATGTGTAAAACTAAGAGGACAGATTATTTGAGAGCAAAAGGTAGACTCACTGTTTGACACAGTTTAAAACCTACAGGCAACTGTCCAGTTTAACAGGGGTCTAGTGGCTTAATGCTGTCTGTTGACACCAGCTACTGCCAGTGACCAATTACACGTTAGTCACAGTTTCCATCAAACAGTATCAGGCAGAGAACCTTAGCTCCACAGCTGGGTGTAATACACAACCAGAGCCACCACTGATTCATGGTCAAATAGATTAGCTCAATGCACCAACTAAGACAATACACAACACTGTGAGTGACAGTGTCCAGAGTGAGGCCTAAGCAGTGTCCTCATTGCTGAATAGATCAATTAAACCTGCCAAGTGGGTGACATTCTGCACAAGTGTTCATTAATCCTTAGTGTAGGTTCAGAACACCAGACTGACCACATACCTAAACAAAGCGAATGTAATAGGTGAAGAACAGGCAGTGTTCAAATAGGGGTGTTGGTTGAATTGTATTTGTCTCGAAGCAAAAGGCTTTATTGTGCCTTCATCGATTCTAAGAAAGCATTTGATTTAGTAGATTGGTCCTCCCTGTGGTCTAAGATAATTTCATGCGGTATTAATGGTATTGTGTTGAAAGTTGTATACAACATATACAAAAATGCTAAATCATGTATAAATCAGGGCCAAGCTGTGTCAGCCTTCTTCTCATGTGATGTATAGGTATGGCAAGGAGAAAACTTGTGTCCTTTGTTATTTGCTATTTACCTGAATCATTTTGAACACTGTTAGTCACAATTATAACGGACTTGACATGGCAGCTGGTGAAATTTACAACAACCTTAGGGATGATGATGTAGAAAATGTATGTTCTACTATATGCTGATGACACTAGAATGATTCAATCAAATACAGATTTCTTGCTTGAGTATAGCGGAACTATGTCAACTCTTCTAATGGCTGACATTTGGTTGTTTCAGGTGTCAACTATATTGTGAATCTGTAATTATTAGTCTATATTGATACAATTGATTTACAAAGTACCATGTCTACACAAGGCATGGCAAGCGTAAACAGAACAGTAGAATGCATTTGATATCAATAAAGTGTAGGATATTTCACTCTGTAGTTGTCCAGAATATAAATTTTCTATTTTTGTCACCTACAGGTGACAGAATATTAATTGTCTATGTTTATCACCTACAGGTTTCTACAGACAATACATCTTTAACCAATAGACACCACAGTCACACCATTTTATAATAATTAAATGAACATCAAAATAAACACAACTTGCAATTATAGAAAATCAATAGTTTTGAAGATAAAAAGTGTTAGGCAACTGTTCAGTCTAACAGGGGTCAAGTGTGTCTACTCTGCATGGGAACTGTGACCAATTAAAGATTAGTCAAGGTCTCAATGGAACAGTAGCATTAGGCTGCAGAGATTAGTCATGGTGTTGACTTTGTGGCACATTAAACAAAATCTACTGTTGGGGTTGTCTACTCTGCCTGGGCCCTGTGACCAATTAAAGATTAGTCAAGGTCTCAATGGAACAGTAGCACTAGGCTGCAGAGATTAGTCAAGGTGTTGACTTTGTGTCACATTAAACAAAATCTATTGTTGGGGATGGTCTCAAGGGCTCTTCTCAAAACCACATCACTAGAATTTTTTTAACTTTTGCACTTTGGGGGCCCCTTAGAATGATTCAATCAAATACAGATTTCCTGTATATAGTGGCAGCACCCTAAGATACATCTATGCAAAATTAGAAAAAAAGTTGCTGAACAGTTTTTGAAAAAATTGGCCAAATGTTACATTTTTACCAGTTTTAAAAGTTGCTGAACGGTTTCTGAGATACGGCAGCTAACGGTGGACGGCGGATGCAGAGTGATGGCAATAGTCCCTTGGACCTTAGGCCAAAGGACTAAAAAGGATTTTAAAAGATGAACCTTCTAGGTAAGCATTTCTGCCAAAATCAACACAAAATCAGACAGCTATACATCTATATATATATATAAGCATATGCAACTGAACACCCAGATGGCTGTGGCGGTCATATATTGGATTATATAATATTGAATCTAAAGTACCAAACCTGTGTGTGAATGCTGGTAATGTTGTCAGTGTGGCTTGTACTGGGTTCTTGCAAATAATGATAATTATAAACACAGTGTATACCAGTCAAATATATCCTTTACTCCTTTGCACATAAAAATACAAACACAACTATAGTTAGACAATATACAAATATCCAGATAAATATAAATACATACATAATAACTTTGTCCAACAAGAAGGTAACATTAGAAACTCAACTAAACCTTGCAAGCACTGTGCACACAGTGTTACACATGGCTGTTAGAAACAGTTTTAAAACTACAAATACCGGGATCAGATTTTGCAATAATTCCAGGTGAAAGCTATTTTAGAAACTTGATAACAACAGCACAAAATCTAAAAACGTATGTCACACATATCTAACTAATTGAAGTAATAACTGAACAAATAATCATTATAGCAATGGTTTTTCTAGAGTTATCACACCACTTTCTGACCAGCATCCTGGCTTGTATATCTTATGAAAATAAGTTCTCATCTCCCCACATAACATTTTGTGAAAAAGAAGCAAACATTGGAGTAATATAACAACCAACAAAGAGACATTGTAAGAGACCATTTTACCCCCTAGTTCCTTCATTAAGCTGTCTTAAACCAATGAGACCAACTACTAGTACTAATATGTGCAAAACACCTAAAAAGAGCATGTCTTGACTGAAACATTTTCCAAATAGGGCACAATATTGATATTCAATTTGTATAAGTAAATTGTAATATTTCCACAGTGCACATTACTTAACATCAGTATTGCGTGAATGTAATATTTTATATGAATATAAATATTTACAAATAAATGCTATGTGTAATACTATAAAAACATTTAAAGTTACTAAAACGTAAAATGCACTAAAATTTACACTAGGATTAGCACATGCACATGCATAGTAAATAACTATTTAAGAAATAAACCTTAATTTAGTTATAACAACGTTTAAAACACTCCACAATACCTTAAAACATCAATGTGTTTTGGCCGACAAAATACAATATGAAACAGCTCTTGTTTTGTCATGTGCAATTACCAATCTAGTCAGCAAAATGCATCAAATTACACCAAACCATACATTCACATGTAAACAGCTAACCAATTTCAGAGAAAGGTACAAAGGATTCTTAACTGTAAATGAACTGTAATTGCAAAATGATACATTAATAAATTATTCCAACTGCAATTGTATTAGAAATGCGTATTTCTTTGTTGGAAGATATTCCAAAAGAATTGTCAGAAAGTGTGTTGTTTTGGGAGTCCAATACTGCTTGCATTCTCTGTCGATATAATACTGCTTCCTTCATTTGCTTGAACACTTCCTGATGATATAATATTCTGGCAAAACTTGGCAGAAAGTACACTGTTTTGTGATGTTTCAAATTATTATCCTGTGTGACCTAAGGCTGATATCGGGGGAAACCAGCATATTCCTATAAAATGGGTAACAATATCCCAGCCACTGCTGTGAGTTCAAGTCGGGGGGTCACATATCATCGTAGGGGTTCAGCATGGGACACCAAATTTAATGATCTTATTGGTATTGTCGAAATGTAGTTGTGGATAAAGTAGTCGTGTGGCAATTCCATTGCCGCTATAGTCTCACACGTTGACATACGTCACCTGATCACTTTGAGCAGACTGCAGGTGACATTGAGTTGAATATCCACAACTGTTGCTCGTGACATCTGTCACGTGTCACCAGTCATGTAGTCCCACGTGTTTGCAATACATACTGTATGCCATGACGTTGTGTATTACTAGTATGGTCTTTTGGCTAGACACATTGTCAGCTATCTCGTTATTCACAACATCAGCTAAACATCCCGGGCTGTGTGCCTATCACATCAACGTTTTTCCGCTTCTGACAGGCGCACGTTTCAACGGTGACATCACTGACGACTTCGTACTCGTCGTCGGAGATGTGCGGACTACAAAAGACACCGCTGCTCGTTTCGAGCTCAATGCCGCCCGTTGACAAATGTGCGTCGTGATACTTGCGTGGTTTTGGTTCTGACGTCTTATGCGGTTTCTTCATCACCTTCTTTTTCTGGCCCCAGTTCTTAGCATGTGCCCTGTGCACAGCTTTCTCTTTGATCTTCTCAAAGGTCAAGCAGGGATCACTCGCCGATCTCCACAGTCCAACCTCTGCTAAATGTCGCAGGTCGGTCGCAACAAATACTGCCTCGCCAGTGCTGGGTTGAACGTCATCTGTCGTGATCGTGCACGCCTCTGTGATGTCACTGATGGAGTGGCGCTTGAAGCTGCCATGGCGGTGGTGCGACTTCACCTTCTGCGACTGGCAATGAATGCGTGAGACCGACTTCGAATGATGAGCATCATCGAGTTTCTCGATCGACGGACACCGCAGCGGTCTACGTGGGACACCTTCGCCACGCTGCAACATCTCCTCCAGCAGCCAGTCGGAACTGAGGAACGGATCGTCGCTGCTCATATCGTGGCCGTGCTTTCGCAAATGACGTGACTTCTTGTCACGTTTCTCACCTTTCCGATGTTCATCCTTGTTTCGCTTGCCGAGGCAAGTGTCGCTGGACGCCTTTGTCATCTGACTAAGTCCGAGCATAAGCAGCGAGTTTGGTCCTCGTTTGTCGATGACACTGCACGCGTGTCGTGACCGCGATAACGTGAACTTTTGCCGCAGACTCTTAAAGTCGTAGTCGTGCATCGTCTGACGCACGCCCACAGAAGCTTCTTGCTCATTTCCTGAGCCGCGCTTCATCAAAGAACTCTCGCTACTGGAAGCCTTTGTGAGGCCTCCCACTGCAAGGTGGTCCTTGCGCGGGCGTTTCTTTGAGAACAGCCGTTGCAGCAGCGAAGGCTGTCGCTTCTTCAACCCTCGATTGCCGTGAGGCATTGGTGCCTCGGTTTCAGCGGGCGGGAGAGCAAGGGAGATGTCACTGTTGGCTCTCGACACAGCCACGTTTTCGCTACTGCGGCAGTAGTCGTTGTGCATCGAAGGAGTTGCCGAGTTCGGAATGTAGTGGAAGGTGTCTTCGTCGATCATATCATCGGAAGCGCCATCTATTTCTATCGTGACACTCGGTTTTCTCTCGGGAAAATTTTTCGATACCCCATCATCAATGTCGTGTGACGCTTCACAGATTCTCCGCAACTGGTCATAGTCTTGTTCCTGCGGTCTGTCCGGCTCGGCAACTGCATCCAGTGCCGCGTTCTCGTCGTACACCATCTCTGTCTTTATAACGGGAATGTCTAGTCCATTCTCGGTAGGCCTTCCTTGCCGCATGCTCTCGGGGTAGTACACAGGATTTGGTGTTTTCCTCCGCGTGTTGTCGTTTGGGTTGCGGTAACACACGATCTTGCCATTCTTAACAAGCACAGGAATACCACCGATCAGCGCCACCTTCGTCATTGTGTTGTTGTCATTGAGTGGCGCCACCGAGTAGTGGAAGTTTCCCGGTAGACTACTCGTTGACAGGGACCGGGATTTCGGGAAGAGGAGGATGTTTGCAAAGCTCGTTAGAGAGCTGCGCCGGGAGCTGAGGAGGTAGCCCTCCATGCCAGATCCCATCAACGACCCGGAGCCGTGAAGGTTGCCACGCAGGGACTGCTTGAGGAAGCCTCGGAAACGGTTGAAACGAGTGTCTAGCAGTTGACTGTCTGATTCTGAAACATGATCACACTACATCAGGTAGAAGCCACGGAGCAGATGTAGGATCAACACTTAAATACACTGGATTTGGAATGCTAATTCTAAAATGTTTTAGCTTCTAAAAACGCAACATTCTTTGAAATTACAATTATTAAAAATAAATGTTTTTGCCTCTTATGGTCATTTAAAATTACCACGTACCACGCTTGAATGCACTGTCGCTGGAGTGTTCTGTGGGTGTCCCTCGACACATGAGGAGGCGATAACCCTCTCTGAAGGCGGGACTCCGCCACGCGTAGATGAGAGGGTTACAGGCGCAGTTCAGGTAGCCAAACCAGTAACTCTGTCAACACAAGCAGATTGTCAGTCAGTGAGTCTTGCAAATGGGGGCTAAGCTTAGTTTCCCATCAGTTCCACACTAAAATGTAGTTGTTATATACCAGAATCAAGTACACAAAATTGCCAAAAGTGGTCGTGCCCCCCAAATATGCCATTGTCATCAGGGCATAATTCAGCAGTTTCGCATTACCCAGTAACACATTGCAACTTGTTGATCTCCATCACGAATTGTGCAAGTAACAATAATATTATACCAATTGGTTGCATTTCTAACAAAGAACCAAGTACAGTAAACCTCAGATATACAGAATTCTCGCTTATAACAAATTAATGAATTGTTGCCAATCTTTTCCCATTTAATTTCTGGTGAATTTCTGTGTGTACGAAATAAAACAAATTTCGGATATAACAATTCCAAATGGCCAAAATCCACTGAAATATCAGATATAATGAATCGACGATGTGAAATAAAAATGCAGATCTGGACATATATTTCTTCATTTAATGTTTAATAATACGGAACAAAGTATTACCTCAAGCATATTTATATTATTATGACCTAAATGGTAGTACATTTCAAATAAAATGAATTTAGGATATAACAAATAAATTGGCAGGTCCCAAGCACATACGACAAGTAACACATTCAATCAGACCAACCAAATAGCACACTCAGTCAGCTAAGCCAAGTGACACATTCAATCAATCAAGCCAAGTAACACATCAATTAGTCAAACCAAGTAACACATTCAATCAATCAAGCCAAGTAACACATCAATTAGTCAAACCAAGTAACACATTCAATCAATTAAGCCAAGGAACACATCAATTAGTCAAACCAAATAACACATTCAATCAGTCAAACCAAGTAACGCATTCAGTCAAACCAAACAACACGTACAACCAGTCTATCCAAATAACACATTCAGTAATTCAAACCAAATAACACATTCAATCAGTCAAGCCAAGTGACACATTCAATCAATCAAGCCAAGTAACACATCAATTAGTCAAACCAAGTAACACATTCAATCAATCAAGCCAAGTAACACATCAATTAGTCAAACCAAGTAACACATTCAATCAATTAAGCCAAGTAACACATCAATTAGTCAAACCAAATAACACATTCAATCAGTCAAACCAAGTAACGCATTCAGTCAAACCAAACAACACGTACAACCAGTCTATCCAAATAACACATTCAGTCATTCAAACCAAATAACACATTCAATCAGTCAAGCCAAGTGACACATTCAATCGGTCAAACAAATTGACATATTCCATCAGTCTATTCAAATAACACATTAAATCAGTCTATCCAAATAACACCATCAAAAAGCACGAACTACATTTGCATAATTTAAGAACATCATTTAAAGTACACTGCTTCCACAGAACTGACACAAGACAGCCTTACGAGAGGGTTCTCCAGTGGGTTAGTGTTCAGTTTATCCGGCTCAAAGAACGTGTGGATCGAGTAGATGATGTATGGTGTCCAGGACACGACAAACGCCACGAGCACGACAAACAGTGTGATCATGATGCGACGCTGCTGCATGAAGATCACGTCCTTCGTCGTCGTGCTGTGCAGCGCCATGCGTCGTGAGTGCGCCCGAATTGTGCGGAAGATCCCACCATAGCAGAACGCCATGACAATGAACGGCACGAGGTAACACGTGGTCGTCACGAGTGCGTAGTGGATGTAGTTGCGTGTGTTGTGTGGATACATCGGCCCGCACTGCGTCGTGTTCGGTTTGTAGCACACACGATTGAGTCCATGGATGGTGAGATACCCAATGAGAACCGCCCAGAGCCAGACTGCGGCTATGAGCAGTAGTATCCGGTGGTGGGTGAGGACATCACTGAACGGCCGCTTGATCGACACATACTTGTGTATACTGATATACATCAGTGTGTGGATCGATGCCACAAAGAACAGCGGCATCGCGAAGCCGTTAAACTGACATAGCGTCTGTCCGGCAGTCCAGCGTCCATTCAGGACGGTCAGTAGCGAGAACGGCATATCCAGTAGAGCGGTCAGGAGGTCGGTTATGGCAAGATTACACAGGAAGACGTTAGTGCGTGTGCGCATGCCGCGGTGTTGTATGATCACAACAATCACCATCACATTGCCGACGATCGCAACGAGCATGATGAGAATGAGGCTAATCGAGAGCAAAACTGTCTGTGGCAGATCCCAGTAGGGGGCGCCATCATTCGTCAGGTTACACACCCGATTGTCCCACCCATTGTTGGCCATCATTGTGACGACAGAAGCAATGCGACAGTGACGTCTACACAACTGACTGGTGTATTACAGCAAACATTTTAGTCTGTTTTGCAAATAATATTTCATTCTGAGCTGCTTGTGAGTTTGTGTGTCTTGATAACACACAAGACTTGGCTGTGTATATATTCGAATCAGATGTTTCTTCTTGTGACCTGTGAAACCAGAAACACAACTCATATAAGAACATTAAAACCTAACACTGTATCACACATTTTGCTTCATTTCTGAATACCTGAATTGCCAGTTATCCAAATGTTATCTCATCGTTACATTAGTTCCATGGAATGCATCCATGTCACAAAACTGCACATAAATGGTCTAAATGGGGAACTTGCTAGCACATATGACGTGTTAACACAATCTCGATTTGTTTGATGTAGTTCATATACAAATATTCTGAGACCATCCCTTATTCTCTAGACAACCTCACATCACAGACAAATCCATAGATTTTCCTGAAAGTAGACCCCAAAACCTCAACTTGATCACACAGTAATCACATCGTCAATTGAAACAATATCCCATCATTTTACGGAACAAATTTAATATCGCTACATAATAAGAATGCTCGCTAAGCCACTGCTTTGGCTCCTGTTTGATACGACCCCTAAAACTTATCACAAAAACAACATGTGCGCCATACGCCAAAAGGTCAGTGTGCCACATGCAAATTGTGCAAATTATCGCCATATCCTGCCAGGCTCGATTTGGAAGACACACATCTAGTTTGTTGTGGTAATTTTAGTGATGCATTTGCAGCACTTTACACTGCTAAAATGAAAGCTATATAATAAATTATACTGTTTTTGTATGGTGGAATACAGTGCATTCTGTGAGAGACAGGCAGAACCATGATGGACCGGGATAAACCTTGGCTCCAGTGGGAGAACTGGGTTTATTTATACCAGCTATCTTCCCTCGGTTTGCTGAGCTATAGAAAGGTTACCAGTCTGTGGAATAGCTTCTCACTACCGGCTACATCATTTTCTGTTGAACCTAAAATTACTATCTGTGCACACAAGAAAAGGGGACTAGACTGGCAGCAAGTGCAAATGTTTTTTCTCTGGTTATAGCATGCATAGAACTTGCAAACATCAAAATGTAAACATATATATACATAATGAAACTGCACCTTATTAATATTTACACAGACATGAAAATCATATCTTAAAATGAACTTTATTGTAAACAAGTACAGATTTCAAGCTCGGATTGTGTGTAAAACAATGTGGACAAAACTCTGGCTGCAAAAAGGTTATTCCAATGATACACCAGTAAATATTGTCCACACAATAAGGTGATTAGTGGTTCTGTTTGTAATAGGAAACTTGTTGAATCCATAATTATGTGTTATTGCACCAAGATACCAATTATCTATATCAGAGAGTGATCAATTGGACAATTTGTTTCAAACAGATAAATACCCTCCAATGGCCTCCATGGAAATTCAGATCTGCAACTGGTAAGGAAAATGCATTTATTAAGTGCCCATAGACGCCCTGAATTGAATATATTCAAGTAAAGATCATATTCATTAGGTGGCAGCACTGTTGTAAGTAGGTAGTCACTGGGTGGCAGCATGGGACATACCACAAAATGGTACAACCTTTGAACAGCCTATCTCGCTAATGGAAATGTCCTACGATCATGAAAATCTCTTGTTTTCGTGAGATATTTCATTTACTTAACTTTGGTTGTTTATTACAACATATCTAATAGAAAATATAAAGAATAATGTACTGTTTCATAATTATACAATTACAATGAGCTGTAGACTGTGCTATCAGCACTAATGAAGATGAAGTCACACTTCTAAATTATTCATTATCACACCAACTTGTAGTTATTAGCACCATTAACGTTTGTGCAATCACATATTCATCCTCACGTTTGTTTGCACTGAACTGCTACATAAACAAAATGTATATTTCTCTGTAAAAGTGAAACTCCACAAAAACACTACAAACCAAAAACAGCAGCCAACAACCATCTCTCAAAACACTAAATGAAGATGCTGCCACCTAGCAGCAACTTGCTGAAAACCAGCCAATTACAAGATACATGACACTGCTGTCTTGCCAAAATAGAACAACGTCTGGAATTTTTTATTACAAGAATTAAACTTAAGATTGGAGCTGTATTTGAAACTTGCAACAGTTTGATCCATCTACAGCGGATCTTAATCACGCACTGAGGTCATGTTGCAAGTTTTAAATACAGTTCCAATGAAAGATTAATTCTTGCTATTAAAATCTAATCTTGTAGCTATGAACATTTTATCTTCCTTAGCATCTGGAAAGTTCAACTTTCCCTGTATCACAACTCCAATTACTTACAGCCTCATACTTGGGTGATAGCGAATTAGGGAGACGTTCCTTTTCTGGGGTCAGTATTTCAAACTTAACACAGCTGACTCAATCGCTGAAATGGATTGCTCGAATTCACATTTTCCATTAGAAGTGTAATAGAATTAGACAGAGTTCATTTTAAAAATTAACTAAAGAAGAAACTGTGACTGAAATAAACAAACTGTAGTGGAAGCGATCTGCAAGTACTGACAATAGCAGATAGTTTTGTCAAATATATTACCGTGGTATATCAAATAGTGCATTTCATTACTTGGGCGGCATGACATCTAGTGTCATCTACCATTACATTACTTGGGCGGCATGACATCTAGTGTCATCTAGTAATCTACCATTATCATATAAATCTTTCCAAACTCTGCTTTACATTTTTTTGCAAAGAAAAACATTTGGGAATCAGCCATTTTGTGAACTTGACAGACCTTGTTGCTAGGCAACAGTTTACATGATGGACACATCAGTTGGAACCAACCGCAGACCATGGATATCATGTGACACCGGGGCTTTGAAATATTGAAGACAAGATCACATGACACAAACCCAAGCAGTGGACAACAGAGAGGAAGATAAATAATCAGTCTTCCCTTTTGAGATCTAATGGAGTTTAAGAAATCCGTTCCTGTTACAGGCATATTCCACCATGCACAGAGATGGTAATGGCTTCAGCAGGGAGCATGTCAAATCTTTGGGGAAAACTCTGCTTTAATGACGTGCAATACTGGAGTTTCTTCTTTGTGAGCAAATGCTCTGACGCAGCATTTTGTAGCGCTTCTTCCATCCATGTTTTATTTGTAATTGTTTATGGTGAATGGAATTGGACAAAGACAGAACAGGATGAAAGGGGATGGGAGGGAGGTTGCTGACAGGGAGCAGTAGAGGGAGGGGGTTGCTGACAGGGAGCAGTAGAGGTAAGGGGTTGCTGACAGGGAGTAGTAGAGGGAGGGGGGTGCTGACAGGGAGCAGTAGAGGGAGGGGGTTGCTGACAGGGAGCAGTAGAGGGAGGGGGTTGTGACAGGGAGTAGTAGAGGGAGGGGGATGCTGACAGGGAGCAGTAGAGGGAGGGGGTTGCTGACAGGGAGCAGTCGAAGGCAACTATTGCAAGAGCAGGGCAACAGTGCAGGAACTAGACTTCACTTTGTACAGGGCAACCACGAGAAAGAACAGAGAAACGTCCGTCAAAAACACTACGGTCTACAGAACTATTTTATGGCTGTATTTCCATGATGAAAGCCAATAAAAATCAACAATTATTTGAATTATTTTATACAAAACTCCATGCTGGTGTAGATTTACACAGCACTAATTATCACAAGGTAACCAAGTGAGGATTACTGGAGGGAATTATCGAGTCCCCGCATTAAAGGCATTTATTGTAATCGTTTTTATCACAAAACTATGTCAGGTAGCATTTCAACCACAGTTACCACATCTAAATGTGACTTCTTGTCTGCTCGAGTATATTTTAATAAACCACAATATTTTAATACAATTTGATAGAATCTAGATTCTAGAGCAAATTATTAGTCTATACTGCTCATTAATAACAAGTGCTGACACATACCTGCCTGTTCAAAAACCAGAACGGACAACAACTATTTAAACCTACCAGCTTCATGAGGTCAGATCTTGCAGGACATAGACAGACGTCCAGTCTACACACTGACCGAGACTGCACACACCAAGGAAGCTCCTGTGTGCAACATCATCAAAACAGACTGAAACTGTTTCCAGATGCCTTAGCCAAGTTCTATTTTTACAGCACCTCAGGGGCCATCTCCATCATGAAGTCGAGGGGGGTCAAGACTGACAGCACTGACTGTGTTTTTGTCAACATTTGCCTGGTGACATGTTTCCATGACATCCACAATTTTACTCGCAAACAAGATGTGCATACAGAAAATTCTGCTTTTGTAATGGCAAATTTAATGTTTATATACTCTGAATAGAAAATAATCAGTGACATACACAATCGTATGGCTAATACTCAGCATTGTCTTTTATTTTGTAAAAGGGTATGCAGTATAGGTATTGTAAACATTGTTCTTTTTCAACACATTACTACACATTATGTAGTAATTACATTCCTGTTTGTTGAAATAAACACAGATTCATTCAGTTTTTTTAAGTGCAGAACCGCAGAGATGAACTTGATTGGCTGACATTCCACGGGAGAAGGTGCCAAGGTGACACGGTGACATTTACAGACATGTTTACTGTAACAGTCCAGGGGGACTGTGGGAGCAGGTGACAGATCTGAATCCGATGACAGGGATGACATGTTGACATTTAGAGGACTTTGATGAGGAGGGGAGGTCATGGGGACAGTGGCAGGAACATGTCCACACACCCCATTACAAATTGATGCATAGCATTATCTAAAGATCCGTCCACCTGTCATTTGAACGGGTAAAGTTCGGTTTTGGATGGGTTGAAATTTGAATTTGGACGGGTAGAAATTTAAGGAGCAAAAACATCTTCTTCATTATTGACTGTGTCTGTTATTTTCTGTATATATATATATTTCAAACAGATTGTATGTGCGTGCGCTGACACAAGTATGATTGTATGTGCGTGCGCTGACAAGTATCTATCAGGACGTTTTTGGACTGATCAAAATTTGATCCTGCATAAAGACCTGAACTGATGCTCATCTAAAACTGCTTCCACAACCCTATCTTGTGCTGGTCTATTTTTTAGAATAAAATCAAAGATGCAGGTATAATTAAGATGCTGAGTGTGACAAATGGTTACTGGGTGACCATAGTACCCTCATGCTCCTGAACTTCTGATGGAATTTAATTGTCTATGGAACTAAACTCTGGATTTAGTTAAATCACACTTTTATCAGTATTCGTTCGTATCATTGTTTCAAAGCACACTATAACAAACAGTAATTAGAAAGTTATTGGGAGCAGAAGTAAATTATAGCAATGTCTAATTTTATTCATCTGTACACTTGAAATCAATATCAAGTAAAATACTGTTACAAGTATCGACAAAGGAGTAGCTCGATATTATAAGTAGTTTTACTTCAATGTTTCATCAATACATTTCATATATTTAAAATATACATATACTGTGTTTTTTATTTGTCTAAATAAATGCTTTGATTGATTGAAGCAACTTAGTATTAATGTGAACAGGAAACAGCCAACAAACTAAGGGCTGCAGTTAACACCATTACAATATTTGGATACATACCATTCATTAAAATATATTAATTTTTTAAAACAGCTATGTGAACAGAGGCTACAGTAATAACTGTCCAGACATGGCAAAAAGAGGGTTAGAACGCTGGTCAGATATGTGAACAAAGGTCCAACATCCTAACCAAATGAGCACCGAAATGACTGTACATGCATTCGGTCACCTAAAAATAATTAAATTATCAGCTGTCGGAAAAACATACGGTACAACAAATACTTTTGGTGCCCAGAAATGTACTGTGTATTTAGACAGGTAGAAATAATAGGTGTCTCAAAACAGATAGTATAGAAAAATAATATTTTTTTAAATCACAGTTCACTGCTGCCCTACAGAAATGGAGACATTTTGTTTCTGCCTTAAGCAAAATGAGGAAATCAATTAAGTATAAAGGTTACCAGTGGAGGAAAGAAAAATGGTGTTTAGCCTAAGTTATGGTTTTTATGATATTTACCACACATCATGTTTCTGACCAAGGTGAAGTACTGTCTAGTAACTCTGGTGTTCTCACTGCAATGTCCAATATAATGAAAACTAATTTTGTGAAAAACATTCAGCTAAAAAGGACAAAGCCAAAATATGCATAAGAGAGTGTTGTGCGTAATGAACACACATGCATGAATTAGTCTTCAAGGGCAATCAGAATGGCACCACTATTTCAACTAATGCGCACACAAAGAACTTGTGTCGATATCGCAGAGTCGAGCAGTGCAAATGCATTTGTGCAAAATACATTGCACTTTGCAAAATTACAGGAAGGAAATCTGACAGAGGCTACCAGGAAATGACAAAAACACAGACTAGGGCACAACATGAGATATGAAACTCTTTTAAGGTTTGAGGTGTTCAAAATAACGGGATACTACAAGGAAAAGACCAAGTGAAGGAAATAAATGTAGTCATTGGACAGATTGAAAAAAGGATGAACACCTGTTTTAAAGACAATCAATCTTCTTGCCGATACCTAACGAGTTCGCGCATTTGAAACACTGCGTGCAATGCGCATGTCTTGTTATTTGTGTTCTTTTAGTATTATATAATGTACCAGGTAGTATTTCTGGACGACTAGTTTGACGAAATCTGATAAAGTTTGCAATGCTGAATAATTACTAATAGCTAGAATAGTGGCTGTGATATATTTTGAATTGTCACGCAAGATGGTCAACATTGAGTTCATTTATCTTTTAACTGTGCATGACACAGCCAGGGGCTATCTTCACGAAGCATTCATACATAACGTATGAACATTAATAGAATGAATGAATGTTATAATTGTTTTCTACAATTGTTCCAATTTACATAATCTGCATCTGCTAGACTGTGGTGCCAGATGTTGCGAGGTGTGCGCAGAGAAATGCTGTATTAATACCAGGGAAAGCTTATTACACAGATAAAATGAATTAAAAAACAAAAGACCAAGACTGACTGAAGAAAAGGGACTGAGGTCTTCCTACTGAGCAGGGGAATCCAAAGAAGACCCTCCACCAAATAGGTCAAAGATCACATCACCACAATCATTATTGTTGTCATTACACTGTGATGATCTCCTGTGTTTGTTACCAGGAGCTCCGTGCAGCTGCTCTCAAGAGGTCAAGAAGGTCTTTTGGTGTCAGTGAAACACACCTAGGCAACATGGTTCAATCAATAGTGAGAGACCGAGTCAATAGCTGAATTACTGGCATACCTAAGTGGCCACTATTCGGCATCAGATAAATCTGACATGTATTGTGCATTTCAATTTAGGCACTGAGAGATCAACTTGATGTAGGTTTGCTACCTTCGCACAAATCAATCTCCATTTGAGGATTGGTCAAAATTTAAGAGAATACAAAATTGCAAAATTGAAAACCATGCTGCACATTGATTTATACGACAATGTTATTGTATGTGTATGTGCAAGCACACATACTAAGTGTACACATGTGTACGTACAAGCACACATACTAAGTGTACACATGTGTACGTACAAGCACACATACTAAGTGTACACATGTGTACGTACAAGCACACACACTAAGTGTACACATGTGTACATACAAGCACACATACTACGTGCACACATGTGTACGTACAAGCACACATACTACGTGCACACATGTGTACGTACAAGCACACATACTACGTGTACACAGACATAAATATATATATTTATACATACCTAATTATATTGTCATTATTATGTCATTAAAATACATAAGCGCTGACTGACGAATCATAAATTTCTCCCCATCAAATTGCTGTAACATAACAAAGCGGATGCAACCTGACACTGACACATTCATCCCGTGTGCCTGCCCCGAGACCTCCGCTGGCGTAAAGAATAATACGGAGGAAGATGCAGGATATTGCGGTCGTCTCTCTGACATCAATACGCCGCGGTCTTATGAAGAACCAGATTGCTGTGACAATGAACCAGAAACTCAGGGAGAGACATGTCACTAACCCCCCACTCTGGTACTTTCTGTGGGAAGATGGAACAATGACAACAGCTCTGTCAATTAATTAATTATTTACATTATATTCTAGCATATATTCTTCTGTTGTTTCTTCAGGCGACCCGATGTATGAATGGAGTGTCAGATAACAATGAAATGACTCTGAATGCAATGCGTTGTACATGGAAATCAGGATGCACGGGTAATTAGTTCGTTAATCAGGTGACTAATTGGTGACACACCTACAGGAGTGAACTGGTTGTGTTGACATATGCATAAACATATATATATATATGATCTAGGCATGCCACAATTTCTTGGGTCAACTCTAACTTTAACCTGGAATTCTGTATGAATTCATTTTTCATTAGCTAACCAGCCTGTAGCATTCCTATTCTAACCAAGTGTTGCAGCCGAACAAACACACATCAAACAAAATACAGTGGTACATTTTGTTTAAAATCTACAAGGCATCAGAAGTATTACATTTTGTTCTTCAGTTGCTATAAAGTTGTCATTAAAATGTATAAGTGTGTAACAAAAACATGAAAATGTGTAAACATTTTACATTTGCAGCAAACCCTCTAACATACTTCAATAATACTTTTTAAAACACAAAATATCAAAAGAACAGAATAACTGTAATCGACACACACGCGCGCGCGTGCACACACACACATATATTATATATCATGTAATATATACATGTATATATATATATAATAAATCACACACACACATATATATATTATATATATCATATAATATATACATATGTATATATATATATACATATGTATATATTATATGATATATATAATATATATGTGTGTGTGTATGTGTATATATATATATATACATATGTATATATTATATGATATATATAATATATATATGTGTGTGTGTGTGTGTGTGTGTGTGTGTGTGTGTGTGTGTGTGTGTGTGTGTGTGTGTGTGTGTGTGTGTGTGTGTGTGTGTGTGTGTGTGTGTGTGTGTGTGTGTGTGTGTGTGATTTATTATATATATATATACATGTATATATTACATGATATATAATATATGTGTGTGTGTGTGTGTGTGTGTGTGTGTGTGTGTGTGTGTGTGTGTGTGTGTGTGTGCACGTGCGCGCGTGTCGATTACAGTTATTCTGTTCTTTTGATATTTTATGTTTTAAAAAGTATTATTGAAGTATGTTTATATATATATATATATAATAAATCACAAACTACAGTTCAAGATATTTCAACAAATGAGGTAACATTTTAAAGCTAATGATATGTAGAATAAAAAAAGCTAGAGAACTCCATTTCATAATTTTGCAAGTTGATCCTTACTTTGCTGTCGCAAGTCACATAATAAAACATGCAGACACACACACACAAACACACACACATATATCTATATATGTGTGTGTATTTATGTGTACATTGTTGGCCCTTCCGATATAATAACACGCATGCATGCACCCACCCATACATATGTGTACGTAAGA
The DNA here is from genome assembly GCA_963995525.1 of Escarpia spicata. Lineage (NCBI taxonomy): Eukaryota > Metazoa > Annelida > Polychaeta > Sabellida > Siboglinidae > Escarpia > Escarpia spicata. The sequence goes on along the minus strand of OZ023205.1, from coordinate 68,071,466 downwards.
TCTGTCATAAATTTTCTTTGTCCAGTCACATATGCAGGGCAGGTGGTATTGAAACGTACTGTCTGATCTGACTGTTTTACATTGGTCTACAGAAAAATAGTCAACTTAGCAGTTGTTTAATTTTACCAACTGTCTTATTTGGGCTGGGAACGGGGCCAATTGTGGCAATGCACTTGCTAAAAAGTTCCACCCACAAATGTCCTGAATATAGCGGACACCAGAATCTACACTCAACAGATGCCGCCACATACATCATTTGCATATCATTAATTAAACTGACATGAACAATGTGGCAAGAATTAGTCCCTGCTGAAAATATAAATACCCATTCAAACTTTTGTAAATTATGAACATCCACTACATATGGCGGAGCTCTGTGCGACAGATGCCAGTGGAAATCGTAAACTCACTGGTGTTGTAAATAAAATTTGCTAAAATTCTCAATGTATGCAGTCAGATCTGAAACCATGTGCTGCTGTGAACAACACAAGAAGCTAACCAAACTGACTTTGATGTGTTTTCTAACAAGCTGCCTGTATTACCATAACCGGTTTAACATTGTATTACCAGTATAATATAATAATTTATTATCTATGTATTAATATGCTAACTTGAAAGAATTCAATATTGTAAGTATATCTCCTCTAATAATAATTAATCTTATTATTATCTATACTATTTATACTGCCAGCTAGTAAGAACCTTTGCAACTTCCATTTACAACTTCACAAACACGTATATGGGGGACTTTAACCATGGGCATATACAATGGAAATCTCTACAGAGTATGGCGAGTGAGGACCACAAGTTTTTAGTTTTAGTACAAGATAGTTTCCTTTCTCAACATGTGCTAGAACCAACCAGGGGAGAGAATGTGTTAGACTTAGTTTTGTCCTCACAGAAAGAATTAGTTGACAATGTCAAGATATGTGAGCCACTGGGGAGTAGTGATCACAACCAGATACATTTTACCATCAAAGTAAAATCAGAAAGGAATAGTAAAAAGCAGTATAGGAGAAATTTCCACAAAGGAAGGTTTAAGGACATGAGGAAATATTTAGCAAAGATAGACTGGAATAACACACTGAAGAATAAGACAGCAACCGAATGCTGGAATATCTTAAATAGTGAAATTAAGTGCATAGTCGAAAAATTTGTACCTTTCAAAAAACAAGGGAAACGGTCTAAAAAGAAACACTTATCGAAAGAAGCCATTAGAAAAATTAAGTATAAACAAATGATGTGGAAGTCATATAGATGTACTGGAAATGATGAAGACTACAACATTTATAAAGAAGCACTTAATATAGCTACAGCTGAAATTAGAAATTCAAAGAGAAGCTATGAAAAAAAATTAGCTAGTAATATAAAACATGACAGTAAGAGTTTTTATGCGTATATTCGAAGCAAACAGAAAGTTCAGGATAAGGTCGGTCCTCTAGAAGATAGTGCTGGAAATACAATATCAGAGGGATTCTTAATGGCAGAAGACCTGAATGAGTATTTTAGTTCAGTGTTTACCAGGGAAGATATTAGTTCACTGCCAGTACCAGAGGCTAAGTTCAAGGGGGCAGATTCAGACTATTTAGGACAGTTAGTTGTAACCTCGGAAATGGTAGCTAAGAAAATAAGGGCTATGAAGGATAATAAATCACCTGGAGTGGACGGGATTCCGCCCAAACTACTATTGGAAATTGTAGAACAAATTAGCGCACCGCTTGCAACAGTTTTCAATTTGTCATTAGAAGAGGGAGTGGTTCCTTTAGAATGGAAAGAGGCAAACATTATACCGTTATTTAAAAAAGGTTCGAGAAACAAGTCAGAGAACTATAGACCAGTGAGTTTAACATCAGTGATTTGCAAATTATTAGAAAGACTAATTAAAGATCACATGGTGGATTTTCTTGTTAAACAAAACTTGATAAACCCATCTCAACATGGGTTTTTAAAAGCGAGGTCATGCTTAACAAATATGTTATGTTTTTTGGAAGACATCACTAGGTGGGTAGATGAGGGATCACCAGTAGATATCATCTATTTAGATTTTCAAAAAGCTTTCGACAAAGTACCACATCAAAGATTACTAAGGCCCATGGCATAGGAAATGGTATAATAAACTGGATAGAAAAATGGCTGAATGACAGAAGACAACGTGTAGTAGTTGATGGGGAGGCTTCAAACTGGAAATCGGTATTGAGTGGGGTACCACAGGGATCAGTACTAGGACCTATATTATTCTTAATATATATCAACGATTTGGACGATGATATAACAAGCAAGGTGTTGAAATTTGCGGATGATACAAAAGTGTTTAGAAGGATTAAAAGTGATGGAGACAGACAGCATTTACAAGATGATCTTGATAGGTTGATCAAATGGTCTGAAAAGTGGCAAATGCTGTTCAATTTTGGGAAATGTAAATGCCTCCACACAGGTCATGGGAATGAAGAGGTAAAATATAAAATGGGGGGTACTGTTCTAAGTACTACTGTAAAAGAAAAGGACTTAGGGTTAACCATTAGTGCTGATATGAAGGTTTCAGAGCAGTGCGGAATTGCAGCGTCAAAGGGAAATCAAATCCTTGGATTAATTAGGCGAAATATAGCGTATAAGAAAAAAGAATTAATAGTACCGCTGTACAAAACAATAGTGAGGCCTCATTTAGAATATTGTATACAAGCATGGAGGCCATATCGCAAGAAGGACATAGATATGCTAGAAAGAGTACAGAGGAGAGCGATTAAAATGATACCAAATCTGAGGGATCTTAGTTACGAAATACGCCTAAAAGAATGTGGTTTAACAACACTAGAGACCAGGAGATTGAGAGGAGATCACATAGAAGTGTTTAAAATATTGAATGGTTATGAAAATATTGATAGAAATTTTTTTTCTCAGTTAAGAAAGATAGAAGGACCAGAGGACATGAAGCTACATTAGTAAAGGAGCAGTGTAGATTAGATATAAGAAAGTTCTCATTCTCACAAAGGACTGTAAATGAATGGAACAGATTATCTCCTGATTGTGTTGGTGCTAGTAGCGTGAATATGTTTAAAAATAAAATCGACACACACCTTAAAAAGGCGGGATACATGTAGATAAAAAGTATTGGACTCTCGATAAGCCAAAAGGCTTCCTTGTCCAACTGCCATCCAGAGTAATTTTCTGGATGGCAATCTTGTTAAATCTTGTTAAATCCTCTGTTCCATGATACTGGGGGATTATGCCTGGTTTATCTGCACTGATTAGTATGAACTTATGACAAAAGTAAAGGCAAGCTGTACTAGTGAAATATAGTTCAACGGGGTCGTATACTACCCGTCCTGGCATCCACCATGAATCTGTGGAGAGCTGAAATGGAGGAAGAGCACAATGGTGGGCTCTCTGCTGTGGTGTCTGTGCTCCTCTCCCAATCTCAAGTCATTCACACACTCTACCTTGTACGTGGAAAAAAGTTTGCAGTCCTCAAGAAATACGCTGATTCATGGATCAAAGATTCACTAGAACAAAAGCTTGCACTTTGCAACATGTGAATCTGTGATGCTACATGTATACAACGGTCTATAAAAGCTGTACAGCGCCAACAGCAGTTCTGAACAAGTTCAGGCAATTCAAACTCCTTCAAACCACATTACTGGTGAGAGTATAATTTGCAATGATACACTGTGCAACACGGGCACTACAACTTCACTGTCCTTGAAAGAGACCCAACAAAGATGACCATGTGATGGATGCCAGAAGACACTCTGCAGAGAGAAGCGTGAAAGTCACTGGAGTTAACCAATACACAGCTTATAATGGACATTAATACAGAAGCCTGTTAAGTATACCATGGAGTGACCTCAAAGAAATAGAACCATCTACTCTCAGACGGAGGATAAACCTCATACAACTCAGCACTCCAACTGAGATAACAATGCAATTGTCAACGACAGGTCTGGATGCAGCTGTAGGATGTGTTCTTACTCGGTACTATAGCCGCAGAAAATGGAACTTCATAATTATTATTCACCAGGACATGGCTAAAACTGTATCATGATTTCATGTATCTTTAGCCACTAACTAACTAATAGACCTACACAACATTAACTAATTGTATCTTCATCTCTTTCTATGCATGTTTCTGGAACTTATAAGACAAAAATGTTTCTGGAACTTACAAGACAAAAATGCAGTTACACATTTTAAATGGGTGAATATGGTACAGAGGAATAAGGACACTTTCTAACCTGCCTCAACACATTCTCTGTAACATGCTGAGCATTGCATTTAAAGCAAATTTTCTCCCAGTTCAAATTCAGATTAGCAAGCAAGTATTCAAAGTCCAATTTGAAGACCATCTTTCATCTCACTCTTCAACATCTGTGTTCATCTACAAGTCCATCTTTCTTTGGCACAATTCACAGATCGAACCATCAATAATAGGAAACCGAAAGCAACTTTCAAGGATGGCGATCTAGATGAAAAACTTTTAAATGAAGTTTTCTTGCTAAAGCAAGCACCTGGTATTCTTTGATATACAGAACATGTCCAGCACCTGTTTTTTAGAAAGGTCACCTGGAATAGTTACAATCACTGCACTCAGATTATGATTACTTCACTACAGAAATCTTACAATATATGATTTTTTATACCTCCACCCAATTCATTCTACATAAGGTTTTTTTTACTACATGAAACTCTTCCATAAGGGGAGAGAAACCCAACCAGGAGAGAAACCCAACCAAGAGGAGAGAAATCAAAGCAAGAGAAGAAACCCAACCAGGATGAGAGAAACACAACCAGTAATATCATAATAATTTTATTTATAAAGCGCCGTATATCCGGAATATAATTCTTCTGAGAGGCAATAAAATACAATATTTAAAAAAATATATAAATATACAATTGTTCGAGCTTACACAGTAAACATAACCTGGAGGAGAGAAACCCAACCATGAGGAAATGAAACACAACCAAGGAAAGAGAAACCAAATCAAGAGGAGCCTACATGGAGAGGCAATAAACCTAATTATTTTAATGAGAGGAAGAAACCCCAACCACAGAGATGGAGAAACAGAACCCGTCTACAAGAAGAAAAGCCAACCTATGAGGAGGAAGAAACTGTTTTATGAGAAGAGAAACCTACTGATATGGAGAAAGAAGCCATTCACAAGTGAAAAATCATCCTCAAATGCAGAGAAATCCAACTGCGATATGGGAGAACCACATCTACGTCACACATATATAAACTAAGTGGTAGAAACCTACACACAGTAGGAAAAAAACCTATCCGATGCCCTGACTACAGAAACCCCAGGAAATATCCACCCTCACAGAAGCACAAGTGACGAAGATCTCTGCATTCAAGTGACAACAACACACAGGAAATATCCACCCTCACAGAAGCACACGTGACGAAGATCTCCGCATTCACGTAACAACAACACACAGGAAATATCCACCCTCACAGAAGCACACGTGACGAAGATCTCCGCATTCATGTGACAACAACACACAGGAAATATCCACTCTCACAGAAGCACACGTGACGAAGATCTCCGCATTCACGTGACAACAACACACAGGAAATATCCACCCTCACAGAAGCACACATGACAAAGATCTCCGCATTCACGTGACAACAACACACAGGAAATATCCACCCTCACAGAAGCACACGTGACAAAGATCTCCGCATTCACGTGACAACAACACACAGGAAATATCCACCTTCACAGAAGCACACATGACGAAGATCTCCGCATTCACGTGACAACAACACACAGGAAATATCCACCCTCACAGAAGCACACGTGATGAAGATCTCTGCATTCACGTGACAACAACACACAGGAAATATCCACCCTCACAGAAGCACACGTGACAAAGATCTCCGCAGTCACGTGACAACAACACATAAGAAATATCCACCCTCACAGAAGCACACGTGATGAAGATCTCCGCATTCACGTGACAACAACACACAGGAAATATCCACCCTCACAGAAGCACACGTGACGAAGATCTCCGCATTCACGTGACAATAACACACAGGAAATATCCACCCTCACAGAAGCACACGTGACAAAGATCTCCGCAGTCACGTGACAACAACACATAGGAAATATCCACCCTCACAGAAGCACACGTGACGAAGATCTCCGCATTCACGTGACAACAACACACAGGAAATATCCACCCTCACAGAAGCACATGTGACAAAGATCTCCGCATTCTCGTGACAACAACACACAAGGACATTCTCCTCATGTTACCTAGTGTCTGCACTGTCAATTAGCGAACAACCTGCTCCGATGGTCGCTGTCACTACTTCCTCCCAGGCAGCCTCTGTACTTCCATCACTGTGTCCACGGCGACACCGCCATCATTTATTCATTCACAGACAGACGCCAAACAAGCCAAACAAGGAGAAGTCCCTACCACTGACAAGCCACTGCACGCACCCAGCCCTGTTGCAACCCAGTATCAAGTCGTTAGGCCGCACAAAACAAACATCAGGCTTCTCGACGACATTCTCACTAGACTGGTGGCGTTGCCCGGTGGCACATTAAGAAACTAGCCAGAGGCGAATGATTCCGTACTTCCATTATAGAATCACTGCAGTGGGGGCATGTCAAAAATACCACATCCATGGCAAAATGTCTTACGGAATATGTTACACATCGAGTATGAAGATAATGAAATTAACGATATACATAAAATTTGAAGTTATTAGTAATTATACAATTAAACAACTGCTGCATCCAAAATAACATCTAAATAATAATTTAAATAGTTAATAAAATACACATATGAAGGTACATGTAATAAGTATTATGCAATTATGAACTGTTATATTAAATTCAATGCTGTTGTGCATTTTATATTTAAATGGTGAATTGTGTTTTACAGGCAGTCTGTGGATCCGAGTCAAAGTGGTGTAATTCCAAACAAGCTGGCAAGAAAAGCTTCACAGTATTTTACAGCAGTAATAGCAAAGTAGCTTTGGGGTCATCTCAAAACACTGATGTCTGAAACTACACAAAAATGGATTATGTGGTTTTCGAAGCTCTATTTTTTGGCAATGGTGTTCCCTTAAATATATGTATGATTTATTTTCTGATCACAGTTTACAAGGTTGTTGACTTGAGCAGTAGTGCTTTAAGATGGCTGAATGTGATTGTATGAGATGCTAACAGCACAAGTGACGAGTCTTGACATTTTTATGGGTCGATAACATTCAAAGTTTCATGTTGAGTGTACTATTAAGTTGACATGGGTTTTGTACCATACATAAATATTTTCAGATAATCCCCAAATCTGCAAAAATCAGTCGCAAACAATCAGTGCTAATCAAAACTGAGACATATGTACATTAACCAGGACCAATAATTACTCATGAAGAATACAACACTCACTGTCTGCAAAGGTTCATCAAAACCCACAAGAGAAAGTGTAGAACTTAACTGTAAAAATAATAAACCGACCCAATTAATTTGGGATGGCCTACACTAGCTCCATGGCAACAAGTTGACAATGGTCCAGCAGCTTTCAAAGGTACACATCCCATAAAGGCAATTAGAGGCAGATCGCTTGATTAATTTAATTTCCACCACAATGGATCGATAAAATACCAGTTACTGATTAAGTGCTGATAAAGCTGTGATAACCTGATGTGGCATCGTAAGAATTCAATTCGCACAGTTTCCGGTTGCAAGCACCGAAATGCCTCCTGTGTTGTGCTGTAAGCATCATCCAACAGTTGGTCGTGATGGAGAGAATGGAAGGTCACGGACATCGCCAATAGAGTCGCATCAAATGTAATGTGCTTTACATCGCACGACAGACCGAACGGCAGAGGCATTAAGTTGATTGACAAGAGTGTCACAGTCCAATAACGGTGACAAAACGACAGCAAAGCGAACAAATCTACATTAGCGTGAACTGAAGCAATTCTGTTGGCACGCAGCAAGCCAGGCTGACAATATCATGCTTCGCTGCTCACCGAATGTTCGTGTTTGTAGCATTCATGTACATACAAAATTTTTGGAGGGAGGGAGGGAGGGAGGAAGGGAGGGAGGGAGGGAGGGAGGGAGGGAGGGAGGGAGGGAGGGAGGGAGGGAGGGAGGGAGGGAGTAGAGGTGCACACACACACACAGACAGACAGACAGACAGACTGACTGATTGACCAACCGACAGACCTGTAGACCTGTGGTGTGCCTCTCCTCCTGTCCCCACTACTGATGTCGGTGGGAGAGCGAGCATGCAGTAACAAGAGAGCGCGGCCCTGGCTGTCAGTTCCGTGGGTAATCTAGTTTAATCGCTTATCACAGTAATCAATACACAGAGTGAATTGAGCCGGGCAAGTGAACAAGTCTCCTAGGCCGCCATGACAGGCACACTGCGACACACAAACAGAGACAGGCTCAAAAGAGGAAGAGACGCAGACTGAGATCAGGAGAATGGCAGCATTTCTCATGTCACACCCGTCAAACCCTTCATATTTCTATTGCCTATCTAATGAGCATGTTATCCTTAACCTACTTACCTCCCTTGATCCAGTTAAGTAGAGTGGGATAATTAACTGTAGCTTAGAGTAATTACACCTTCACTTGAGTGGGCTATATCTACATATCTGAACAAGTGAGTGTATCAGCCCTGTTGCAGTAGAACATCAACAGACTTGTAGATCTCTCAAGATCTTACACCTCCAAGTCATTCTCAGCAAACCAACATGATAACTACAGTCTAGATTGTGTAAATATGACTCCTAGCAGACACCCAAGTAAACACTTCCTAGTACCACCAGTCGCAGTATCGCATAAGTCCCTGTATCATACATACGGGAAGTGGTCCACATAACTGCGTCCCATGCCCTGTTGGCCCATGCAGTTTTTTTTAGCCAAATACCAATTATTTATGTTGCGGAGACATAGGAATAAATGTCAGTTGCACTTATTATGCAAATATAGATCACTATGATTCAACACGGCGACTGCAAATGTTCAGAAGGGCCCGCAACACGTTCAGCCTGAAGACCCTTGACATTTTCAATCTTACGTCGTACAGTGCATATATATATATGTGTGTGTGTGTGCCTATCAGATTTGGTGCCTGTAGTGGATCTTTCTTTTCATAATTTAGGCCAGTAAACAGTAGCTACAATACTCACATGTGTATTATTTGTGTACAACTAAATGATGTTTCTAATATTTAAAAAACAAAACACAAATGCACCCAGACATACACCTATGTACAGACAAGCATATCCACAATCACACGCATCCCCTTAAACACATCCAACCGCACACATTATATAATGACCACCACAGTGTATTTACTGAGTCAGTGGTCGCATTAATTATTTTAAAATTACATACCGATTCTTTCTATAACAAGCACGCTGTTATCTCTTAGAACATTTTTAAAATATTACCATCTTGACTGCATTTAACAACGGTGTCATTTGAAATATGGACCCAGTGAAATTTTTACCCACATGTCAAAATATCATATGACATTTGGACCCGCGGGTCCAAATATCATCATGATATATGGACCCACCCTATGATAAAAGAACCCGCACTCCCAAGTGTCAAGTAACATGTAAAAAGTCAAGGATTTTATAGCCAAATATTATCATAGTAATCTATATAGCAAGGATTCATTGTAGGCTGCTTTATAGGCCAGTTTTTTATTTTGTTTAATTTATTTCTCTAACGTAAATCCTGGGTCCAAATATCATATCACATTTGGACCCGCAGTACAGTTTTATTATGATTCTTGGACGCTTCTTATAAGAATTTCTTACTTGGGCACTCATTAATGTGGGGGTCCATATTTAGCAATGATATTTGGACAGATGGGTTCAAATCCAAATATATTAAACTTTTTAAAAAGAGGTACAAATATTGACCTCTCAATCTCACTAATCTCATCGGGCGGTCCAAATTTCACCATGGTATTTGGACCTGTGGGTCCAAATCCAAATATGAGATTAGTGAGCACCCAAATGTGTACCTCCTTTAAAATACAATAACATTTGGACCCACGGGTCCAAATAGCATAGCGAAATATGGACCCCTTACTTACCTATAAGATTAATGACTAAATAATTTTCCAACATTTGAATCTCCTTGTAAAAAGTTGTATGTATTTGGACCGACATTATATCATAATGAAATATGGACCCCCACCTAGGAGATTAGTGAGTGCCCAAATGTGTACATATTGGGATTTTGGACCCACGAGTCAAAACACCACGTTCCCAAATGTGTACCCACTTTTAAAAAGTTTTATATATAATTCATTACACACACACACACACACACACACACACACACACACACACACACACACACACACACACACACACACACACACACACACACACACACACACACACACACACACACACACACACACACACACACACACACACACACACACACATGTATGCACACATATACATATATATAAACTATATACAGAATAATTCTAATGATTACTATTTTTAAAGGAGTACAAACTAATGTCATGGGGTCCATATTTAATTGGTATTTGGATCTAGCATAGTAAAACCTAATATTGAATGTAGTTTAGCAGCTTAGTAACTTCCAATATGTAATTATTTTTTAAAGTTGTACACAGATGTCCATTTTTCATGCTACACATATTACATTTTGACCCCCCCAATCTTAATGTTGGGTTATTGCAGACATCACAAGTTAGTTATGCAAGTATGTATATTTCATTGACATTGTAAGGATGAAGCTACCGAATATTAAGAATAAAACATGAAATGTATAATTGTATACACCTTAAGTGGAGAATCTTATAACAATTTTGTTTAAATGTTATATAGACCTGCTATATAGATAACATCCCAAACCTGGTTTGTAAAGCATTTATTGTTTTTATGGGGCAACAGCGGATTTTGCCCGTAACGCATTGCTTTTATGTTATTCGATGGGCAATTGTCACCTTGACAATTCTTTAAAGAACGTGGTGAACCTTAACCTTTCTCCTCACTAGCCAGGAGGCGCCCCAACTTTCTAGCTTACTATCTTCTGACATAAGAAGTACTGTGCCACAGACACCTCGATATATAAAAACAAACCTGCTGTGAACTCGTAATAAACTATTAATATGACATCACAACATGTTTATAAGGAAAAATATATAATGTTTAGTACATTTTATGGGGGTCCAAAATCATAGGGCGGGTCCATATTTCTCAATGATATTTTGACCTGCGGGTCCAAATATCACCTGTGCCTAAATCTCATTTAACATCGGTCGAGGAAACTGCTAACAGCGATGCACCAAGTAAACTCTAAAACAGGAGAACACGTCCGTGAAAAATTGTGTCAATGTGAACTTTTGCAAAAGAGAATTAGAATGTTTCCTGGCAACGACACGACAATGCCATCCACCTTACCCTCGACTGTGGTGTGATGACGGTGAACACAACTGGCATCATTAAATTGGGTAGTAAAACCAAGTCGGAAATAACCTGCTGGTTATAACATTATTCTACTGTCCTATCACCCTTGGGGTCACCATAAGTGTCTTAGACATGCCTTGTATGGCTTGACTTACTTATACAAATATCATATATGTGTACATAATTTATAGATGGTTTGTGGTTACGTATATTATATAAGTATTGGCAACAATATACCTATGTACCGTTTTACAGTTTTAAAAATCTAAGTATCTTCATGCAGAATTCTTGTTTAAACTATGGCTGTCTGTTCCTATTTGTTATGTAATGTTCGTAATTATAATACTAGAATAGACATGCCGAAGGACAATGTCCAGCAGCTTGTGTTTAATAAAGCCAAACAATATTTGCAGTTAAAATTTTGCAAAAGCAAAGTGTTAACATTGTGAACATGACATTCAAATGTAACATCCCCTTTTGGCACTTAATGTGGAGTGAGGCAACCAACAAGTTAGGTGGTTCCCACTCTCCTGATCACAAACTGGGATGAAGTACAATTGATTCTGGCTAAGGGTACAGACAATCTCACATCAGACACTTTTTGAATTCAATATTTTTGCACATTTTGGTTCAGACTAATTTTGCAAATATCGAACAGGTCTATCTGGTATCGCCACGTCTGTAAAAATGTGTTATAATTAGTCTCAGTAAAATCATTGAACTATTAAATTATTTCCAAATAAATCTGGTCAAATTTGGCAAAACAACAAAAGATGTTCAGTTCTACACTTGTTGGCTGTTTATACTAAGTCACAGTATTGATTTAATAAGCAAAAACTCTTATGATGATTTTAGCAATGGCATGCACTCTGTTATTAAATTGATAGTACATAATAATTCTGTAGTAGCAGCAAATGCACTACATACTAGTTAAACTCATGTCACACCATCACTGCCAGGCATTCACTGCCTGATACTTCTCGGGTGCAAGAAATTACGCAAATTCACAGGCACTCTAGATAAATGTAATCAAAACACTGATATTTGACATTGCTGACATAAAATTCAAAGGCACTCTAAATAAATGTAATCAAAACACTGATATTTGACATTGCTGACATAAAATTCACAGGCACTCTAGATAAATGTAATCAAAACACTGATATTTGACATTGCTGACATAAAATTCAAAGGCACTCTAGATAAATGTAATCAAAACACTGATATTTGACATTGCTGACATAAAATTCAAAGGCACTCTAGATAAATGTAATCAAAACACTGATATTTGACATTGCTGACATAAAATTCACAGGCACTCTAGATAAATGTAATCAAAACACTGATATTTGACATTGCTGACATAAAATTCACAGGCACTCTAGATAAATGTAATCAAAACACTGATATTTGACATTGCTGACATAAAATTGGGTTCATTAAATGATACCAGTTTTGCTTAGCGTCATGCCGAGGCAACAACTTATACCATAAAGATAAACCCGGAAGTAATAGTGGTCTTACCCCTCATTGTGACAGTGTGGTCAACATCAATGTTGCCAGCACTGCATTGAACACCTGTAGGGGTGACTACTGGGGATAATTCTACTACTGGGATAGTGCCGCAATGGCTGTATCATCATTGCAACAATACTGGGATAGTGCTGAAATGACTGTATTATCACTACAACAATACTGGGATAGTGCTGCAATGACTGTATTATCATTGCAACAATACTGGGATAGTGCTACAATGATTGTATTATCACTGCAACAATACTGGGATAGTGCTGCAATAGCTGTATTATCACTGCAACAATACTGGGATAGTGCTGCAATGGCTGTATTATCAGTGCAACAATACTGGGATAGTTCTGCAATGGCTGTATTATCACTGCAACAATACTGGGATAGTGCTGCAATGACTGTATTATCATTGCAACAATACTGGGATAGTGCTGCAATGACTGTATTATCACTGCAACAATACTGGGATAGTGCTGCAATGACTGTATTATCATTGCAACAATACTGGGATAGTGCTACAATGATTGTATTATCACTGCAACAATACTGGGATAGTGCTGCAATAGCTGTATTATCACTGCAACAATACTGGGATAGTGCTGCAATGGCTGTATTATAACTGCAACACTACTGGGATAGTGCTGCAAAGGCTGTATTATCACTGCAACAATACTGGGATAGTGCTGCAATGGCTGTATTATCATTGCAACAATACTGGGATAGTGCTGCAATGACTGTATTATCGTTGCAACAATACTGGGATAGTGCTGCGATGACTGTATTATCATTGCAACAAAACTGGGATAGTGCTGCAATGGCTGTACTATCACTGCAACAATACTGGGATAGTGCTGCAATGGCTGTATTATCACTGCAGCAATACTGGGAGAGTGCTGCAATGGCTGTATTATCATTGCAACAATACTGGGAGAGTGCTGCAATGGCTGTATTATCACTGCAACAATACTGGGATAGTGCCGCAATGGCTGTATTATCACTGCAACAATACTGGGATAGTGCCACAATGACTGTATTATCACTGCAACAATACTGGGATAGTGCCGCAATGACTGTATTATCACTGCAACAATACTGGGATAGTGCCGCAATGACTGTATTATCACTGCAACAATACTGGGATAGTGCCGCAATGGCTGTATTATCACTGCAACAGTACTGGGATAGTGCTGCAATGACTGTATTATCACTGCAACAATACTGGGATAGTGCTGCAATGGCTGTATTATCGTTGCAACAATACTGGGATAATGCTGCAATGACTGTATCATCATTACAACAATACTGGGATAGTGCTGCAATGACTGTATCATCATTGCAATAATACTGGGATAGTGCTGCAATGACTGTAGCATCATTGCAACAATACTGGGATAGTGCTGCAATGACTGTATCATCATTGCAACAACACTGGGATAGTGCTGCAATGACTGTATCATCATTGCAACAATACTGGGATAGTGCTGCAATGACTGTATTATCATTGCAACAATACTGGGATAGTGCTACAATGATTGTATTATCACTGCAACAATACTGGGATAGTGCTGCAATAGCTGTATTATCACTGCAACAATACTGGGATAGTGCTGCAATGGCTGTATTATCAGTGCAACAATACTGGGATAGTTCTGCAATGGCTGTATTATCACTGCAACAATACTGGGATAGTGCTGCAATGACTGTATTATCATTGCAACAATACTGGGATAGTGCTGCAATGACTGTATTATCACTGCAACAATACTGGGATAGTGCTGCAATGACTGTATTATCATTGCAACAATACTGGGATAGTGCTACAATGATTGTATTATCACTGCAACAATACTGGGATAGTGCTGCAATAGCTGTATTATCACTGCAACAATACTGGGATAGTGCTGCAATGACTGTATTATCATTGCAACAATACTGGGATAGTTCTGCAATGGCTGTATTATAACTGCAACACTACTGGGATAGTGCTGCAAAGGCTGTATTATCACTGCAACAATACTGGGATAGTGCTGCAATGGCTGTATTATCATTGCAACAATACTGGGATAGTGCTGCAATGACTGTATTATCGTTGCAACAATACTGGGATAGTGCTGCGATGACTGTATTATCATTGCAACAAAACTGGGATAGTGCTGCAATGGCTGTACTATCACTGCAACAATACTGGGATAGTGCTGCAATGGCTGTATTATCACTGCAGCAATACTGGGAGAGTGCTGCAATGGCTGTATTATCATTGCAACAATACTGGGAGAGTGCTGCAATGGCTGTATTATCACTGCAACAATACTGGGATAGTGCCGCAATGGCTGTATTATCACTGCAACAATACTGGGATAGTGCCACAATGACTGTATTATCACTGCAACAATACTGGGATAGTGCCGCAATGACTGTATTATCACTGCAACAATACTGGGATAGTGCCGCAATGACTGTATTATCACTGCAACAATACTGGGATAGTGCCGCAATGGCTGTATTATCACTGCAACAGTACTGGGATAGTGCTGCAATGACTGTATTATCACTGCAACAATACTGGGATAGTGCTGCAATGGCTGTATTATCGTTGCAACAATACTGGGATAATGCTGCAATGACTGTATCATCATTACAACAATACTGGGATAGTGCTGCAATGACTGTATCATCATTGCAATAATACTGGGATAGTGCTGCAATGACTGTAGCATCATTGCAACAATACTGGGATAGTGCTGCAATGACTGTATCATCATTGCAACAACACTGGGATAGTGCTGCAATGACTGTATCATCATTGCAACAATACTGAGATAGTGCTGCAATGGCTGTATCATCATTGCAACAATACTGGGATAGTTCTGCAATGGCTGTATCATCATTGCAACAATACTGAAAAATAGGTGCCCCTATACTGGAATGTATCATTCCTGTTATAATATTTTGGCTAATTAACTCTGCCTTTGTAAACGTGCATTTCTTGCCATTACAAATTCACAGATTGCAACTGCTGCTGGGGCCAGTTCATGGGGCCTGTCTGACTGCAATAATGAACATTTTTGTAAGTGTGTCTTAAAATCCCATACTGGGTAAGCCATTTCAAAGTTTGTTCCACAGCTGCATTCATTTATAATAATAATAAATAACTTCTAATGCGCCAATATCCTCAGACAATCCGAGCTCAGTGACACACCAAAACCAAAGGATTAAACATTCTCTTACTCGTGTGATAGGCGAAAATCGTCAACAAATGGATGGATGTGCTAGGAAGCTAGGGAGAATAGGCGATATTGAAAAGATAGGTTTGAGGTGACGACGAAATGTAATAATATTTTTGATCCATTTCAGGCTGGATTGGGACGAGGTGCCATTTGATGTGAACACCATTTTGGTAAAGAAGTCTACATTGAAGTAGACTTTCAATTGAACATATATATGTTGTTGACATCTAAACGATGTGGTTTTGAATTCTCCTCAGCTGAAATGGGTCCAACTTAATTAAAATAAATTCCATTTGCGCAAGAAAATCGTCATTTGCCAGTTTTTTAAAGATCACTTGAATACGATTACCACCTCGTAATGTCAATAACATTAGTTTCGTCGTAATAGCACACGTCTGGACTTTGTTAACCGACTCACCCAATGGATGGACTTGTACACATCATATTACTGCCAAGGGTGGGTACAGCACAATGGGGCAGTGGCTGGAACATCGCACTCTCAATACAGAGGACCCAGGTTCGAATCCTGTGCTGCCGTGTCAAACCTTGGGCAAGTTCATTCACTCTACGTTGTTCCAGTTCATTCAGCTATGTGAATGAGTACCTGGCTATAGACAATGGTGGATTTCGGTGTACAAATAGTCTTTGCGCATTAATTGCAGCATGACTGAATCCTTCCAAGAAAAGTTGAGATTGTGTTTCATTAAATTTTGAACAGTCCTAATGACTGGATACTGTGCTACCTAAAACTTACCTTAAACTTTTAACGTGACGTGATAACAATTAACCAACTCGTTAAAAAATAAGCGTACATTTGTGAACATCAGCACAGCTAGCCATTGTGTCAAGTACATCTGCCTCCTGAATTTGATTGATAGATCACAGAAGTCACATAACAACAAGTTCTCGCCCACATAATCGTAAGGTGTGTTTTTTGCTCAAAGTTCACACGTCGACCCCATATTGTACAATTATGAAATTGTGTGATTGAATGTTTAATGTAGCTACACGTAGTACTACATATATACATCAGACACATGTAATATCACTAATATGGAGTGTCCAATTTAAAGGATACTTGAGTGTTGAATTTAAAGGATACTTGTTACGTTTCTGAGGGCAGATTCTATAAACTTGCATCTCATTTATTATATATTCTCAATAACTATGTTTATTCAGTGACAAGATATAAGGTTGAAAACATGACGAAAAACACAAAATGTGATTGAAAGGTTAAAACGGGAAAGGGCGACCTTTGTTCGATTGATTTTCTGAAATTTTATTCTATTTTGCACACCTCCATTATAGAACTATTTGAAGGTTTTTTAAAGATTTATTTCTTTGAAATCTGACAGGGTCACCCTTGAAATTGCCTGAAAGTTAGGTGAGTTGGCATGGAATGACCCTAATACAATACCTCAAATACCTCTTAGAAGAATTCTCCTTAAAAGTTGAGACAAATGAGAGTTGTCACTTCACAGGTTGTCCTTATAAATGGCATAATAACATGGGAGCATCAATGCAAACACACTGGATTTTCTAATTAAACAACAACTGTTGCTCATCCACACATATGAATTCAATTAAACTTGTCCTACAGTTCTCTGTTTGCATTGTAAACAGCCAAACCTGAACCAAAGAATGGATTTATTACAGATACATAATGTGTATTTAACATGAAACATTGAGAGCTGATGACACCACAAAAACAGCAGACATTTCACAGCATCCAGGAAATGTCTATGCAGTGTCATTTGCTTTGCCACAACAGGAAGATTTGACAAGAGATATCAATTAGCCAGTGAACTAAGCAGGCCACAACTAATTAGACATGGCCAATGACCCTCAGGTCATTAGACCAACTACAATGGGTTTCCTGGATGGCCTTTGGGGATCACCAGAGCTTACACACTGCACTGTGAATGAAATATTTATGAATGACAAGAAAAACTATGTCTGTTGTCATTGTGGGGAAGGTAGTATGATTACAATGATCATTCAGAATACAGTTATGTCATTGTGGAGAAGGCAATATGATTACAATGATCATTCAGAATACAGTTATGACTTATGTCATTGTGGAGAAGGCAATACGATTACAATAATCATTCAGAATACAATTATGTCATTGTGGAGAAGGCAAAATGATTACAATGATAATTCAGAATACAGTTATGACTTATGTAATTGTGGAGAAGGCAATACGATTACAATGATAGTTCAGAATACAGTTATGACTTATGTAATTGTGTAGAAGGCAATACGATTACAATGATAATTCAGAATACAGTTATGTCATTGTGGAAAAGGCAATATGATTACAATGATTATTCAGAATACAGTTATATAATTGTGGAGATGGCAATATAATTACAATGATCATTCAGAATACAGTTATGTCATTGTGGAGAAGGCAATATGATTACAATGATTATTCAGAATACAGTTACATCATTGTGGAGAAGGCAATATGATTACAATGATCATTCAGAATACAGTTATGTAAGTTCCACAAATTTTGTGAATATGCACAAGATAACCTTAGTATAGAAAACAAATTAGCAATACATGCATAGTGTTCTGCAGATTTCACAAAAGAATTAACTTTATTTTATAGTGGCAAACAAATTATTTCAAACACACGGTCGTAGCCATAAGAATGCACTTCATATTAACAAAACATCAAAATTCCCTAGATTTTTACAATACATAACACAGGTAAACTTCTCTGACCTTCTACTGACAATGAAACGTCCACAGGTGCGACGGGTGATTCAAATTTCCCTGACTGTCCCCAACTTTGAAAACATTTTTCCTCCCCAACTATTCCCTCAGCTGTGCAAACAATGAGCAGTGCAAGTGAGACAACAACAGCCACACCGAATCTCACCATTGGTGAGGTTTGAGCACAGAAAGGGTTTCTGGAAATGAAGCTGTTCCTAGCTCACCCAGAGTCAAGTGTCACCTCATAACACAACACTAAACAAGACAACATTAAAACTGACCATTTACAAATGACATATGATAACGAGTGTTCAGTAGCGGGGTCCCACGCACTGATATTTTCAGGCTGAACTGGACAGTTGCTAAGGTTGGTAGAAAAATTAAGGTTATTGATATTGGATTATAGAAAATAATTTTCTTATATGCACGCACGCACACACACTTGATTTCTGCTTACAATTCTTCTGATTTTTATCTGCTATGCAATACAGCAAGTCAACAACCTAGATAGATGTAGCTTAGAAATGATATATATATTATATATATATATATACAGGATTAAGTATCGATCTGGGAAAGTTTCTACAGTAATGCATGAATGGTCACACGCCAACCCTGAATGCCTGGAAGGCAGGTAACAGAAAATTGTAAGATCTGAAAACAAAGTTATAAATCTGTTTTAAACTGTTTGATTATCAATTTATGTTGGTATAACTTGTGATACAAGCTGAAAAGTAGTATTGATGATCCATTTTATGCAAGCCACATTAGATAAAATATCTGAAGAGAGTGTTATCCATTCATCCATGTACCACATGTATGTCAAACAACATTACTAAGAGAGTACTGTATTTAATATGTATAGCTAAATACCGGTGGAAAACATTTGACCCTTGAACATTCATTCCCATTGCCATGGCACTGGCTTCCTCTTGCTGTCTGGACTTCTGTTATTATGTTCAATGGCATTCTATTAAATTCTTGTGACAAACATAAAACAAAACATTCTTTGCACATTAATTGCAGCATGACTAAATGCTTCCCAGAGAAGTAGAGATGGTGTTTGATTGTACAGGTTTGCCAGGCAGTAAAGCGTAAAGCACTTTGAGCTGAGGACTGGATACTGTAATATATATTTAAGAACATAATCAAAAGTATGCACTTGACCTCCGTCAAACATTTGATTTTGCCAACAATGAACAATGTTGATAATGGTAATATGTGTGAATTACAATTACATTACTAGGAAGACATGACATCTGTTTGATCAAACACTCCTGCACACACTTGTTACTTTAAAAACTTTCCTTTAGAAGGTTATGCTTAAATTGTCATAAGAACGTTTGGAGCTGAAATGACAGAATATTCGGCATTGTTTTTGTACGGTTAAACAGACATTTTGCTAGAAAACAAGTCATGTGATGTATAGGAAATTTTTTATTTTAAAATGGGCCAAGAGGCCCTAAAGTCTTTTGGACTATATTGTGAGTTTGTAATTTTTAATAAAATGTTTTTTGGTGAACCATAGTTACAGATCATTAAGGGTTAAGATGGAAGTACATTTGTCTGCTTTTGATTATGGGTGTCTTGGTTCGGAGACACTCTACATTTGTGTTCAGTATACATTTTAGTACACTCTTTTATGGCAACACACATAATTATTAGTATAGGAGCGAAGTCACAAAAAATTGAACACTTGGGTAAAAAGTGGGAGTGACAAATTTTCTTTCTCAAAATAATGTTTTTCTCATATAATGTTATAGTACAGGGTTGAAAGTGTACCAAGATGGTAAGTAGAATATAACTTTTTGTCTGGTGTGTATTATATATAGGATGCACCAGAAAATGTATCTCATATCATACTCTCTCAGAATGCTGATATTGATGATGAAATACAACACCGACTACAATGTGCGAGCTCAGCTTTCGGGGGCTCAAGAATCCATGTCTTTGATAATCGAGACATCAGACCAGACACAAAACTAAAGGTCTACACAGCTGTTGTACTTCCCACACTCGTTTACGGAGCTGAAACTTGGACACCTTACAGACGACATATAAAGGCCTTAGAAGTTAGAGCAATATCATCAACGCTGCTTATGAAAGATACCGCATATCGTTTGGCAGGACAGAAGAACAAATAGCAGTGTCCTAGATGAGGCTCATATGACAAGCATTGAATCCATCATCGTGCAACAGAACGTAGCCACTGTGCCACAGAACACTTGGCTGTTGGATGCACAGGTCATCCCTTTCAATTAATGGTCGAGCGTTCCCAGGTACAGGCCTATGGCTATGAGCACTCCTTCTTCATAGCCACAATAGTACCATGGAACAACATATCTGCCAAAACAGTAAAAGCTCCCTCTAGAAAGCTTTCAAGCAATGCCTTTCCAGCACTACCACAGACAATGTTTAAGTCCAGATTAAGAATGTGACTCCTTGCTTTTAACTTACACTTGCACATGCACATGATTGTACTAACATTTCTAACCAGCACTGTACATTCTGTGCATGCTTACACCACAACACCATCCATGAAATTATCAAAAATGACTTACTCACTTACTTAAGTTTACCTAGGTAGTTCCTGACCATAGGCAGTGGCCTTGGTGGTTCCTGACCATAGGCAGTGGCCTCGGTGGTTAGATCTCCAGCTTGTCCAGTAAAAAACTTTACGACTTCCTGACAAAGTGGCTGTGTAATTGTAGAGACATTTTTCTGTGCTCCAGTGTTTGTCTAGACAGTTTTTAAATGAGTTAGTGCTGGGTGCAGTTACAACTTGTCCTGGTAAATTGTTCCATAATTGTGTTACTCGGATTGAAAAGGATTCCTTTCTGATATTTATCCGTGCTCATTCTTGATATCATTTCAAGCTGCAGTGGATCATCGAAAGAAGAAGATCATAATGTATGCAGATTGGATCCAAATGAAAGTGGTCATCAAATAGAACTAGAACTAGATTAGTAGTATAGTTACTGGGTCGTGGATAGACCCACACCACAATCTGTCGCTTTGAATCTCACGAAATCTAGCCACTGATCTCTGTGTATGAGGCAATTATGTCACGTGCGTCAACATATCTTTTTCATTGGTTATAACCACTAGCACAGTAAACACTGTTACCAAACTTTTTGCCCAGCGCTGTGTCATATGGAAACTGTGAGTATTTTACTTAAACCAACTTTTCTGACAATTTATTTGCATAACATGAAACAAATAAGTGATAAGGAGTTACTGTAAGGATATCTTTTGCAAATTTTTCTTAAGATTTTTTATGAAAACGGCATGTTTTTATTATTGACACGATCGGCGACAAGACCATGTTAGTACTAGTAGAAGCGGTTTATTTTATATTTGGTCATTTGTTGTTTTTATTTTAACTGACAATTATTTGCATTAACTTTGTCAACATGTACACGTCGAAAAAATAATATATAGAACCCGTGTGTAACGTATTAAACAGCACATATGTACAAACAAGCTACGCTACCTTTGGTCGTAGTCCGATTCCACCGATCTTATTGCATTGCTCTCTCGCCGTCTTTTTCCGGACCGAAGACGCCAATCACCGTGCTAGTGGTCGTGCCACTGCCATGCATATTAACATTAGATCCGGGTTTCCTGCCATTCGTCAACATGAAATGCACTGACTAATGTTGAGTCACACGACAACAATACACGTGTACATCACTGTTAACTAAATGCATCGGCCAGTGGTCCCCTACTAACGGTCATACATCAAATTGCACAATAATGTTCCGCTACGATGTCTCCTCCCAATATCACGCCTGTTTATGTTGATGTATGTCTGCACCGAATGGAAATTCCCTACGTCATTGGATAATTTACAGTAAATGATATTTTTGCATAATCTTCGACAATATGTGTTAAATAAAAATAACTAATTATTATTTTTGCTACGAATTATTCATTTATGGCAGCTACGTAAATTTCATTTTAAAAGGAATTGTTGTAACAATAGTAACCTGGCAAAGGACATACGGAAACACTTTCATACAGCGCGAATTATATTACCAAGAATTCAAAACGTCCCCAACTGATCGAAGTTCGATCTCCCACACGCACATGTGTGCACGCGCAAGAGAACGCGCAGTCGCACGCACACGCACGCACAAATGCGCTTCCGCGTGTGTGTGTGTGTGTGTTTGTGCAGTGCGTGCGTGCGTGCGTGCGAGTGTATGCGCGTGCGCTGGCTCTACGTTACGTAATGGGGTTTGATGAGCTGCAGATTATAAATTAAAATGACGTGTACTACAAATCAAGGTGCCGTGCAAGTCCATTGGCAGATCTACAACATGCTTTCGCCAACGGAGAGGGTGGGGCATAAAGGGGCGGATCCAGATCGAGAGGGTAATTGGGGGAACCTCCAATTACACCCCCCCTTGAGGTACGCCAAAATACCAACCTTGCGGTTGAGTCTACTAAAACATCCAATTACATCTCCTTGATGTTCGGTAAAAAAATACCAACGTTGCTCAATTAGTCCCTTGACTTAAATTGGTTGTCTGGGGGCATAAGCGAAGCTGCAGCTGCGCGGTCTTTCGCCAACGTTGAGGTTCTTTAACAACTTCCCACTGCACCCCCCCTTAGGCTCGCAAAAACGGGGGCAAATTCTAAAGGTCTGGAGGGCGCGTCAGGCTAGCGTGGGCATATATTCCAAAGGTCATTCTAAAGGTTTAGGAGGCACATTCCCCTTAGCCCCATGAATCCGCCTTTGGGCAGGTATACCCATGGTGTTAAGGAATTTTAGAAAGTGCAACTATAATAAGTCCCGTAGCATAATTTATTGTTGGGAACTGCGTTTATTTAGAGCACAACTGCACGCACAAATAGAGGCTAAATAAAATCCTCCGGTTGCAACACCTTTAATTGAGGCTCACATAATTCTCCAACTGTACCTCTTGACAACAAAACGGGAATTTCCCTAAGACCCCGTAGCCTAACGCCCCCGTGGATCATCGAAAATATCCCCAACTGTCAACGTCCAATTGATGAATGCTTGTTCGCGCAAAATTCCACACACCCCGCTGGATCTGCGTCTGACGCTTGGAGGATCCGTGGGGAATGTCATGCGGACAAAACTTGTTTTTATATTTGCGGCTGTTCTAGACTACTTTGTACAACAAAAACTAACCTTGTCATTTTTTAGAAAGCATTTCAAAGCCAAGTGAAAATGTAAATCTTTAAGTTGGAAGAATATTTTTAATAGAACAATTTTTGATTTGATTTATTGTCATTAAATCACAACAATGAATTAGCTTAACTTAAAAACAATTTATTAAATTTAATTTACATCACGAACTTAATTGTGGAAAATAAGTTTCCCTCTGCTCACCAGATGATGTGGTTTTGACAGTATCCCCTTGTCCCAGTTTCTATAGTTGGTGCTTTTGATGTATCCACGTGGCCATCTTTATCCATGGCACACCAGGGTCGTTTTTTTGTCAACGTTCCGACATACGTTACTGCATGTAACACAGATATTTTCATTTGTATAACCTGTTAATTTATAGCCGACTTATGCTCATTGGTAGTTAATCCTTTTCTTTTCTCACGATTCTGGTCGTGTGATGATCGATCTCAACTTGTATTTGTTTTCTTCTTCGAGTCTTGCACGCTCTTACATATGGTATTTGATACACAGTCGGTCTTCTTACTATATTATTCCCCTTTGGACATATAATATTATATATATATATTTAATATTCTATATATATATATATATAGTATTCTATGTTCAAAGGGGAATAATATAGTAAGAAGACAGTAAGAAGATCACAATTCACAGTGAAAAAAAGTGTTTTCACATGGAAAATATTTGGGTTTGGTGGTACAGATATAGATATATTTTGTGAGCAGAAATCGCCGGAGATCGAAATTTTTAGTCACCTGTCGTCAATTTCCCGAAGAAAGTGATATACCTCAATCACGGTTCACAAGGAAAATATATTTTAAATCACGCTTCACGCTGTTGCACCTGATCACGAATCACAGGGATAAAAAAGAGCTTTCACTTTTCAAGAGGAAATAATGTTGCTAATCACGGATCACGAAAATACCTCCTGCACCCCCTCTTCCGTATCATTGGTCGTCCCATTTTTTATTTTGCTGCTGTTATTCTTTCACCTTATGTATCGTCCAACTTGGGTAGGGATATCCGCAGTCGAAATCCTGGAGAGAATAGAGTGCGGGCGTGTGTACAAGTGTGTGCGTACGTAAGTTCATACGATTTTGTGTGTGGATGGTTTTCTATTGAATATTTTTACTACAGTTGTATTGGATTATATACAATTCTGTGCCATGTCTTTGACAACATTGTTGATAAAAGTAATATAATGTTTTCCTGCGAAGATGGCATGACAATGTAAAATTAAGCTTCCACGTACACAGCAGTGTTGTCACTTTACAAAACTTTGCCTATGCTTTTGTTACAAAGAAAAACGTTTGAGGGTGGAATTGCGTTCAACAAAATATGCGACGGGATAGCTAGGAACATACTTTAACAAGATTTAACAAGATTGCCACTCAGAGAATTAACTCTAGATGGCAGGTGGACATGGAAGCCTTTTGGCTTATAGAGAGTCCAACCCTTTTATCTACATGTATACTATGTATACTATGTGTGTGTGTGTGTGTGTGTGTGTGTGTGTGTGTGTGTGTGTGTGTGTGTGTGTGTGTGTGTGTGTGTGTGTGTGTGTGTGTGTGTGTGTGTGTGTGTGTGTGTGTGTGTGTGTGTCCGAACACTCCACGTGCTCGGCGTCCATTTTAATTATCACCTATAATCTTCTTGAACTTCTAAAAGTTCCTAAATACATAAATTGTAGCCACATTTTTGTATGGTAATGTTGTGTACATATCGATCAAGTATACATGTACGTGTGCGTGCATGTGCGTACGTGTGTGTTTTGTTCGTGCATATAGCGGTATACATGTGCATGTGAAGGATCGTAGGGATCGAGGGTATAATTACAAATGGGGAACGTATTTTAAGAGCAAACCTACACATTTCAACCAACTATAGTTTAAAGGACAACGCACATTCCATGTTATGAAATCGATATAGTTTTGGCCATTGGAAGAATTAAAAAAACGTGCATGGTGCCCCGATCTCCCCTACATTGCGATGACTATGCGCATACGCACACGCTCGCTAATCATGATGGAAAGAGTTGGATAGACGAGTTAGATATTTATTGTTGTTGTTGTCATCCTCAAGCGGGGTGCAAAATCGATCATGCTGCGCATACGAGCATGCAACCGTGTTCCATATTTCACCAAAACTTAAACGTTAACTTATCTTAAGTTACGTCAAATTATATTCGCAGTTTACCAACATATGATATTGCAACAATGGCAATACCAATGGCAATTCCAATGGAATGCAACGCCAACGGTTTGAAAGGCCGAAACCCGGCTGTTATACTATAATATCTAACTAGTTTGACAAATCAGGTTGTGTAAGCATAACAATGAACCTTGTATAAATGCATGACGCATCTACAAACTGTATTAAAGATGCAGCTAGACATGTATTGAGAAGAAATTTCAAGTAAAATTACAGCAGAAGTTTCGGAATTGCTAGAATACTGTCTCCTTCCGAGCGGAAAAAGAAATTCCTCACTTTTACAATAACACAATACTAATCCTAACAGCTGTTTCAATAACATTAATTTATATGTGTTACTGCATGTTGTACTAAATAGTATATGTGGTTTTCTGTTATGATGTACCGAATACTGATGAAATAAATAAATTAGGCCACGCGTTATCAGCGAATTATACCGTCAGCAACGAAAGACAGGGGAATGACGTCATTCAAAATAAGTCAGCCAATCAGAGGGCGGTTTGCGCATGGATATTGCGAAGCAACGGTACTTCGGTCTTGTTGTATGAAGCTGTGACGCTTTTCGTGTATTTTGACGTGGACACTACGTATTCTGCAAATTTATCCAGTCCGATTGCTGCAAAGTTGGTGACGAAAAGTACGTAACTGGTAAGTACGAGATCCGCTAATAACAACAATCCCGCGTGGTTGGCGCCGTACTCGTGAATGATGGCATGGATTTCAACGAAAACGCTTGCGGATTTCCAACTGAAGTCAAGGATGTGGAAATTTGGTTGAATATGTCGCATTCATCTTAGCAGTGGCGATGTTTATTCGAATTAGTCGCGGTTAATGTAAGTTTGGGCGTTTGCGCCCACGTGTTGCCTCATCACATTACACAACATGTCGGCGCGATGGGCGTGCACCCGTTGTGTTGATTTTCACATTTTCGTTTCATAAAGTTGAGAGTAAACGTTAACATTTTCGAACAATCATGTGGTCTTTATTATGGATGCCTGCGATTCGGGTCATGGGTCTGAAAAATATATTCGGCCACTCCTAGTTAATGACGCGAGTTCCAAATGGAAGTAAAACATTTCAGTTTTCACAACGACACGACTTCGCGGTTGTTTCTTTTGTAATGTTGTTGTTGTTGTGCCTTGTTTATAGCGGCACTGACTCTGTGTTGTGCTTATTCAGTCTAAACAAATTAGTATAGGCTATAGCCAGTTCAGACTCAGTCAATCAGTGACAGTGGTGGTCGTACGTTTTTTATGTTATTTTATTTTGACGCCGCGCACGTAGTATTGCCATTGTTTCAACAATTCAGTCATCTGTGTTTGCAGAATGCCTTAGTCTTAGACTTAGTTTAATCGACTGTAGTCTAGATGAGTAGGCCTGTTTGACTTCAACGTAAAGTTTAATCTAATTTGTGAAATAAGCGTTTTAACTTGTCGTATCAAGTTATGAAGAATTATTTGAACGGATCGTTAATTTTTTGTCAAATTAGTAAATGGAAATAATAACTGAAATAAAGATTTTGGAGCCTAATCAGCTAATGATTTGAAAACTTAAGTTTAAAATTAAAGGGACCTTTTAGTTTGTTATTATAAATATTCTAGTTATATAAAGTTATATTGGTGGGAGCCCAAATCGTGTGTCCAATTGTTTTTTGCTTATTTAACAAAACCTCATTAAATTTCTGCAAATAAACTGTTAGAAGAGTTGTTTTGATTGAAGCATCTAGACCTATGGTATGAAACTCTTGTAAAAGATACCTACATAAAAAATGTGCATCCTGTCTGTGTTGTGTAAAGCGTTCTAGGCCAGAGCATGTACATCAATTAGTGCGAGATCAGGCAGTATATTAAAATAGGCCAAGAGCATTGAAACAAGATTTCAGTGATACGATTTTTGACCTGGAGCGAATTTTCTGATCATGTGTATGTAAACATAATAGCTATTATGCTGACCAGCCAAATATGTTTTAACAAAGCAGAAACATCTTTTGAATCCAACAAATCACTATAGCGAGCTCAGATAATTCTAAAGAAGATTGTGACCCAATGGGGTGGAGCTACCAAACACCGCAGCGATTCTTTGATCAGTCATATATCTTCGGTTTGTCATTGTGTTTGTGAAATTAACTTTGTCTTGAAATTGTGTTACTGCAATTATTTTTATTAACAAAACATGTGTCTGTCTTTGACAGTCACCCATCTATATTATTCGCCATCGAGATGCAAGAAATGCAAAATTCTGGTGTTGCTGCCTATTGATTAATCCAGGAGTCCTACATACATATAATTATCTAATGACTGTACACCTGTTTTGTGTGCATGTGGTCTAATGGTTAAACCCTTTATATATATATATATATATAAATAATATAAGTTTTATGCCTGTACCTGTCTCTCATACTGTTTTTTTTAAGTTGGTAGGGTCTAGCATCATTTCACTTGAATGCATTTGTTTTTATATATAATTCCCATCTGGTCCGAGGCCACACCTTTGCTTTGCACTGCCAGGTATACATGTAGTTAATTTTCCATCAAACTTTCAGTACATTGAACTGAAAGTAATAATCGGCTTATAAAATATCAAAACCTTAATAAAGATTGTCTAAAATATTGGGGTTACTGAAGCAAAACAAACTTTACAACAGTAGTGTTCCAAGTTTGACAAATTTATTTATTTTAAATTGTGCTTGTTGAACAAGGTTTTTCAAATAAACTACAGGTATGATATTCATGTTTGTAGTAGCAACTGGTTCGTTTTTATTAACCCTTTGAAATATTGGCTCCAAAAAAGATTGTTTCCCTTTAAAATAGTTATATAATCACTATTGATCAGGTTTATAATTAAATTGTAACATTTTGTTAGATGCTTTACAAAATTTTTATTCAAGTCTTTATGGCAGTTTCAGTGGAATTGTGATTTTAAGCTGCTTCCTCAACTGGTTTAACCATCAATAATTTAGTTCTTTTATGTGTAAGTTAGTATATATATGTCAAGTCAATGCCCATCAACCAGCACTGTTTTACCCAAATTCACAGATGGAACCGGCTGTTCTTAACACAATCCAAAATTAGGTTCCTAAACAATTTTGTGTGGGTCGTCACATGTCTCCAATGACTGTCTGAACTTTAATATAATTGTCCTTACCAGATGCATGCGGTATGAATAGTCGAAACATTGTTGTCAAGACATCATTCGGTCAAATTAATCAGGATTTTATTACTGTTTTCATGAAAACATGATTAATTACAGCTGGGAGTGGAACCAGTTATGTGTTGATGTGGAAAGTATGGATGAAATGTGAAACATCAGTATCCTGCAAAAGTAGTGTTTTGAAGAACACTAACATTACCGGTTGTTGTAGTAGTTCATCCAGATTTTGCAAGATTCATATTACAGTACTTAGCTGAACATTATGAGTTAATATTCTGAAGTTCAATGTGGTTTATTGTTAATTTGATCATGAGAACTGTCATATCATGACATTTCGACCTCAACCGAAAATGGTTACAAACTACATTCATCCATAATCATTCTTAAAGGGAATAAAAACATCTATTGCTCGAATTCATGTTATATTACATCCTGCTATCTATTTCCACATCCACCAAGCCCAACAAAATCAAAAAAATTCAATGAATTATAAATTCCACATTTTATGCTGTGCATCCGGACATTTTCGAATATGCATATTTTTGGCGCGCTTTTCGGGATGCCGAGATGTGACGTCACTTATGACTCAAACTCGCATCAGGCCAACCCTTTCCATGCATTCAGAGCATGTTTACAAGTATAGCTTTTGGGTCGAAACAAGCGTCAGAACGAGTTATTGTGCAATATTCCGACGTAATACAAACACTAGTCATCGTAGAGGAACAAGCAGTTATCTTACGGTTGCACATGAATCGAATTTTATTCAAAACGGCGAATGGGCCTACAAGTCGACTAAGTTTCGCCGAGCTTGGGCTCGTTTTCAGAATAATATCGAATGCAACCAACAGGAGATAATCTACACCAATAAACATACATAGCAAATATATATTGTATCCAGCTACATAAAGTAACGTGTATAATCTCACTAGAATATCGATATATGAAGGAGTTGTGCAATTTATCATAACAACTTAAATCAGTCGGAGAGTTTCCGCTGGTCCCGCTAGCTCAGTGGGTAGGCGCGTTGTAGTGCTGGTTCGATACCAGAATTCTTCAATATCGATCGATACCAGAATTTTGTTCGATACTTACGTTTATATACAATATAGATCCCAATAGAAACACACTATCCAGCTAGACTAATGGCATAGAAGTACACACTGTTTTTCATTAGGGAAACATGTTTAAACATTGATTTTTCATGAATGAATGCATGCTAGACATAACTGCTGGTAACACTGTTGCTAGCGCCACCTTGCAGATGCTTGATAGGTCATTCATAGTGTGTGTGCGTGTGTGTGCGTGTGTGTGTGTCTTTAACTGCAACATGTTGCATTCTTGTCATGTGTCGATGTTGCATCAGTCAGTTTGGTAGATGTGCACTGCTGACTATGTGTGTTTGAAAAACTGTTGCCTGGTACCACTTTTAACAAACAAGTAGTCGTGCACCCAAGTCTTAGCACACACTACCATTGATACATACTAATTGATATAGTTATGCAAACAATGATTAATATGCAATTTTCATTTTATTTCAATAACCAAATAACAGTTGTAAATTGTAATTGTTTTATTCTAATTTATTAATGTTGTAAAAGTAATTGTAATGTAACATTAAAACAATACAGTATTACAGACAATAGCAATAGAATACCTAGTAATAATAAATAAATAAAACTCTGCAACCGATGGCGATTCACTTCGACTGTAACTACTACTAAATGTCCATTGCTTGGTTTCTGACAAAAATGTTGATGGAACACGTCGTTCTCGTTGACGTTGTTACTGTTAGTGTTACCACGACTTCCTTAAATCATCATGTTTTGGTAGTCTCTTGGATGATGAACAGTGACATGTTTTGTCAAATTCAGTGTATTTCCCCCACTAGTTTGGGGGGAGCGTTTCTGGCATAGTAGACACTCTATAGTGTTTCCGTATTTGTTATAAAAAAACTGCCAAATTGGCGATGTGCATTTTGACATTTTGTCGTTCATCTTGGTTGAGCGAGTACGGCAAACAGTGGCGCCATCAAACAGCAAAACATACCACCACCAAACGGAACCTGGGTAAGCTAGATTAGTGTGTCGTGCTTGAATAATTATTTTTATTATTATATTAAACTAGATTCATGAATACTAATGCGTGCAATAAACACTCTATAAAATTACTGGAATGTTGTGTTTTTGGTACGCTGTAGAGTGGGCAAGGTAAGATGGTGAAGCAAACGGTAGTGCCACCCAACGTCATAACGAGGCTTGAATAATCGAGGCTAAGCTGAGATCGCACTGAAATAGTTATTTATATACATACTTTTTTGGAAACTGACTCCACAATAAAGCTTTATAAAATCACTGAGATGTTACATTTTATTGTTTTTTTTTAAAAGAACCACGCCTAAGCGGCCTAATACATACAACATAGTCAACCCTGTCAAATTAGGAAGCGTAGCCGTACTTTCCGTACATCCGGCCGTAACTTCGTCTTCGAAAACGATGTTATGTCTTCGCATCGACGTCGAATGGACTCGATATCGAAGTATAGGTATCGAAATATCGAAGGTATTGAAATATCGAACTGTGGTCGTTCGATACCAAAATATCGAAGTATCGCGATACCAAGAAGTATCGGTATCGAACTTTCACAAGTATCGCGATACTTCGATATATCGAATATCGAACCAGCACTAGCGCGTTGGTTACTTGTCATTTATTTTACAATCGGGCGACGCCGGTTCAATCATGACAGCATGCAAACCTTTGATTTTCTTTACACTTTTGTTGTTTATGTTTTCACGAAGTAATATAAACAAAATCATTTTATACTATAAAGCACTGTTTGTAAATAATTTTTATTTTTGTAGTAATTATTTATTCGCCACAAAAATGAAAATATGGTTATTATATAACGATGTTTCTAAATTTTATTTATCCAAACAAATATAATGTAACGGATATATAATTTATTAATTGTAAATATATTGTACGGTAATATATTGTAATTATATATGTGAAAACAGATTGAGATATGTCTGTATAAATACAATTTAGAAACATCAAGGTTTGCATGCTGTCAGGATTGAACCGGCGTCGCCCGATTGTAAAATAAATGACAAGTAACCAACGCACCTACCCACTGAGCTAGCGGGACTAGCGGAAGGTATGTGACTGATTTAAGTTGTTATGATAAATTGTACAACTCCTTCATATATCGATATTCTAGTGATATTATGAGATTATACACATTACTTTATGTAGCTGGATACAATATATGTTTGCTGTGTATGTTTGTTGGTGTAGATTATCTCCCGTTGGTTGCATTCGATATAATTATTCTGAAAACGAGCCCAAACTCGGCGAAACCTGGTCGACTTGTAGGCCAATTCGCATTCGTTGTTTTGAATAAAATTCGATTCATGTGGAATCGTAAGATAACTGCTTGCACAATAACTCATTCTGACGCTCGTTTCGACCCAAAAGCTATCCTTGTAAACATGCTCTGAATGCATGGAAAGGGTCAGCCTGGTGCAAGTGTGTGTCATAAATGACGTCACGATACCACGTGATCGCCTAGCTCATTAAAATTTTATTTTCCGCGGGAATCACTTCACAGACGGGCTTAAAATCAAATTTATGCTACAAATGTATTTTTCTGTATTTGTTGTCAAATGTTACACACAATGTTAAACTTTGTGTACACATGGAAAAAGGATTTTAGCTAATGCCTTATTTTTATTTCCTTTAATTCCTATGTTGTTTAGACTTTAGGGTGTTTCTGTTATTATGCAGTTTCAAAATCACAACCTGGTCAGCTCCTTTCAGGCCTTGACATTAAGGTTTTGTATCCAATGGCCCAGGGGACCAGTAGATTTAAAAACGTTAGTGGCCCGGATTTGGTTTAAAAAAAATTATACCGAGGTGCCTGTTGGTCAGTTCACAAGAAGTCTACAATGCAAAGTTAAATGAAGAATTTTAATCATGGTATCACTCTGCAGTCTGGTATTAATGCAACATCTGAGACATCACCAACCTATTTTCAGTTCGGGGCTTGAGACTTTAGCCCAGCACATCAAAAACGTTTCTTTGGTTTTGGTTGTGCCTGAGGCTCAATTCTATAGCTGGTATTGCCAGGATCGGGCACATTATACCATAATAAATGTGCATCTGAACACCACATACCATGTGTATTGCGTTATCATTATGACTGGCGACGACCCGATGCTGATGTAAACAAGGCTATTCCTAGAATAGAATCTCACAGAAAAATCAAGGAGGATTTTCAAAATGCGTTTCACTGACTTGATCATTAAATTATTGTTAAGGCAAAGAGCGATATTTACATCATGATAATCGGTAATCTACACGGTTGGCACAATTTGGTAACAACATATGACTTTTTGTTTACTGTGCGAAGAATTAAAACAAAATCTTACAGAAGCCACCGACATACCACAGAGGATAATATTTCCGCGTCACACATGATGCAGTGTTTTGATGGGAGCATCGTTGTTGACAATTTTCAGTTTACACGAGTGCAGAGAGTGCCAACATCTTAAACCAAAATTTTGCCATCAAGTATAGTAGTATGAAGGGCAGTAATACGGAGGTTAGATATATCTTAAACTTTGCTCATATTTATTAACAAATGTCACAACAACCTTGACCTTAGCGAAGCCGTCAACCACTATGCACACATGTCACGTGTCATGACTCCAATGTTGCATAAACAAATCATGCTTTAGTAAACTGTTAAGAAGAATGTTAGTGAAACGGTCCCCTGACCTTGCTCTCTTTCTGCCCAAGGCACAGCTGTATTCCAAGACCCACCAGTGCAGCCATGGTCTTTAGCAATGCTATCAAATGTTTGACACTGACAGTATAACAAATTTCCTTGATGCCTTTCATTATGGAGTATTATTGACAGTGCATACATTTCATCGTGCACTCATGGCTGAGTGTTAGTTATGAAAATAAAGCAAACATTGATTTAAATATAAAATAAAAAGATAATGCTTTAGGGTTGTCCTATTTTTCTAGGTAAAGTCGGGTTACCGGAAATACGATGGTTGTCAATTGGATTGAAACCAGTGGCCTGACAGGCCAGTAAAATATGAAAACTGGTGGTCCGAACTGGCCCAACAGCCTAGAAAAGGCACCGGGACAACAGGCCAATGTTAATGTCGAGGCCTGTCTTTTACATAAATTGAAACATTGCTGAATACTTGTTTTATCTGAAAAAAAATGTGGAGTTAACTTGGTATAGCATAACAACTTAAGTGATGAAGTACATCTAATTAATAATAATATATCTTCCATTGCAAGGCATGTAAAGACAGCTTGAGGTTGTGATCTAGATGACCAATATACAAGTGTGATATGGAATAATGCTAATAATGTGGCTATTTCTGATTGTGTTTGATTGAAAATAATTATGTCATTCATGTTCACTGTCATCATCACTCCCCAAATCAAGATTATGATTGATTGTGCTATTCAAGTATGATTTCCAGGAAACAGTCCAGTTGTGTTATTAGCGTTATGTGTTCACATAGACGTCATTGTCATGAAACCTTCCTTGTGTGAACTGTCAGTTAGTTCAGACAGTACATCTCAGCTGGCAGTTTTTGTTACTGCTGTTAAAAACTCTAGACAAGAATTTGTTTTTACAGCTCAATTCAAAGAGAGTAAACAGTGAATTATTCAACCATCAATAAACAATCAGTTTACATTCATTTATTATAAACATGATAATTAACTTTATATTATAGTAAGTGCCAATACATAATCCCAGAAGAATCATAATAAGGTGCACACTGTAAATTATTAACAAAAACTAATTATCTAGGTACTATTTGGTGGACAATTATAAAACTGACAGTTTCAGTTATGAATTTGTTCAAGATTCTAAAATATCTGAGAACAGTTTAACTGTTACTCTTTTAATGTTTTACTGGTACTGTTTTAACACTTTATACATGCTATGCATTATTGATGTTCTGGTCTTAGCATAGCAACCTGTTGTACTGAAATGATTAAAAATTAAGAGAATTAAATAAATCAGTTGTCACTTAATATATATGCAGCCTGGTATACAACTGACATCGCATCTGCTGGCCCTGGCAGACCACTTAATGGTAAGATGTACATGATCAAAAGGGAAGGCTGTTTGAAGGCTGCCGTACAACCCCACCTGGTAATCACTGATCACTGGAATATGTGCCTTGGCTTCTGTAAAAACCTCAACTCCGTATCTGCGCAGTTTGTGGGACAGTTCTTGGAATGATATTGTTTTCTTGAGATAGTAGCCACTGGCGCATTGTTGTGACCTGCCGGTGCAGACGAGACGTGCCAAGTAGGAAGTGCAGCATTCGCAATGATAGCTGCCGATTGGCCTGTAATATGTGGTGTACTGACAGCACCATCACACAAGGAACACTGACTGGCATTGCATGGAGTTGCTCGGGGTTCTGCTTTCACCTCATCAGAGGAGACTATTGATTCTGTAGTGGGTGACGTCTCACGGCGAGCTATCTTTAGACCGTCTGGGCTGGCACTTGGACATGCGTGGCCATCATTACCTGAGTCACAAGTGTCACCAGAACGTGGCCTTTACAGACACATGTTGTAGTTGTCCTGTTAGCATGACGTCATTGTCGTCGGAAGTGTGTGTACACAGATACTTGTTTTATGTGATAGGAACCAGAATACCTGTATCTTTCTGGCAAAGAATGTGTAATATATATATATATATACAAGTTATAAAAATCTATTTGGGACATACACTGCTAAGCATTGTTGTCAGAATCGTAAAGTATACCATACCACCAATGCTGTGATAGGAACTTTAGGTCACAGATGTCCAGTACAACAGCATGGCAACAAGATTTGGATGTAGCCGTTCTTTGGTGGAAATTGGTATGTTGTGTGAATAATTTTTGAATACATTGAACACAATGTTTTTATTGTACATGCCTCTATGGCAATAAAGTCATAGTTGATTCCTATAATATATGGCAGTAAAACTTTTGAAAACATTCCTTCCTAATAATTCTACCCCAGCATTGAATGCATGTTGATAAAGTGTACAGCACTTGGCTAGAATGTATATGCGACACCATGGAACTGCCGAGATGTGTGCTTTACGATGACACGAGGTGTTCTTCTTCAGGTACCTGACTGATGGAGACAATTGTGGCTGTCAGTGCAGACCCCGGAGATTTGGAAAGCAATTGTTCACAGGCGATCACCCTCGGCTCGTCCGGCGTACCAGTCTCAGTTGTGCACATGAATTTGACAAACGAAACAGTACAAGTGCAGGCAGTCATTCAACCCACACAGGCCTCTGTCATTCAGACGGCCGGCAGCCAGAACCTGCAGACGATACAGGTAGGCAGCCGGCTTCGCTGCTCTTGCACTCACCCGCACTCTCGTTACCCCAACGAGCAAGCTTCGCGTGGCATGGCTGTCCACTCGCTTATCTGTATCAGTTCTATGTTACACCCAATGTGAAGTTGTACACTTGCATGATTTGTCGCTGCCTGCATGGCTCACTGTTTTGCACTCGCTGTTGTGTCTTAAAATGTTGCCTAAACCTGTTGATTTAGTCAAACGATTTGTTTTCTAATATAGGATAACTGACTGAATCAAGCATTTATTCGACCATAAAATCATATTAAACTCGGCAAATATATGTTAATAAATGTTTGGTTAGGGAGGCTCTTAATTATTATCACTATTGGCGATCTTCTCGTTTTTGAGGAGACTTATTAAATGCTGCTAACATAAGATTAAGAGCCACCCTGTGCCATGTATGACCTGTTTGGCATGTTCTCATGTTACTTGCACGTACTTGTCTGTGTGTTGTTCCTTTTCTGTTTATTTAAAACATCATTAATTGTAAGACAGGAACCATTTGTAACTGTCTGGCTTCAATACTAAAGTTATCTCAAAATGAAGTTTATGTGACTTCAGTTTGCTTTCACTTTTTTGTGCAATTTTACAGCGAGTGTAATATATAATTATGGCAGTGGTGTGATTTGGAATGGTAATGTAATTTTTTGGTAATTTTCACAATGGAACTCCTGTAATGCCTGGATTCACACGTGTGAATCGTGCAGACTGAGAAAAAACTGGGAAACTGCATGCTGGTTCAGTCTTCTGTGGTCACATGTTTCAATCTTGCTGTCACACGACGCCCATGCATGACATAATTTCATGATGAGTAGCACCGACCAATGGTATGGTTTACATTGTTCTGCTGGTGTAGATACTGTCTGTGTATAACAGATTGAAATCTGCCAGTTTTTGTGATGATTTTGGTCGACGCATTTCGTTGGTTATAACATACTAGGGTTTTTGATGACATGAGTACATAAAACATGAGAAAGTTAGTAAAACATTCATAGGAATAAATTAATTGTCATACTTTCTGGTCAGTGGTTATTAATCCTGTGAAAGTTTAATTACAGAGCTCTCTGTACATTATTAAGACTTCCTTCACTGTTCTTGCTGAATAGTTAAGTGATTGTAAATGTGACTAGTCTAATTACCACATTAATAAGAAGTATCATGCTAGCAGTTGTGTGTGTGTGCAGTAACAATATAAGCACCAGCTGTAAAATATGATCCAGATTTATTGTGACACATGTTTAAGATTACACTGCATGAGTGTCATTTGATTGCATGTTATTGTCATACTGTTAATACTCTTACAAATACAATTGTGATGCATATTTTACAAATAAAAAAATATTATTTTAAATGTTCATTACCAGCAAATTTATTTGTTGAAACCTTTATATTTCCATGGTTGATTTGTGGCATGTTTGAACTTCTGCATTAAAACTTTTGTGATTGTCTGACTTTTGTGGTTTTTATGTATTTTTCTTGGAGATTTGTGTTAAATTTTTTTAATAGCTTTCAGAAGTGTTATGTACATTTCTTTGTCAAAATGCACTATGGTTGTGATGTACTCATTTTTTGTTAAGATATACATGAGTAGATAGAGAATATGTGTCAGGCGGCCTATCTAGGGTCTAAGAGCTGTCTAGTGTACAGAGTCTGTGAGACGCATTCAGTATTATATATAGTCACTCAATAACTGGTGTATTTTGTGTGACAGGTGGCGTCAGTTGGGTCCGATGGTGACAGCACAAGCACAGAAGGCGATGAGAGCAAGAAACGACGGGAAATACTAGCAAGACGACCCTCATATAGGTGAGTGTGTCCTGTGGACAGAGTCAATGGCGAGCATTGCCTCACCCAGGATCAAATTTTTGCCAGTCCAAATTTTAAACTAAAAATACGTATTTATCATTTATGAAGCCAAGGCAGAGCACATGGCTGAATGCACAAAAAAGGCAAATTCCGTTTCATAATTCCATTTCAGAAAAAGGCAAATTCCATTTCAAACGATGTATTTTCCGTTTCAGAAATAAATATATTAACACTATTGAATGTTTAAATAACTGATGCTGTTTCACTGATAATTTTGTTCAACCATTTTAGGTAGCACTTTATATGACGCCATCCAACAGAATTTGTTAGAAAGTTCCACGAAACGCGGGCTATAGCATTTAGGCTGTTGTTATTCATTCAAGTTTTTTGTTCGAAACCGGAATATGTACATTTATGCGTGTTCTAACAATGTGACAATTACATTTAATTAACAACATGTCTTCAATACGCTTAGCGGACAGCCAGGCAACGAAAGTGAAACGGTTTATGTTAGCGCCTACCACCCGCGTCCCTGTTGACACAAGGTAGCATCGGCGCCAAGACACTAGTAACGATTTGCCTTGCGCGTTTAAAAAATCTGCGTCATAAATTTACCTAAATAAACGAATACCGTTGCATAGTAATCATGTTTGTTTCAAAATATTGTCAAAAAAGTCAATATCGTTTACGGTGTTGGTGATTCTACTCTTTCAGAGTTTCCGTTCGAAAACACAAATCCCATTTCGAAATGTCGATAACGTGGAATTCCATCCGTTTTCAAGACCGCGTTGTAATCAGCAAGTGCTTATTGTTTCTCCCCACCCTGACGTTGACCTCATGTATGACTATTTGGTCTAAGCAAATGTTGGCTGACTTTCAAGCAACCACCGCTAACAGTTAGGTAATGATTACCCTAGCAAGTCAAGGCCTTAATTGGTTTCTGGCTTGTGTCAGGCAACTGGCCAGACGATCCGGGTGGTCGATTTTCAAAGCCAGTCTCCTTAGATTTTGTACCTGGCTTCGCGGCACTTTCAATGACGTCGTAAAAATGTCAAGGACGGGCTGGCCAACTAAAAAAAACAACATGGACGGATATGGAAGGGCCAGTCCAGCGGACCTGTCCACAATCAATTTCAAACCGTCCAGAAACACAATTTTCAAATTTTACCTGTCCAAATGGGGGGTGGATAGGTCTCGGATGAGGTGCTCATCGGGAGGGGATGATATACATATGCCGGCTTGCTGCAGATATATTCAGTTAGATATTTGTGTAATTTATGAAATTTTACGCAGTACGTGATTTGTTTTGGTACTTGCAAAAGCAAAATTTAAAAAAAAAATTATTGTGTATTTGGTCAAGCAACACTTCCATAATGTAAACAGTGGTACCACGTTATGAGGACCCATTTTAGTCATCATATGTAAGACGATGGACATTATACATACAGTTTAGTCATCACATGTAAGACAACGGACATTATACATACAGTTTAGTCATCACATGTAAGACAATGGACATTATACATACAGTTTAGTCATCATATGTAAGACAGTGGACATTATACATACAGTTTAGTCATCATATGTAAGACAGTGGACATTATACATACAGTTTAGTCATCATATGTAAGACAATGGACATTATACATACAGTTTAGTCATCATATGTAAGACAGTGGACATTATACATACAGTTTAGTCATCATATGTAAGACAGTGGACATTATACATACAGTTTAGTCATATGTAAGACAATGGACATTGTACATACAGTTTAGTCATTATATGTAAGACAATGCACATTATACATACACTTTCAGGATAGCCTAATAATGTGTGTAATACATTTTTCAGTATCATATATTCTCTGCATTTAAAGTTCTGTCTTCAGTACTGTAGAACTACATGCTCAATATAAATAATTCTTGCTTGCAGAAAAATCCTAAACGAGTTAGCATCAGACATGCCATCAACAATCACAGTGACCAAAATTGAAGAAGAGTCAAATGGCAGCCAGACGAGCCATGACAGTCAGGATATGTCCGACGGCACGACAAACCTCACCTCTCACAGTATACAGTACCAGGCCGCAACAGGTGCCAATAAGGGAAAGGGTCAATATTTAATATATTTAATCTTTGCAAAGCTTTTTTGCAAAAGTGTAACTAGTTTTAATCTGTAATATATTTGCTTGTAAATGTAATTAAACACTTGTTTTATATTTTACTCCATTGATACTAACTATGGATTTAATTACTGGGGAAATATTTTGTGTTCTGTTAGAGCTGTGCTGCCCAGTACTTGCAGTTGCTATAAAGGTGTGCTTTCTGTTGGTCAGTTGTACCTGCTCAGGCAATCCAAATAGCTGCCCACGGGGATGGCACCGGCCAAGGACTACAGACTCTCACGATGAGCAACGCAACACAAGCGCCAGGCAGTGGCGCCACGATTGTGCAGTACGCACAAGATGGACAGTTTTTCATCCCTGGTAAGATCTTTGTTACCTAGGTGATGATTATGTATCAGACCACATAATAATTGAACAATAACAATGAGTTGCACCCATTTTTATGTAACATAAATATCACGACGTGATCTTACAAAACCATAATACACCACCCAAGGTTTTGGCATGAACAACGTCTGTAGACTCGCCAGTTCACATATGGGCCCACAGCCCAACATACACAGTTCGACACACACAGTTTGTCGCCCATCACTGTACTGCGCAATCAGTGACATGTCACCACTTGGCGTTGTCCTCTTATGCCGACGCCCCACTTAGCTGATGCTTTGCTCTGTCTGGCAGACATTTCGTCGACCAACTTCCACGCGCGAGCCTTAGCTTGCGCTCCAGTGCAGCATGGGCAGCTACACATTAAAAATACTAATCACCACATAGCACACCAAGACCGTCTACATACACACACAAAAATATGCAGTCGATATATGTATTTCAGCTATAATACGTAATAGTATTATTCATATTCAAGTTCTGTATAGTTACATAAAGAAGACAAACATTTCTTGTATCGTTGCAACATTACAAATATGTTGTCTACTCACAGGTTAAGTCGTCCAACTTATGTTGATTGACATCAGAGCTGTAACAAGCACATTTATTTTGTACTTGAGTAAAAGTACAAGTAACTCTGGAAAAAGTTACTCACATAAAAGTACTTCTTGAAAAATGTACTTGAAATACAAGAAAAAAGTAAACAAATGCACTTGAAATAAATGCAAAAGTACTTCTCTAAAAAACTTTTGACATGGTCACCCACTGCAAACAAACAGGTAAATTCAGTAGTGTGCAAAACAAACACTTTATTGAACAGGACAGGATCCTCAGCAGGATACAGTGACAGGCTGGCTCCTCAAACAAACCATACATACTATGCAAGACAGTGACAAAAGAAATAATATAATAGTAATACCATATTCAGTAGTGTGTACAGTGAACACTAAATATTGTCTACAACCAGGCCTGGGTGTCAATATGTGAGACAAAATATTGAAAACATGAACCAAGAATACATGTAAACAACATTTATAGGCCCTAACAATACTTACTTTATTATTAAGATAAATCTGAGTAACCATTAGCAGTTTAAATTGCCACAGCGAAGGGAATGTTTTGGGGCAATAATGTGTGAATTTTGACGTATGAATTGTCGCAGTTTGGAGGCACACTGGGATTCTGTGCAAGAAGTACTTTTTAACTTATCTTCAAATTGTCTCAAACTTGATTTAATCGGCTTAACAGAAATATTTAGAATTCGTGATTCCCAGCAATACAAAATAAGTGGATACCATAGTTTATTTTTTAATACAAGATTACAAAATGATGATGGGCATGGTGGAGTTAAAATATATATCAACGAAAGCTTCATCTACTCTAAACGTGAAGATCTCTATATTTATTCCCCATGTTTTTGAATCTATATTTTTTGAAGTTCAAGGTAATCGTAATAAACCTTTTATAGTAGGTGTAATTTATCGTCCTAACTCTGCTCCTCGTGCAGATATCGATATGTTTATAAGTAAAATAATAGAAATACAGGATAAAATATCAAATGAAAATAAAACTGCTTATTTAATGGGCGACTATAACATTAATTTGCTAAACTTTGTCACCCATCAAAAAACCAATGACTTCATAGATAATGTAATATCCCAAGGATTTATTCCGCATATAACTAAACCAACACGAATAACATCATATTCGGCAACACTTATAGACCACTTATACTCAAACCATACTCATCCTAGTTATGAATCGGGGATTATTATTACTGATTTAGCTGATCATTTTGGAATATTTCATATAATTTATGGCACACCTCATCCACAAAAATCGAGTATATAGACAGGTACGACAGTTGACCCCACAAAACACTGCATAATTTAGTAATCTATTAGATAAGGCTGATTACTCAACTGTACTATCCACTGCTGATGCGAATGAAGCTTTGATAATTTTATGATAATATACAAATCACTTTTCGAAATATCTTGTCCAATTAAATTTGACATATTGACTTCATCTCTAAATAAAGCAAAGTTACTTCGAAAGAAATTAAACAGACATAATCCAGAAATCATCAATAAATATAGAGAATATTGTAGAGTCTTTAATGAGATTAAACGAGCAGCAAAAAGTGCTTATTATACTGAAATGCTAGAAGAACGTAAGCACAATATAAAAGAAACATGGGATGTATTACGACAAGCAATACATAAACAAAAAGAATTCGCCAAACTACCTGAAACCTTCATCATAAACGGACAAGAGAATTCAAATTTAAAACAAATTACAGAAGAATTTAATAATTTTTTCGTTGGAATAGGTAAATCAATAAGCAACTCAATAGCTCTTCCAGTTAAGCAATTTGAAACACACCTAAGAGGAAACTTTCCCGTAAATTTTTTCATGCAACCAACGCAGACAACAGAAATATAAATAATTGTACGAAAACTTAAAACAAAAAGCACTGAAGGTTTCGACGATCTATCCACTAAACTACTACAAGCGACCATACATGAAGTAGCCACTCCGCTTGAGCATATATTAAACCAATCCTTTGTCACGGGAATTGTTCCTGAAAACTTAAAAACTGCAAAAGTCATTCCCGTCTTCAAATCAGGTAACAATAAACTGTTCAACCATTATAGACCTATAAGTATTCTACCCACGATTATATTTTACTGTACAAACTAAACTTTTATGGAATTCGGGGAATAAGCAATAAATGGTTTGCAAGTTATTTATCAAATCGAAAACAATATACTGAGATACACAAATGTCAATCATCTTCAAAAAACATAATAAGTGGAGTGCCCCAAGGATCCATACTTGGACC
Source organism: Escarpia spicata (assembly GCA_963995525.1). Lineage (NCBI taxonomy): Eukaryota > Metazoa > Annelida > Polychaeta > Sabellida > Siboglinidae > Escarpia > Escarpia spicata. The sequence goes on along the minus strand of OZ023205.1, from coordinate 68,027,469 downwards.
AGTCTTATTTATAATTTATATCAATGATATAACTAACTCTACGTCTCTGAATCTATTATTTTTTGCAGATGACAACTGTATACCAATCAGGTCCTCATATTGATACTTTAATTGACAGCGTAAACCAAGAATTAATACATTTGTACGATTGGCTTTGTGCCAATAAATTATCATTAAATATAAAAAAGACAAACTTTTGCATATTTAGTCCACCAAATAGCAAATACCAGGTAAATAACTGTATTAAGATAAACAGTGAAATTATTAATCATGTTGGAAAGGATGACAAAGAAGAATCGGTGAAGTTCTTAGGAATACATATTGATAAACATTTAACATGGAAAAAACATATCAACATAATCAGTTCTAAATTATCTAGAGCAATTTTTGCAATTAATAGAATGAAACATTTTCTGCCACGCAGTGCTTAAAAAACTCTATATTATACCTTGATTCAAAGTCACTTAACTTACGGTGTACAAGCATGGGGCAATGGAAATACCATAAGAAAAATAGAAATATTACAAAAACGCGCTATACGAATAATTAACAAAAAAAGATATAGAAGTCACACCGATCCTATCTTTAAATCTGAAAAAATACTTAAAATCACTGATATTCACAGGTTGCATGTCTCACTATTTATGTATGATTATCACCATAATACACTGCCTAAATCCTTCAAACACTATATACCAAAAAAGAATCTAGCCACTAACACCAGAATTACTAGACAACGTAACCTCCTATATAGAGAAAAGCCCAGAACACATTTTTCATCTAAATTACCTAAACACCATTTTACAAAACTATGGAATAATCTCGATTATAAGTTACAAAACGTCAAATCCAGACAACAAATGAAAATTGTATTATCCAATAAATATCTAGACAACTATCTTAGCCACGTGCACTGCCTAAATCCCAGATGTGCGGAGTGCAATTAAATATTTGTTTACTTTATATATTAATGTTTGGATCCGCACAAATTTCTTATAATTGTTTTCTAACAGTAATTTCCTACAATAATTCGTTTCTCTCCATCGCATCCCCAGTCCGTTGTCATACAAAAGATATCATACACTCGTGATAATCATCGTATACGTATGCGTAAATATAATTCAAAATATATGTTTATGGGGTCACAGGAAGACGGCATATTACATGCCATGTGACCACCATGCAACACAACTTTATTTTTAAACGGTTGTTTTGTGTATGTATACTGCTATGTTGTTGCAAAATAAATTGATTTGATTTGATTTGACGTGCGTTTATCAATAATGCAATTCGGGATGTTATTCAGGTCACTAATAGCTCGAACCTAAATCTAAGAACATATTTTGTTTATATTAAATGCACTTGCACCTTTTGTACAAATAACGATGTGTTATGGTGTAATATATTTGCACCGCAAAAATGAGGTCTAACTACGTGGGTCTAGCTGCGTGGGTCTAACACTAATAATTTACCGACCACGTATGTAAGGAAGGTTCGAAGGAGATGTCCTGTATGCCAAACAGATCTGGTATATCGGCGCACACAACAAACAGATCAACTTAAGGGTAGCCACTACTCGTAAATGCCCATATAACCAATATGCCATATCTCTGTTATATTGAACATATCATAACCAGATTTGGAGCACTGATTAGAAAAATTAATGGTATATGATGTGTGAAATATGGGCATGTTTGGTTGTGTATTACCATGGCAATGAACATTTCAAGTGAGATGGATTTTCACATCCTTGAAAATTATTCTGAGCTGAGCTGTGATCATGCAACTGTCAAGAATCTCACTAGCTAGAATACTCCTTTGTGCAATAAGGTGGTCTTGGGCAAGGATATCTGACTTCAGTGACTGTTGTTCAGGTTTGAGAATTTTTCAAGACATCATGAAAAAAGCTCAAACCTAAAGTCCCATCTCACAACAGTCATTGCAGTCAAACCATAACACGCTATATTGCATAACATGCTCCCTGCATGTACATCTAAATCACCACGATCTTGTGTTATGGATATGAGTGCTGATGATGTCAAATTTGTTTTGTTATAAATAATTGCAACAGGGCAGAAATAGCTTACAGATGTGTTAATATTGTGCCCTGAAGCATAGATTGTGTTTTCTTTGAGAAAGAAGTCTTGTAATGTCATGATAATTGGAGACACCCAGAAAGGTGACACCTTCTCTGTGTCTCTTCCAGTGTCATCAATTTCTGCAGGTAACGTGCAGTACCAAATCGCCCCAACGACATTACCCCAAGGCGTAGTCATGGCAACAGCAGGTTCAACGATCACCAGTCCACAGCAGGTGACAGAAGAGGCATCACGTAAAAGAGAACTTCGACTTTTGAAGAACAGGTACGTGAAACAGTTAAGTGACCAGCTGCTGTCTACTGTATGTTATTATCACTGAAATACAGATTAAACATGTAAAGAAATTATTTAACCCTACCATAGAGGCTAATGAAAATAAACTGGGAAATTACGTAATTGTGACAAAAAATATTTTAGCAAGACTGTCAAAATATATTTGTGAGAATGTGAACAGTGTCAGTATTTATGTACCTAACATAAAAATGTTCTGTAAATCTCGCTTTCTGCAATTTAATAAATAGAATGAAGTTTTGAATTGTCTGCCATTTCAAGTCTTGTTCAGTTGCCATTTCACCTAGCTCATCTAATGGATGTCTGTCTGCATTTAGTCATTTTATTTTCCAATTTTTGATCTTACATCCCCATAATTGTTTGGTTGATTTGCATTAATAAAATGTAACTGCTCTGGTATTTGACATAATGTTTTGGTAAAGATCAACATGATTCATCTTCAGGATGTTTAATTGTTTTATTAACCACTTTATTTCTCCCTGAATCTTTGTACTTTTAACAAGGGTCTCTGTTATATTTTAGAGAAGCCGCTCGTGAATGTCGGAGAAAGAAAAAAGAGTATGTGAAGTGTTTGGAGAATCGAGTTGCTGTTCTTGAGAATCAAAACAAGACACTCATCGAAGAACTGAAATCACTGAAGGAGCTGTACTGCCAGAAGGAGGCGCAAAGTTAGGGGTAGGAAGGGGGGCGAACAGTTGTTCATCTGGCAAAAACAGGTTGAATGATAGGGAAAGCAGAGCCGTGGTGATTCGAAGAGATGATAATGATGGATGTATGACTACATGTGCCCCACACGATACATCATTGCAGCAATACATGGGATCTTTAATGTGACTGCACTTTGGATGATAATGGGAGAGGTGTTTTAGTCAAATGCTATAATGGTGTGCACACCATGCCAAATTTTATCGCCAATCGGTGTTGACTAGTTGGTTGAATCACAAACATCGCTACAAAGTTGTCTTCAGGACTTGTGCATATTCAACCAACACACGTGAAGTTCCTTTTTTGCAGCTCAGCAGCAGGCTTGTCGTTTCAATCGCAGCTGGGTTTTACACTGTCAGATGATGCTGCACTGGGTCTGTACCAATCAGATGGCTCTTGTAATATAACTTATTGACATGACTGGACACAATCTTTGACTGATTTGGGATACAGAGTCTGATGTAATTTTATTTAAGTCGTGGTGCAATTTGTATCTTGTATATTAAATGACGATGTGTGAATTGTCGAAAGCGCATGCGTTTCTGCTCTTAACAACTGCAATCTATGTGCACTGTCATATCAATAATAAATAAAATGTTGCGTAGTGCCATTGCATCTACCAATGACATTTTAATCTGTCTTTGCATGGGAACATTGATTAGTTGTGTAACATGAAAAATGGAATTGTTTTTCCTTCTAAGTTTGTGAAAATATATAATATTGTAATTGCAGGTGTCGCATTTTAATATCAGTGTGGCGAAAGAAAGGAAACGACGAATCGTCAGTAATGCTGTATTGCAGGGTGGCTTTGAAACATGCCTGTTTATTTGTTATCGTAATTTTTATGTGACATGTTGGTGTTTGAACGTGGCAACTGTGCATGGATACTACAGGAATAATATACAGTGTTGCAGCAAAGTGCAATTTTGATGCTATCTCTGTAAGTTGCATTTAGCCAAACAAACACATGTAGAGCGCTACCTTTTGGGTGACTTTATTGGTAACAGAATTGTTTATCATCTTGCCATCCACATTATGGTCATACTGTCCAGTTGGTACTAAATCAATGAGATGTCAGTTATGTTCGGAAGGCAAGTTGCTCATTGTGGTGGTGATATTTATAATAGAACTTATGCATTCTTCTCATGCCAAAATATAAATACACAGTGCCCCACAAAACTTAAGTTTTGTTGAATTCGAGCAAATATTTGACTTTGTGTCCTGTATTGTGGCAGTTAATGTTTTGGCAGGAAAGTTGTATAGAAGGCAGAAGATCTCACAAACAAATGAATGACTAACTGCATGTAACAGACTTGTGGTTTTATTCAGCTGCATATACGGCCATACCCTGCAATATTGGGCGATACATACTTGCATGCTTTTGTTCCCAGTGCACACAAAGTCAGGGAGGCTTCACACGGACTTTGTATGTTATTTTAAGGCATTTATTTTATCACTTAGTTTGTGTATATAATAGTTGACTTTCATCAGAGACTGTGCAAAAATGTGAGATAAAATATCCTTGGCACTGTATCATATGGAATAGTGTGCAGGATTCGCAAGTTTGAAAGTCATGTAAATACGCCATGTTGTTTTTAAAACACCTTGACAAATCCAATGTTTTCCTTTGTACATATTAATACTCGAGACAGGAAATCAGGAATTGTTATTCATGAGCATTGTATATGTGTGTCGCTTGTACAGGGCGGCATTGTATATGTGTGTCGCTTGTACAGAGCGGCATTGTATATGTATGTCGCTTGTACAGAGCGGCATTGTATATGTATGTCGCTTGTACAGAGTGGCATTGTTGTTGTTTCTTTGTTATCATTTTGTATGTGTATAGTTTTGAAATGATTGTGACATCAGTGTGTTGTCACACCAAATAAATAAGTGTTATTGGAGGTAAGTGATAATGTGTTTGTTTTATTATGTAGACTCAAACATTGCTATATGCAGCACATTTCTCTTTCACTCTATTTATTATTGTAACATTTCTCTACTTTTAAATCTGATTTAAATAGTCAGAAAATTGTACACCTAGCACTATTAAAAAATCGCCATCCCCCAGCTGCTGATAATACTGGTTAAAACTGTTCTTCAACTGACTAATTTCCCATAACAATTGGCAGTTTATCCATCCCCCTAGTTGCTGAAGTTTGTTTGCTTCCTTGAGCCACTGGCCTCTGATCTACAAACTGGTGATGCATTACAACAAAGGTAGTTATTGAAAACTTTTTATGTTTGCTTTTCTACTGAATTTAAGTATTGAACCACTCTTTAAAGCAGCAGTATTTAAGCTTTTTGGCACTGTTATCCCTTGAGCGAGCCTGCTCGAGAAAAGGAAATGTTAGAGAAAATATTTAGTGACATGTTTGATATATTTAATAGTAAGATATAACATTACCTTGTCTTCCCAACCTTTTAAGTAAGATCAAACATAACAAGCAATACTTCAGAGATGGAAGTATCTGTGTATTGTTACAGCTAGAACACAATTGCAGGTCATCGGCAAGATCCAATATATTGTGTTTTGGTTGTAATGTTGATCCTTGTAGAAATAATAGTTCTCCACACCAATACATTGGGATGAGGTCTTCTGTCAGCATCCTATATTCCAGCAAGCCAAGGAACTCTTGTCTGACGACTTGACCACAGAAAAAGTACCACTATCCATGCATTCCTCTCAGTGTTCCGGATCCTGGAAATATCCAAGGATGACCGCTACCATGGAAAGTATGTGTGGAATGATTTCCCCAGTAACTGGACACTACACTCCGTTCTCTTCAAGTAGCATTGACATATGAACGTGATGTACAATATAACCAGGATTGGAATAACTGTATGGTCTCTGTCTCACATCTTCACCAGAAATTTTGGTAATTAATGGTTCTCCCGCATCACAGAACTGTTTTCTTTTAATTGGAGTTCTTGACCAAATGCTGTATCCAGGATAACCAGCAATCCTCCATATGGATTAGAAGAATGCTGGAATCAGATCCAACCTTTTTACATTCACCGACATTTCTGGGGTTTGAGGCATACTATGCATGGTAAACAGTTTATAGAACAGACTATCATCCTTTACAGTCGCCTTTCAGATATAGAGCAAAATGTGCACTTGAAGCGTGAATTATTGAGGGGTTAAGGATCTCTCTGAACTCTTGTCAGCGCCTTTGAACAAGTCTGTAAAAGTGCTCTTATTTTTATTACATCTGCAACTAAAACTGCCTGGTCGAAAAGTGACCTTGCTTGTCTCAGATATTCCATTTTCACGCTTATGTTCTAGACGTATATCTGGTTCATGAGTCTCCCTTGTTAAGAACAAATATCGATGTATCAACTGGACATGTCTTGATGACGTCCTCTCCTATTGTAAGGGAAGAGACTATGTTTAGTATGAGCTGTTCTTAACTTCTTGTACAACGTTCCATAACATATCTTTAGTGTAACGCTCTACGAGAGCATAGTTGTGTTGAAATAATTCTGAAAAATCCATATTTCAAAAAGCTTGTGATCCCAAAGGGGATAATTACCCCCAGGTTAAATACTGCTGCTTTGGAGGGTGCGACTGGATTTACCAGATAATGCATGTGGTAATTGGTGACAAATGAAAGTAAAAACAAGTTCTTATATAGCGCAGTATCCAGTCCACAGGACTGCTCAAAGTGTTTTACACTTCACTCCTTGGCAGACCTGTTCAATCGAACACCATCTCAACTTCTGTGGGAAGCATCCAGCCGCGATGCAATTAGTGCGCGAAGACTTTGTACAGAAATGTCCACCATCGTATATAAACAAACTTGCCCAAGGTTCAACACTGCAGCACAGGTTTTGAACCGTGGTTCTCTCTATCGAGAGTCCGAAGCTCTACCTGCTGAACCACTGCGCTCCAAGTAAAATTAATGGTCAGCAGCATTGAGTGATAACGTCTACCCTTGGCTTGTTTCTCCATGAATGGATTAAGCTAGTTAAAATAAAAGAAATCTGTAAAAGTGGATCCCATTGGGCCAACGGTTGCTTTTCTGAAGAAAGGAAATAACAGAATCAGACCAACAATGCAAATAATTGACATAGCACTTTATTTATTGTTCCCCTGCATCCACAAGCAGAAGACTAATTTAATTTGAACCCAGACATTTCAAATGTATTATATACAATAAATCTATGTGGACGCGGGAACAATACAACAATAGTTATGCATATAGCAAAATATGGTGGAATGTTAACAGCCACAAATCTCTGTATAGAATGCATAAAGTATAACATTTTGTATAAAAAATTTCATACAAAACATGTTGGTTGTACATATCATCACCATGTTCAACAATCATCTTGTTAGCCGTGGTTGCGACTGTCTGCATGCTTAATTATGGAGACAGAATGCAAGTTTTCATAACAGTATTATCTGGTTCTACATGTTTTGTAAGTATTTCTGCAGGTTTGCCACCACTGTTGTATTCAAACTCACAGGTGGCCATGTGGAAACTGGCCTAGCTAGATCACATTAAAAATAAAATGCTTACCACTTTTAAGTCATCCACACCTAAAACCACCTCACTCAGTTATATTAGCATTCCAGCCAACATGTTATTTTACACTTTTGACGGCAGTTTGTGTTAAATGGCAAGAATTCATGGCATACCCTCCCGGTACTCATAACTTTGTCTTCTTTTTGTGAACGATTGGTCCAACATGTATGCCCACTATTAACAAACAGTGCTATTAAAATGGACTCTAGACGACCTTTCTGTTTGTCTGGTCCATTACATGCAATCCATTCCACCATTGCTGAATTACATTCGACAAAATGCAATTTTTCATAACAGTAATATCTGCTTCTACATGTTTTCTGAGCATTTCTTCTTCGATAAACATGCAATGTCTATCGAAATGTTGACTACAATGTCTGTGAAAGTGCACTTTGAAGGCTTTTGAATCTAAAGTGCTAGTTCATAGCGTGTCATAATGCAAAACAAATTCATAAAACATTTAGTATAAATTACTTCTCTCATCTGCATATGGTTCACCCAAGCAGGACAATAAGGGATATTTAGAAAAAAATCACTGATCCACTTAAAATTGGGTCGCGTCCCAAGGGTTAAGAACAGTTGATACTGAGTTAATAAGGAAAATCCATTATTAAATTAAAGGAATTTTTCAAGATCAGTTGTGATGCTTAAATACATTTTTTTAAACATTTTTGACATTCATTATTTTCAAAAAAAATTGAAGTTTTTATACCATCTTGAAATGCTGACATATTACAAAGATGCTATGTATTACTGGAATGTCAACACCAATCGTACATCTTTCATACAGGAAATCATAGATTGAATCTCTATTTTTCCTTGTCTAGAAAAATTGCTCATGCCCGATATGTTACACAACAATGACGTTGTCATGGCTACAAACAGATTGTGCCACTCCACCAGTGTTCCCGCCACCATCTTTAAAGTGAGGCAGTCAGTTCCTCTGCCAGGAATTAGCCAGCATAGTAATTTGTAACAGGAAGTCTGCCAAGTTGAACATGGGAAAATGGGACATCGCTGAACATCAAAGGGTATTGCGGTTTACAGCCGTCAACTCATTCCGCCTCAGCAATATTGCAAAAGCTTGTTTTTAAATTTTCATTTTTTGTATTAAAATATATTTCCATTAGCCTAGATACTTACCATTGGAAACATTTAAATGACTCGTCAATATAATTTCTAGCCTTGATCACATGATACCACCCGGCTGACCGGGCGTGCCAAAATGCAAAAAATGCTCTCCCATCATGAATCTGCCTAAGAGGCAGAGAATGGATTAACTTAGCTTTTACTACATCAATTGGCAAAACTCTGCCACTTAGATTCATAGATGGCGAGAGTTGAAGCCTGTTGCGATGATTGATCAGCAACTTGTTCTGAAAAACCTCTATTCTAAGGGCTTCCCTTATAATAATAGTGCGTGAAGCCGCAAGTTCAAGGGGTCTCTGGGAGAGGTACCAGTGACTGTGGTAGATCTACCAACAATGAACATAGCTAGTACCAGGGTAGGTCTATAAACCAACGTGCTCCTGGCCAAAGAGGGGCAACCAGTATGATCCGACATTGGTCGTGTCGAATCTTCTGCAACACTGCTGGAATCAGTGCAGGTGGAGGATAAGTGTACCCCCACATCTGTACCCAACTCAGCGACAACCGTCCACCGCTACTGCAGATGGATCGGGATTGGAGAAACAAAGAGAGGAAGATGAGTGTTCTGTTTGGTTGCAAACAGATCCATCATTGGTACTCCCCATAACAGAGTTATGGCTCGATACACTGATGCATTCAGACACCATTCTGTTGACTGAATTTGACCTCTCCTCGACAGATAATCTGCCAGGAATATGTCTTGCACGAAGATAGATTTCTCTCTCCTGACACAATAGCAGAATTTGAGCAACTGGCCTTGTTACAAAAATGGATTGTGCCCCCCCCCCCCCACTGCAAAAGCAGTGGAATTGTCCAGCTCTACCAGAACAGTGCGACAGTGTGAATTCCAGTGAACACTGATCTGAAGTTGTCTCCCAAACTAGATGAATGCCCCAACCCAGCTCTGACGCATCTGTCAGAATATGAATGTCAGGATTCAGTGGTGTAATCCGTGAACCTCTGAATACATTAGGTTCCGATATCCACCAGGTGAGTTCACTGAGTACAGGTTGGGGAATAGGCACGAATCGATGATTTGTGCACTGATAGAAATCTTACTGGGTACGAAATGCGAAACGAATTTCACATGAATGTAGTCGATTGTAAATTGGACAAGAATTCAGTTTTACACCATAATTGGGTGCACCTATTATTACACCTGGTGTAGGCAATTCCCGGTATACAGGGAAAGGGTGATGCGTGGTGTCTGGGATGAGTACGGCTAGAGCCTCTCCTCCCTATCCCTGTAGGTGGGGGGAGAACACGCCCTCATGCAACTGAAATGCGAGAGCGGGTGTTTGAAGAATGATGAAAGACCTGTTTGGGAAAGGGATTAGTTCTGGTCCTGTACCGATTCTTTGTAACGTTCACTGCCATCGGCGGTAAGATGGTATGCACAGTGACGGCATCAATCAATTGACAATCGCGAAATCTCTGGGACACCTCACCCACAAACTCCTCTTTGGCCAACTCACCATTAAAGAGCAAAAACTGGGATTTGACGTAACTGATCTTTCCGACATTCTAGCAGAAAGCCAACCTGGTTTATAGTGGCATCCTGGAAGGACTAGTGTAATTTGGCAGCAGATTGCGAAACGATGGAAATCCCATCTCCCCACCGAAATTTATTTGCTTGGAGACCGAAAGCAACTGGTCCGACACTTCTGCAGAAAACTCTTCCTGTGAGCGGATATAATCCACTGATCTCTGCAGAGCTGCCAGACCCCAATCCTGTGCAGATGAGACCATTAAGCATTGCCTGGACAGGTCTCATAAGTCCTGAGGTCTTTTGGCAGTACGACCACTGTCGGTGTCAGATTACCTTTCTGCTTAAGAACACCCTGCAAGCCCGGCTCTGTCGTAGGAGGGATTGCAGTGACCTTAATTGGGTCAGAATATCCTTCCCAGGTAGAAAACTGATCAAGGAACAGGAGTAGGAATATGATCCTGTAGCAAGTGGCGAATCATGTCTAAATGATCCGCAATAGTGGGAAGAATTTCCTCCGTCTCCGTACAATACAAAGATTCAGAATCTGGAAGAGATCCTTTGTTGATCTCTACCATGTGATGCGAGATCTCAACTGGATAAGGAGTTGATATCTTGTCTGCCTGTGAAGAGCGAGACAACCTCGAGTGAGACAACCTCGAATGAGACGAACTCGAGTGAGACAAACTCGAGTGAGACCACCTCGAGCGAGACAACATCGAGCGAGACGAACTCGAGTGAGACCACCTCGAGTGAGACGAACTCGAGTGAGACAACATCGAGTGAGACAACCTCTAGTGAGACGAACTCGAGCGAGACGACTTTGAATGAGACGACTGAATGAGTGGATCTGGGTTGTGAACTCGAACGGGCACTCCCAGAACTCAAACAAGGGTCAGTACCAGTGCGTCCATCAGTGTCAGCTGTCTGGCTAGTGAAGCCCTGGTCATATCCGTCTGGTGACCGACTTGCAGTGACCAACGTATGACCCACTGAGCAGGATCGTAACCCATGCTCAGATACCCTAGTGTTCTCTGTCTCTTTACTCACAAAAGAGACGGAACAAGGATTGGTGTTGTTGCGATGCCAATAGGCAGGAACACTTCCTGGATTAATAGACTGTGCACACAGCTGTTGCTCCAGACTATGGTCAACAGGGTGAGAGGACACAGGGAGCGGACTCGACCATAGCACCTCCTCTCTCAGAAACCCAAATGGGCCACCAGTCACACCCTGGTGAGATACCGGAGAAACATGTTTGCTTCCCAATACCCTCATTGTTGTTCTTCCACCTTCTTCTCTAGATTTGTGGTGGACATGTGATGAATGATGGTGTCTAAGATTGACGACTCCAATGCTGAAGGTAGAGGAGGCAGAGGTGGTGCCAACTCTGGAGAATTCAGAGGTAGTAGTGGTACCGTCGGTGTCACTGTCCCCACCTGTAAACATGAAACCTTTGGAGGAGACGAGGAAGAGTGAGAAATATTTCTCGTTTTCCCTGCAGGTCTTATTTACCCATACTGAAAAAACGTCGACTAAACAATCACTCTTTGTGATACACCAAGAGAAACCAATATCGTAGTTGTGTGGTGAACAAGTGACTGGCGCAACAAAGTCAAAGGGCAATAATTTAATACAGTTGCAAGTGAACCGGAGAATTTGAGCCAACAACATGTAGAACCAACATTTGCCAACTCTAACTAAACATACTTTTAAGTGTAGTCAGCACACCTAAAAAGGCGACAGTAACCTACTATGTCATTCCAGACTAGGAACTATGTTGAACTAAAAGTTAAATGAAAATCTGACTCGGTCTGAACAAGTCAAAGTGACGTCAGACATGGACAAACTAAATACCGAACTATGTCTACGCCATTTGGGACTATAAATAGCTGACACTAAAATGCGGCCATACGCAGTAAGAATGTAATATTACAAATAAAGAACAACATTTTAAACACTCCACAGAACCAAGGAATATATATATATATATTATTACGACAAGCGAAAAACGTGTCTTGGCGAATGATAGAACGAAAATTGGAAACGAAGTGATATCAGATGCATGATGGGAGGTTTTTTTTGCATTTTGGTATCCCGGTCTACCAGGTGGTATCGCATGATCGAGGCTAGAAATTATATTGACGAGTCAATTCATTATTCCCGATGGTAATTATATGGTGTAATGGAACTGGATGTTTTGTTTACCATTTGAACATGTTTCGGACAGGAAACTATAAAACTACCAATATGGTTACTGATTTACTAAAGTAACTAAGCACAATTTGGCAGACAGTTTACCTTCAACATATTTATTATAGTCTTAAAAACTTTATATTAATTAATAAATAAAAAACTAGGAACAGACTGTTTCCTTTTAAGGAACAAAATTGGGCTTATGAACTCTGGTGAAACGGGCACGAGACTAGTGCCAGGAGGATCATACATCGGCTATCTTGAAGGTGGACTCTGTTTGGCGGCTGTCAGCTTCATCGAGGTAGGAGGTCTTGAGCAGAGTCTGCATGACAGCAGCCTCCTCTCCTTCCCCCCCTTCACGCGGGGCTCTGCCATTACCTTGAATGCCATTGGTACCTGAAAACAAAATGTGTACCTTGTTCTGACTCGTCACAACACTGACATCGAATCACTGGGAAAGAACAATGACCAGATTGTCTAGGTTTAGTCTTCGCTGGTCACCAGCCTCGGGTTTGGGCACGGTCTCCATTTAACCATCTTCTCTGTCCTCAGTTTGTGCACGGTCTCCGTTTAACCATCGTCTCTGTCCTCAGTTTGTGCATGGTCTCCGTTTAACCATCGACTCTGTCCTCAATCACCATATGTCCCTGTCTCAGATTGTACCAAGCTCTGTATGCCCTCTTTTTTATAAGTGTTTGATCTATGTTTGTCCCATGTCTCAGTATGTCCCATGTCTCAGTATGTCCCATGTATCAGCATGTCCCATAGATCAGTATGTCCCATATCTCTGTATGTCCCATATATCTGTATGTCCCATGTCTCAGTATGTCCCATGTCTCAGTATGTCCCATGTCTCAGTATGTCCAATGTCTCAGTATGTCCAATGTCTCAGTATGTCCCATATCTCTGTATGTCCCATATATATGTATGTCCCATGTCTCAGTATGTGCCATATATCTGTATGTCCCATGTCTCAGTATGTCCCATATATCTGGATGTCCCATGTCTCAATACGTGCCATATATCTGTATGTTCCATGTCTCAGTATGTGCCATATATCTGTATGTCCCATGTCTCAGTATGTCCCATGTTTCAGTATGTGCCATATCTCTGTATGTCCCATATATCTGTATGTCCCATATATCTGTATGTCCCATGTCTCAGTATGTCCCATATCTCTGTATGTCCCATGTCTCAGTATATCCAATATATCTGTATGTCCCATGTCTCAGTATGTCCCATATATCTGTATGTCCCATGTCTCAGTATGTCCCATATCTCTGTATGTCCCATGTCTCAGTATGTCCCATATATCTGTATGTCCCATATATATGTATGTCCCATGTCTCAGTATGTCCAATGTCTCAGTATGTCCCATATCTCAGTATGTCCCATATATATGTATGTCCCATGTCTCAGTATGTCCCATATATCTGTATGTCCCATGTCTCAGTATGTCCCATATATCTGTATGTCCCATGTCTCAGTATGTCCCATATATCTGGATGTCCCATGTCTCAATACGTGCCATATATCTGTATGTTCCATGTCTCAGTATGTGCCATGTTTCAGTATGTCCCATATCTCTGTATGTCCCATGTCTCAGTATGTCCCATATATCTGGATATCCCATGTCTCAATACGTGCCATATATCTGTATGTCCCATGTCTCAGTATGTCCCATATATCTGTATGTCCCATGTCTCAGTATATCCAATATATCTGTATGTCCCATGTCTCAGTATGTCCCATGTCTCTGTATAGTAACCTGTAACAGGAAGTCTGCTGTATAGAACGTGGGAAAATGTAGAAATTGTTGAACATCAAATGGTATTGCTGTTAACTCAGTCCATCTTGGGATTATTGCCAATAAAGCTTGTTCTGAAAAAGGATGTTTTGTTTACCATTTGAACATGCTCTGTTATTGTATCGTCCAAAATGCGAACGTTGTTATGGGCTTACTAAACACAATTTGGTGGCCAATATACCATCAACATAGTTAATAGTCTTAAGAACATTACCGGTATATTAATTAATAACTGAAAAATTAGGAACATACTGCCTCATTTTAAATCACACCGGCTACACTCACCATCAGGTAGCACCACCAGTTGGGTGCTTCCTTTGCCCTCTGACTGTTGGATGCGATCATCTGTAAAAACAATGATCACTTGCTACAAGTTGACATCTACTTGTGACATTCAGCAGGACACAGTGATATTGTCCTCTGCATGGAAAGACAAACATTGGCCTGTCTATTTGAATGTTTTCTGTTAACGCCTTTAATGAAGTTGTTAAAACAGAAACGTGATTAATTAGGAAAGCATTTGTGTTATATATCTACCGACTCATTTGGACAAATAAACAGCATAATAAAGTTTAAGTGTTAAATCAAGCAAATTATTACTATTGATCAGACGAACAGAAATATGCATTAAATGAATTCATGTATAAATTCCAGGATATTATACAAGTCTTAAAACTATTGCCTCAAATGACTTAGCCTACTAGGCAACAGTTTTGTAACACAATAAAATAATGTGTATTGTGCAAACTGTTTAAGTAATCTGTGCCATTGGTTCAATATAAGATTGCATACATTTCTTAAAATTATTGAAATAAGTTAATTTTATTAGGTATCTTGCAAAAGTGCAAATAGCTTTATATATTAAAATGCATTTAGTCAAGAACCACTGAAGTTTTTGCCTACTTTTTACCAGACACAATCAACAATAATTTAATATATTGTCCCGATGATTTCAAAAAATTAAATAGTGAATTTGTACAAATGATCTGCCATGTCGTAAAACCGGGGTACGAGATGTGTTACGTTTTTAGAAATGAGTCTAATTAATCAAGCAAACAAACAAATTCATTGAGAAGGAGGAACATTAAACATGGAAAATATAACATAGTAGAGAAGACCTACTACTGAGACCTTTGGCATCATGGCGATGTCTTCTGTACCACCAGAAAGCAGCGACCAACGAAATAAAGAGGATGAGTGTTATGAGTATTGCAAGCAGGACATCACTCTTTGTCTGCAGGTTTCCAACACGTGTCTCGAGTAAGACGTTTTGTTCCAGCAAACTGGAAATATTCTTGTTCAGGTCCTCCAAAGTGCCGAAACCTGAAAAAAGATTTTGCTGCAATTACACCAGTGTTACAGATTTATCACATTGAACAGTGCAAAAATGAAGGATTATGACCCCAAAGTAGGACAATTTATGATGTATATATATATAATTATAATTTTTTTATGAAAATGTCCTATTAATAAAAAACAGACTTGAGATTTGTTTCCTGCATGTTGGCAGATTGGATGAACGCAGTACTTAGGTCCCACTAATTACAGTAAGTGAGTAACTCACTGTTAGTCTAAACTGCTACTGTATTTTCAAGGACTGTAACACAATACTGTTTTTTTCACGATCGTGAAAGGCCACTCACTTGGGCACTTGTCCACCTCCAAGTACCCCGTTGATGTTACGGTGTTGCAAATATTGCACAAATAAATGTTGTTAGAAAAGTTAACCGCACACTAAAACAGTATTATTTAAATGCAGACATAACATTGTGATATTTTAGATATTTCACAGAATGTATTATTTTTCAAAGTTAACTTTGAAATAAAATGTTTATTTTCTGAACAAAAATGGACTTCAATCATTAGGTAGTATGTCATTTTAAAACTGAAAATGCGTAATTTCATATGGAAAATGTGTAATTTGTTTTTTTGAAATGGAAAATATGTCGTTTGAAACAGAATTTACCCTTTTCTGAAAATATGTCGTTTGAAACAGAATTTACCTTTTAATTAAACGGAATTTGGAAACGGAATTGAAATGGAATTTACCTTTTTTGAAACTACAATACAGTACAACATTCAAGAATAGTTGTATGAAGGTTGTCAGAAACATGTGTTACTGAGCAACTGATTGATAGTTGATAATCTGATACGTACATGGGCATAACCTTGCACAAGCCTTGCTCCCTTCCTTCAAACACAGTTCGTCACACTTGACACACTCTATAAAATCTACAACAAAAACAAGTACATAATTACAATTTAGTAAATAATACATTGGTGACCTTGGTGAATGGTTATGATGTAAACAACAGTTATTTTGTTAGCAGCTTTTACAACAATTTACCCCAGTCCAAGGAGTTGTGCAGTTGACCAGCATTAACAGTATTTCGTTTTTTTCAAATTATCTTTTCAGTCACAACGTCTGTAGGACACTTCAATTAAACATGAAGTCAGTGTATAGACTATGCAACCAGCACTGATAGTACACATATACAGGAATAACCACTCTTGTGGTTTTTGTATTATTCAAACTGTGTCATGACCTCATGTTCTAATCTTTACATATAATTTGACTGTAATTATTAAGAGACTTTCTGTAACCTTGCCTACTTTTGGGGCCATAATCCTTCATTCTGGCACCATTTGTGTGACCAATCTGTAAGTTGTAACACTGGTGTAATCTGCCCTCATGGACCACACAACAGAAAACCACATCAGACTGAGAGGGAGCAAACGTAGATAGATAGATACATTTTATTTCAGATCAATTATGTACATAATAATAGTTTATACATTATTATAAGTATACATGATCTATGGAGACCACCCTGACGAATATATAATAAATATGCCTTCGTAATAAATATGTCTGTAGTCTTACTGATGTTATATAAAAATAAAGTTGGCATGGCACGCTGATGAAAGACTCTACAAGGTAAAATCGTGTAAGGAATATGTAAAAAGATATTGTTTGCATAAAAATGAACTATCTTAATTTAAACAATGTAGCGTTTGTAGGCCTACACTACAGCAAAAAACGTAAATAAATAACGAAGACTCGAAGTCGAAGGCCAATGGCAATCAATAACTAGTAGTGTACACGATTGGACCCACGATTATTGTCCACACCAGTTACATACATTGTCATAAGTTCAATATAAATTCATCACGTACTTACTTTTATTAAGATAGTAACCACATCCACACTGTGACTGTGTGGTTTCCACCGACATCGTCATCATGGTGCCAGACCAAGTTGTGCCACATTCGCCACTGCCACTGCCAGATCCCAGACTGGTGAATGGCTGATATCATCACTTCTTCGAAGACTAGACTAGTAGTGTCTAGAACCTTCTTGAATGATGCAATAAATACCCATACCCATGGTTAGTTCAAACATCACGTGCTACTGATGAGTGAGTCATCCGAAATGATATACGAATAAGACGAATTAGCTTCCTGTGCTGACACCTGCAGCTTTTGACAAGTTTCGTGTATAGTAATAGTAATGACTCACATCGATCTCGGCCCGTCGATCTCGGCCCATGTTCATCTCGGCCCACGTCGAACTCGGCCCACCTGATTAGTTGTTAAAATAGGTAGTTGTGTTGGGGGGTATGTATAAATAAATATATATATATATGTGTGCGTATGCGTGTGTGTAGAGAATAAACATCTCGGCCCACCTATTTCAATGAGATTATTCGCACAGCTTCTACTAAATTAACTGGAAGTGAAAATTAACTGGAAGTTAAAATTGGATTTGATTCAAAACCAGTCTAACATATGAAACAATATAAGTTTCACTGAGCATTAAGTTTGTGTTGTTTGTCTTTGATTTGTATGTGGTGAGAACGTCAATACAGGAAGAAGTAATCGGCTTGATGCTCTTGCATTGTTTCACTGAGCAGATTATTTCATGTCATTTGTCTTTGATTGGTGTATATCGGATCATAGTGTGGAGGCCATAGTAATCAGCTAGCTGCTCTAACATTGTTTCAGTGAGCAGATGTGGCTGTTGTTTGTCTTTGATTTGTGTGTGGTAACAACGTACGTAGTCGGCTGAGGCTTTAGTAATCCGCTTGGTACTCATGCATTGTTTCATTGAGCAGATCCTGTCATGTTATTTGTCTTTGATTGGCGCCTCTAAAGAAACTGTGGAGGCCATACTAATCTGCTAGCTGTGTAACATTGTTACATGGAGCAGATGTGTTTGTTGTATGTCTTTGATTTGTGTGTGGTAACAACGTACGTAGTCGGCCGAGGCACTAGTAATTGCATGGCTTCGTGCTCTTGCATTGTTTCAATGAATGAGCAGATAATTTCATATTTTTATTTGTGTCTGATAACAAATGTAGAGGTAGTAGTAATCGGTACGTGTTGTGTACTGGCCGTGGGCTGTGCGTACAGCGACATTATAGAATGAAGATTCTCGTAGAGAAAGTACGAACACGTTTATTGTGACACATTGAGATGTAAAAGGAAAAGAGGAAACGGGGCATGGTAAACGGTTCCGCGATCAAGGATCTAACATTCCTCCCCCTTTAAGAAGAACATAATTAGTATAATTATTAAAATGTAAACTTTTAACGCAAACAAGAGTCCCTTATACGTATCAATGTCATATCTAAGATAGCTATAGTATGCCATTGTTTATAGTACTAATCTAGTGCTCTCGCGACTAGCCACATCTACCGAAACCTAGTCTATTCTGGCTATCTTGATCTATGCATTGTCCGTTATGACAAGTTCACAAGTTTACAAGTTCAATCTGTCCGGTGGCTTCACCACTCTGTGTGATCTTCTCAGCGGTACTACCACGTCTGGTACTACACAGGACTGCGACCGTTCAACTGTTGGTCTTGAGATCACCTCTCCTGTGGCGGTACCCGTAGTCACGTCCGAGTTGCCAGATGATAGTGGTGTCGATGTTGTTCGCTCGAACCAAGGTAGTACTTCACGTTCTGCAAGCCTCGGTGGAAGTTGAGGTTCTTCAACCCTCAATGGTACCAGACGCTCTTCCGTCGCCGAGATCGGCCTTCTCTCGCGCAAATGATCCTGGTGACGCTTCCACACTCTGTCATCCTGCAGACGTACCTCGAAGGTCAGCGGACCCAGCCGGTTCTCTATCACCGCAGCGACCCATTTCGGTTGTCCCTGAAAGATCACCGCCCAGACACAGTCTCCTGTCATGAAACTTCGCTCCACTGCTCTCTGGTCGTGGCGTTCTTTGTCTTCTTCCTGTTTGCGCAAGACTCGGTTCTGAATGGATGGTCGTAGAAGATCCAGTCGTGTGCTCGGTGGTGTCTTCAACACAAACTCTGTTGGAGCTCTGCCGGTTGTAGCTTGTGGAGTTACCCTGTAGCGTGCTAGGAAGGTGTAGAGACGATCTTCTAGGTTGCCATTTGTCTTCTTCAACCCTGCTTTTACAGTCTGAACGGCGCGTTCAGCTAAGCCATTACTGGATGGGTGATAAGGTGAAGACTTGATGTGTTTGATTCCGTTAGCTCGACAAAACTGTTCAAACTCCTCACTGGTGAAACAGCTTCCGTTATCTGATACCACTGTGCTTGGTAGACCCAAAATCGCAAACGTCTGTCTTAGCTTCGTGAGAGTTGCACTGGTTGTCGCAGCTGATACAACGTGTGCATCGATGTACTTGCTGTGAGCATCGACTATGATGAGTATCATACGTCCCTCGAACGGTCCCGCATAATCAATGTGTATTCGATGCCACGTTCGTCCCGGCCATTCCCATGGATGCAGTGGTGCCACTGGTGGTTGTTTGCTGTGTATTTGGCATGTCGTGCAGTCCTTAACACACATCTCGATTTCAGCGTCCAAACCTGGCCACCAGAGGTAGCTTCGGGCTAACGCCTTCATCTTCACTATGCCCGGATGCGTCTCGTGTAGTTCTTTCAACAACGTGTCACGACCCTTTGGTGGTACGATGACTCTTGCTCCCCACATCAGCACCCCGTGTTGGACACTCAGTTCGTCTTTCCTTCGAGAGTAACTCTCCCACTCGCGTGGTACATCTTTAGGCCATCCTCCTTCCATGAACTTGTGACAGCATCGGATCGTTTGCTGTCCATTTAGCGATGTGTTCTGCCATGATGGGTGTATCGTTCATGGTTGCAAGTGCTAGAACCACTTCCTCCGGGACTGGTACTCGTTCAGGAGTGTCTGGGAGCGGCAAGCGACTCAATCCGTCTGCATGACAGATACTCGTACCCGGTCTGTACTCCAGATGGTACTGATAGTTGCTTAGTGTTAGTGCCCATCTCTGAATGCGTGCACTAGCCATTGCGGAGATGGCACGATCTTCCTTCAACAGCCCGACCAACGGCTTGTGGTCGGTCTGCAACGTGAAGTCCCTCCCGTAAAGGTACTTATGGAACTTGGATATCCCGAAGACCAACGACAACGCTTCCTTTTCCAGCTGTGCGTACTTCTTTTCCGCTGTGGAGAGAGAGCGTGATGCGTATGCGATAGGCTTGTCGCTGCCATCGGGCAATCTGGGTGACAGTACGCTTCCAATCCCGTAAGGAGATGCGTCACTGCTCAAGATGATCGGGAGTTCAGGGTTGTAGTGTACAAGCACATCTGAAGAAACAAGCAGTGCCTTAGACTCATCGAAAGCCTTTTGTTGCGCCGGACCCCACTTCCACTTTGTGTGTTGGCGTGTCATTTCATGCAGCGGAGCAAGCAGCGTACTGAGATTGCGCAAGAAGTTGTGATAGTAGTGAATGAGTCCTAGATAACTCCTCAACTCCTGTACATTCTGTGGTGCAGGCGCGTTCTGTACTGCTCGCACTTTGTCTTCCGTAGGATGAATACCTTCAGCATCAATCGCATGACCTAGATAGGTGCACGATTTCTGACGAAACGCACATTTCTCCTTCTTCAGGCGTAACCCTGCGTCTTGTAGTCGCGTTAGCACAGTAGCCAGATTACGATCATGCTCTTCTGGTGTTCTTCCTGTGACCAGGATGTCGTCGAGGTAGACTACAGTCATGGGTATGTTCTGTAGTAACTGCTCCATGATTCTCTGGAAGATACCTGGAGAAGAACTCACACCGAAAGGCAGACGTTCGAATGCGAACAGCCCTTTCGACGTGTTGATTGTAGTCAACGGACGTGATTCTTCATCCAGTACGACCTGTTGATACGCATGGCTCATGTCCAGCGTTGTGTACAGTGTACCACCTGCTAATTTTGTAAACAGATCAGATACGTTCGGGATCGGGTACTTGTCTACCTTGACGGCTCTGTTGATGGTTACCTTATAGTCGCCACAGATTCTGACTGCGCCGGTAGACTTCAAGACCGGTACAATGGGCGCGGCCCACTCAGAATACTCCACAGGACGGATGATTCCGGCCTTCTGCATACGATCTAACTCGTCCTCTACTTTGGCTCGTAAAGCAAGAGGTACAGGTCGAGGTTTACAATACCTCGGTTTAACCGTGTCATCAACGTAGAACTTCGCAGTCAGCCCCTTTAGAGTGCCTAGTCCCTCACTGAACATTGATTCGTAAGGCTTTAGGAAGTCCTCTCTGTCTACCTGGTTCACGGTAGCCCAGTTCACTTTCAACACTGTTAGCCAGTCCCTTCCCAGCAGGTTAGGTCCCGACCCAGGCACTACGATTGCCTGCAGCCTGTGCTGTTGATTGTTGTGACAAACGTTCACCTACGCTCGCCCTAAAGGCTCAATTGTGGTACCTGCGTACGTTCGCAACCTCGGAACGTTACGCGTGTCGAGAGTGAGCACAGATGTCTTGCAGATTTTAGCCCACTCATCCCCCGATATAAGCGAAACTGCTGCTCCGGTATCTATCTCCATAGCCACTTCACTTCCCTCTATCTGGACATTGCAAATGTACGGTGTAATGGTGTGGGTGGCACTTGCATGATACAGGCCAAGTGTGTATGTGTCTTCACATAACTTGTCATTGCGTTGCGAGTGTGTGTCATTTTCTACTAAGTGTGTCTGTTGAGTGTTTGCATTGCACACATTAGCAAAGTGATTTAGCTTTTGACACTTGTAGCATCTCCTGCCCCAAGCTTTGCACATTCGCCGATCGTCGTGTGGCGGTCCACCACAGCCTGCGCATGCTGGTGCTGCCCCCTTGTGACGTCTGTACCGCTGCTGACTACTCACGACTGGTCGATCGTCTCGACGTGGCGTCCCTTGGCGATCAGGCGGAAAACGCTTTCTTGGTGGATTGCTATCTCTGTGTCGCCACCTGGCGACCAAAGCTGAAACCTCCACGTGAAGAGTTGCGCCGCCCCTCGTCATTCGATACGGCGTGGACAGGCCTCGGTACGGTCGAAAAAGAGTTTCTCATGATTTTCGACTGCTGTAGCGTAGCTTCCAGTGTGCGCCCGAACGTCAGTAACTTCTCTAGCGTGATTGTAGGTTCACTTAACCCCTTGTCACGCACTTTTGACATGGCACATTTTTGGATGATTTGCGACTTCACTTCTCTGTCTTTCTCATGGAACTTACAGTTTTTGGCTAGTTGCTGCAATCGTGCATTGAATTGGTCCAGCGTCTCTGACGACGTCTGTTCAGCCTGTCGGAACTTGAATATTTCATATTCTTCATTGCACTGCGGCCTGAAGTAAGCAGTGAGCTTCCGCTTGGTTTCTGCGAAATCATCATTTTCTGTCACCCCCACTGCTTCACTCAATTCAAACACTGCCTCACCAGCATAATGAAGCAACATCGCTCTCATTCTTGTATCGTTCTGAATGTCTTTAGCCACCACAAAGTTCTCGAAGCGCCTCACCCAACGTTCCCAACGGCAACGATGGCCTGCGCTGTCAGTCGGCTCCAGCGAAAAATGTGCGACGTCAGCGACAGTTTCCATTTTCACACAGAAATTAGACGTAGTCTAGTTCAAAGTAACTCGTAGAGTTGTCAGTTTATCTCGTCGCCAATTAATGTCGTGTACTGGCCGTGGGCTGTGCGTACAGCGACATTATAGAATGAAGATTCTCGTAGAGAAAGTACGAACACGTTTATTGTGACACATTGAGATGTAAAAGGAAAAGAGGAAACGGGGCATGGTAAACGGTTCCGCGATCAAGGATCTAACAGTATGCTATTCAAGCATTATTTCATTTAGCATGTCTTTGTTTGTATAACAGCAAAGCCGTTATAGGTATCTGCTTGTTTACTGCACAGACGCTGTAATGAAAACCTGCACTTTTGTACATCAATGTATATAAAAGTGAAATATTTTACACTCGGAGACTGGTTCCACTTTAAACAAGTTTCATGTAATACAAAGAGACTATTCCATAGGTTTTGTTCATTAAATACGAATTTCCAGTAAATGTAATGCAGTTTGTGTTACGTAAAGTTTAAACTATATATACACCGTAGTTTACTTCACCTTAATAAATAATAATAATAATAAAATAATAATGATTGTAAAAATAAAGTAAAATACAGTGTATATTCAGGTACAAAAACACGATAACTGATCGTTATTGTTTAACGTGTCAAAGAACCCCGATGCATTTGATCGTTGATGTCTACTGTTGTTGAATCGTGAAACGTTGCAACCGCAGTTGTGAAGTTGAAGTTGTGTGTCTCATTCACACCGGTCTATTGCACAAAGTGCATCGGAACAAAGCTCAAAACGTATTTATGGGAAATTATCACGTTTTGATACTGTTCATCTTGAATGTTTAGTATCTTAGAAAGAATTGCTTTAATAATAAATAATGAAAAATCATGTATGACTACTAAAAGCACAAGCAATAAACATAAATAAACAACATCGTTCTAGTGATGCCTTCTAGTACAAATCATCACTTGTATGGTAGCTGCCTGCCGGAGTATTGAGAAATTATGCAATTTGATCAAACAAACCGCGAAAATACACTCATACTATTGCTGTTAGATTTGTATCTCCTGTATCACACGTTCTATGACCAATATCTCCTGTATCACACGTTCTATGACCAATATATCCTGTATCACACGTTCTATGACCAATATCTCCTGTATCACACGTTCTATGACCAATATCTCCTGCATCACATGTTCTATGACCAATATCTCCTATATCATATGTTTTATTACCAATATCTCCTGTAGCATATGTTTTTTGACCAATAGTGGTCGCACGCGTTCCCGTACCGACACAGTCGGTATCGGAACACGTACCGCAATCGCAGATCAAACCTGTTTAGACTATTTTGTGCTTCCCAGATAAGTCGATATGGTGTTTGATGCATTGTTTTTTGGTATATGGATTGATTTGGTGACCTAACTGCATTTTCTTGGAATGTGAACAGCGTTGATAGAATGAGCCAATACCGACACTGGAATTTCCAGATGTGGGCTTAAACTTTTCTAGGTGTTCATGATAGCCAATCAGGGAATTGAACGGGGTGTGAATGTTTGAGTAGATGATTATGGCAGCTAATCATGCTTGGGGCGGATGTTGTTTCTATAAATAGTGCGTTACTGTATTATGTTACATTTGCAATGCCGCAGTTACACCTTAGCGTAGAATGCCACAGAAGAGTACAAACAAATTATAAAGCCGTGCAGTGCGAATCATGCGAGAAGTGCTGCCACATACGATGTGGAACCAGCATAGATGCCACCACATACTAACTGATGGTAGAAGGTAATGTTGATTTTGTTCGATGTTTTTCGAAATTTAAAATTGATGTTAATCTGGCGATCACAGAGGGTAGACATTTTCTAAATTCTGGTACTGTTTGTAATATATAGTTTAAGTTGTGGTTGTAAGCTGAAATACTTGCTAAAGGGCTCAGATTAGTTAGTTCGGAAAATGTTTTTTAAGCAGCTGATTGCATTCAAATAATTTTAATAACTAATATTATATTTTTTATATCTGACATATATTTCCTGTCTACCCTGCCAGTATGGTGCATCATATATTTTAGTACTTTTTTAATATCTGGAATGCAGTACAACATAATGTTTGTGGTTTAACCAGCGAGACAGTGACCATTTACATAACTGTTCCTGTTGACCCTGAAATATTTAAATCTATCAGATGACCATTTATAGTGAAGCTGATATTGACCATGACCATATGCAGTAAATCTACATCCAAGTTGAAACATTTATTATCTGAGCACCTCTACATAGTTCAACTATCTATGTTAATGGTGGAATCTTGGAATAGAAATACTTACTTTTATTTATTTGTTGTATTTACTGTTGCAGTTCCAGAGCAGTTGGAAGAATACGGCCAGATATTCTGTCAGCAGCATCGTTGTTAATTGTTGCAGCTTACTGACCAGTTTACTTATATGTGATGCATAGTTAGAAATGCAGTGTCGCATTACAATTACATTTCAATGTACTCTATTATTATTACTGTTTACTTCAGTTTACTACATTATTACTGCTTAATTCCTATTACTACTACATTTGAAGCTATTGCTATTACTATGTCTATGACATTTATCATCGGAACTATTTGTTGTATAATATAGATGCCACATATAATATACGGTTGTAGGATAGAAACTATAATTCCCTGAAACGGAATTATAGTCGGAATGCCCCACTACCTGAATGCACAAAACCTAGTCGCAATGCTCCAACCGCGTAGTCGGAATGCTCCAACGGCGCAGTCACAATGCTCCAACGGTCTGGTCGCAATGCACCACTTTTGGTCGGAATGCCCCACTGATTGTAAAATTGTCAAACCTTTGCATATATATATATATAGATAATACAATTGTATATATTAAAACTTTAAATATTAAATGCATAATTAATATAGAAATAACATGTTTCGTTGACTTTCTGTACATCCTTAAAAGTAAACTATGTTTTGTCTTCGTATACACGTGTATGATTGTATTACATAACCTATCATTAAATATCGATTACATATTGTCCTTTAATGTGTAGAAGTCATGTAGTAATAACCTAATAGGCATCCGGCTCATGCGTTGAGCAGATATTTTACGTTGGTTGTTTTGGATGTGTGCTAGCTACTCTGACATTGTTTTATTGAGCATGTCGGTTTGTTTGAATAACGGCATTGTACAAAAAAGATTGTACAACGTACATTGAAATAAAGCTTTTGACATCAAAGAAATCTAATTTATGTTGGTTTGGACAGCGGTTTGAATACGGGGAGGGACTACATAAAAAAAATATATACCTTTATTATGTTATGGTTGATATCGTAAATGTATTATATATATATATATATATATATATATACATTTACGATATCAACCATAACACAATAAAGGTATATATATATGTAGTCCCTCCCCGTATATATATATATATATACATACATACATACATATATAGTAATATACGCAAAGTCGCGTGGGCGATACTTAAAGAAGTTATTATACTAGCCGACTTGCCCGGCGTTGCCTGGGGAAAAACTAACAAACCAACAAATAAACAAACAGAGAAACCATAATGTTTTATAATATATAAATACCACAAGAGGTGCATTGCGCCAAACCATTGGAGCATTGCGATCACGCGGTTGGAGCATTGCGACTAGGCAGTTGGTGCATTGCGACTGGTGCATTCAGGCAGACGTGCATTCCGACCATTATCCGTTTCAGGGCGGTACCCAGTGATCTCGGCCTTTCGCGATCTCGGCCCGAGTGATCTCGGCCTGTTTCCGAGTGATCTCGGCCTGTTTCGGTGAACTCGGCCTGTGACCTCGGCCTGTATGAGGAGTGATCTCGGCCTGTTCGAGGGTATATTGTTGACCAGAAACGATAGCGGCATGAAGTCGGCCAGTGAATTCGGCCTGGGCAGCAGTGAATTCGGCCTGTGCAGCAGTGAACTCGGCTTGTATAGCCAGTGATCTCGGCCAGTTTGAGTGATGTTAGCTAGCGTTTTTTGTGCAACATAATTACATTGTATTATGTATTGTGATAACTGCTACATAATGTCCAATATGTTGCATGGTTGTTTTCGACAGCGATCTCTTTTTTTATAACGTCTTTTTGTTTTGTTGGGTTACTTATGTGAGGCAGTGATCTCGGCCTGTTTGAGTGATGTTAACCGTACATTTGTTGTATGTATATTGATGTATAGTTTTGTTTTGTTTGGTTATTTATGTAAGCAATTCGACATTATTATCAGCAATTTCTGCGTGATATGTACTAGTATTATAGTGATTCCCGCCAAGATATCTACCACTGATCACTGACAGCAAATATAAATTAAATGCAAATAAAACTGACTTGATAATTATTGGTAAATCAATGCAGTGTAGTTAATTTGATGTGTTTTCCCTAAGCGTATTTTGAAACAGCATATCACGCCAGCAACCTCGGTGAGCAGGGGTGTCATGTAATAAACATTTATATTAACTACTTCGACTTGTAACGAAGTAGTTTTATCTAAGGTAACGCTACTTTTCACCTCGTTATTTTAATTTACTTCCGCGATATATTTTTGTTTTTCTGAACTACGACGCCTTATGGCGTTCCGCCCGTCAACAACATTTCATTAAACGTATTTAAGTTACACAAATTATAGCTACGGTAAACTTTATTAACGTGGTGATAACTGTCACTTGTTTGTGTTAGTATTGTCAAATCTTTGGGAACAGTAAATGTGGTGCGAGGCATTGACATTGTTTGTTTTGCGCCGACATCAATCGAATCATTTCCCTTAATTCTGCCAGTCGTGACTTCCGCGAATAGGCTTTCTGCGACGTGCAAAGTGGAAAGCAGAGGCGCAAGCAAGCAATTACAGTCTTGTACTCGTAAACTATTATTGTCGCATTTTCATAAAATAAATTCAAATGTCATACTTTGGCGCTTGTAATGGAACCGGTAATGTTTAGTCCTTGACACTCCCCTCTTTGTAAAGCTGGGTGGTGCAGAACATTCAGACCAATCGTAATTACTGTTTTTTTTTCTGATTGGTCCGGTTGTCTAATATCCCAAGCAGTAACCAGCCTCGTAGCCCATTCTGACCAATCATCTTTATGGACCACGTGGACCCCCATATCGGCCCTTCCGAATAGAATCAGACTAAATTAAGGGTGATTAGTGAACTACATAGACAGCCACAAGGGCTTAAGAAACCGATCACGCCTCACTGATTTCTTCTGTAGCTACTCGCCAACCTCAAAGGGATGCTCCCTATACCCAACAGTGGTCGCAACGATGTAGGCTGTTATGCCCATGAAAACATTGTATAGAACAAAGACTACGCAGTTGGTGTTTTTGTGTTCTCGAGCAATTGCCAGTTATTACCATGATATCTCAGTATTTGAAATTTAGTATATTTTAGCATGTTTTTTAAAAATGGTAACGTAACATTGGCTGTGTTAAGACAACACTATTAATAAATATAGACCCATAAAATATATTTATAAGGTAACCTTTTTCCAAGGTAAATTTAGATGTGTTCCTATAATGTGATACTTTCTGTCACAGAACTCCTAAACTTGAGCATTAGACATCTGTGTGAAGTTGAACATTCGTATTGCTTGCGTATTTTACGCCAGTGCACTTGTACTTTGAATGATCACATAATCATAATTTATTGTAATATTTCAGAAGTTTTGCGAGTACAATGTTATATTCGTGCTTGGAATTCACTAGCACGTATACATGTGTGGTACCGTATATGTCATACATGTTTTCTGTTTCCAACTAAATTTTCTTATCTATATTTTTGGTAATAGGCGGTGACTAGTAAACAAGTCGACCTTGCATACAATGATTACACCGTTCAAACAAAGAACCTGCTCTGTGAAACAATACATGACTAACAAGCCAATTGTCGTGGCTTCCTCACGTCTTAATAAATCAAAGACAAGCAAAATTATGAAATCTGCTCAATAAAGCATTTCAAGAGAAGAGAGCTGATTATGGTCTCAACACATTCTCACAGCACACAAATCAAAGACAAACAACATGAAAAGATTTGCTCAGTGAAGCAATGCAGGAGTAGCAAGCCAATTACACTTTCACACTTCCTTAACGGATACAAATCAAAGATAGTGTTAACATGATAACAAAGATAACTAAGGGAGATTATGAAGCAAATTACAATGACACTGACCCTATCTAACGTACATGTAATATTTTAAATCTGATTCTTGTGTATTGTAATAATACATTTGTTACGTAATTGTGACTTGAGCAATAACAACAATAGCATAAAATGGTTTTCCTAAAAAATAATTAGAAATTGGGAAGACAACTACAGAAAACTACAACTTGAGACAGCCTCAATGCTCAAACTTGAGCAACTTTTGACCTCAAACTCGGACAACTATTGACCGTTCATGGGGTAAGCACTTGCGGTAAGGTAAGAAGTAAGAATACGATCACGACAGATCGTCAAAACATCTTTATTGCATTGCATATTGTAACAAACAGATGGATGCAACTTCATTATTTCTGGTTAGCATCACTCACATAAAAAGGCCGAGATCACTCCTCAAACAGGCCGAGATCACTGCCGCACAGGCCGAGGTCACAGGCCGAGTTCACCGAAACAGGCCGAGATCACTCGGGCCGAGATCGCGAAAGGCCGAGATCACTGTGAACCTTCAGTGCGCCACTTTAGCATTTCCGGCCGCAAACATTTTGGGGACCCGTACGTTTCGTCTGCTTTAGGTCGGTCTCTGGCTCAGCATAGCATCATGTCACACTGTAACATGTGCATTTTAATTTGAGGGGACACATGGATAGTCGGTGTGTATGCATACTATTGAAAGGCCAAATAACGATAGATGGAACAGTTTTGACACCAGCCTGGGTTTCACTTCACGCCGAAAGCAGCCCAACTCAACTGAACTGGTTGCAACATAATTAAAAGAGCTAGATGTGCCACGTGAGTTTGACCAAACATCTTCAGCACGTTGACGTTGGTGACCACTGAGATTTGGATGTCATGAAGGGTAAGGTTAACATGTCCATCAGTGAGAATCACGCAACATGTTCAACAGGCTGTATCTAATACAAACAAAGGCGATCTTTTACTTTCTGACCTAACCATGAAAACGACTACCTGGCTACACCTACAGCCACCAAACTTCTCCTCACATATCTTACATACATATACTCACACTACGTTACAACAACAATTATTTTACATTCCTACAACGATCAAATTTCGCAAAACAAACTCAAGTAAAACTCGACTTCTACGGCGGCGACTATCGGTTGCTCCGCGGTTACCGTAAAATTGACATTGCGTCGAGCTTCACAGAAATCCCGTACAATGGCGCTGTCATTACTGTTCGCGCGCGATATAAATATAATATATACGGGCGCGTGAGCGTGTGGTAGTTATAATATTGGCATTGTTTCTGTTAAAAAGTAGCTCGATTAATTAAAGCATAATTATTATCATCAGTATGGTTTACAGGTAATGAAAGGGTTCTCCTCAATGTAAAAAACAAAATAAGTCTTACCGACTTACGAATAACCAATAATTGTGTTCCCGCAGGTCAATTCTTTTTCGGTTGATGACCAACACACGAGTTACACAATTTTTGGGGGGCATTCAAACTTAGGATGATTTATATATATTTGTTTATTTTTGTTTAATTGAGCATTTTGCTAAGCTGGGAAAGTCATTTCCGTAATTAGTTAATGTGACAAACTGAACTAAGAAGACGCAAATCCTTATTTCTAGCTAGTTTTGTGTGTCACCGTTAAAAGTGCAGGTTTGGAAAAAATTATGCACAATTCGTAAGACTTATTTTGTTTTTTACATTAAGTAGAAACCTTTCATTACCTGTAAACCATACTGATAATAATAATAATGCCTTAATTAATCGAGCTACTTTTTAACAGAAACAATGCCATTATTATAACTACCATACGCACCCACACTCACGCGTCCGTATATATTAACGATATATTATATTTATATCGCGCGCGAACATGTGTACAGTATTGACAGCGCCATTGTACGGGAATTATGTGAAGCTCGACGCAATGTCAATTTTACGGTAACCGCTGAGCAACGGATAGTCGCCGCCGTAGAAGTCGAGTTTTACTTGAGTTTGTTTTGCAAAATTTGATCATTGTAGGAATGTAAAATAATTGTTGTTGTAACGTAGTGTGTGTATATGTATGTAAGATATGTGAGAAGTTTGGTGGCTGTAGGTGGTCGTTTTCATGGTTAGGTCAGAAAGTAAAAGATCGCCCAAACAAATTGCTGGGTCAGGACAGAGGGTGTAATCCGTCATACATATCAATGTCTAGACAAGACAGCCTTTCACCATCTTTAATATAAGGGACTTGTCCGTCGTTTTTTGGAGTATGGCATGGCTGTCTGGTCTACACAGTATCAGTATGACATTGATGCTGTGGAGGCTGTCCAAAAAAGAGCGACAGGAATGGTTCCAGAATTAAAACATGATTGTCAAACGAGACTTAAAGGGGAAATGAAATGCAGCTGTTTCATGCTACATATTGAAATATATACTATATAAGTATACATTAATGGTAACAGAAACGTACTCATTTATAAGACAAACTGAAAAAACGATTTTGTTCGATGCCTAAATCGTCGCTATAGAGCACTGTATCACCATCTTTGTTCCAAACGAGTGGTTTGATTTACTAATCCATGTGAAATTTTTTTTTTTTTTTTTACTTCATTAGTAGACATTTATGTGCGAAAACAAAGATATGGTGCCCTATTATACACGATAGGTGTTCTATAGATGAACAAATAATTTGTATACGCGTTCGAAATAAAAAGGTGAAATTAAATGGCAACGATTTATAACCAATGAAAACGTTGTTAACGTCACACTTCCCGAACGAAGAATTTAGTTGCCAGAAGGGGGCGGTGCTTTCAAAGCAAAGGTCAGAATATTAGATGTGCGCGCATACCGGAACTATTTTTATTTTGTTGTTGACAAACACGTCGAAGGATTTTGGTAGAGACGAGTTATTAAAAGTGATTTTTTGGGAAAAAATCGATACGACAGATGAAGACTCTAGTTCGACTTGTCACTCGGAAATTACGGTTGGTACGGTTGACACACACAAAGTCAAAGGGCCTGTGGCTGTGCCATACAGGTGATACAGGTTTCACCCAGTGTGCGATCCACGGTCCTATAATGTCCGGCCCCCGGTCAGGTTCAGTTGTGGAAGTCGGACAGTGACAGTTGGTCTATCGACGACGAAGACGTTACGCGACTTAATAATGTCGCATGGTGTTTGTGTGGACACTGCGTCCCAATGTCGACGCACATCGGGTCGCTGTGCTGTAGGGAGATAGCTGCCGTACAGCACCGTATGACAGACCTTGCAGATGCCTGCATTACCGACATTGCGCAGACCTGCCTACCATTCCGGATTGTCCGGAATCATTCCGGAAAGTCACCTCAAATTACGGTATTATGGTGAGGGATGAAAATATTACGGACTGACCATGTTGGGTAATCACTGAAATTTAGGTTGCACTATATTCAACAGGTGGCAGCATATGTATGCAGCATGTTGTGACATGGTTTTTCATTCGCTGAGTCTGGTCGTAATGTAACCAATAGGAAACAGTGTTATGACAAAATCACATTTCCGCGATCAAACAAAACGAAGTCACGCGGCATGAAATTATAGGGTCAGCACACTGTTGGACTTCCTGCTTGATTACAGACGAAAAAAAGTGCATTATATTTTTGAGAAATTATTTTTTACAATATTCACTTGCTCTGACATAAGTGCATTTGAGTAGTCAGATTTCTAGATGTGATTGTAGCAGCTGTTGGCAGTAAAATGGTGTCTTTTTAGCTGATTTTACTAAGCGGAAGGGTATCTGGCAGCAATTTGGCTAGTTGACACTTTAGCCGGATTACTGCCTGCATGCATTTGTAAATATTGACGGGTGCCATACATACAGGCATTTTGCAAGAGCTAGATATATTAGATTTTGACTAAAATCGACCAGCATGTCAATGAGATGATAATAACAGCAGGTGGGAAGTTGAAGAAACTTTATAGGTCACATTTTTCTTATAATCACACACAACATTAACATGGTCGCCAATGGGAAAACTGACAGTGTGCTGAGCCCTGATGGCTGACAGCGAAAGGACGCCACCGCCAACCCAAAAGAAATGTGTAATGCCAAAATGTAGTGAGTGTTGTACTTGTAGTGTTAGGCCAACTGACTGTACTAAGACTAAGTTAGTGTATTGATTGAGGAGAGTTTAGTGTATAATTGACAGCCTATCATACAGTTACTACAGTCTAGGCGATGTCGATGCCCCCCCCCCCAGTCTATCATACTAGAGTTGATTAGGCTAGAGTGTACGTGATGTTGATGACAGCGTAACTAATGCCGTTTGACGGTTTTTGGGGTAGGCAGGTCTGCATTGAGTATGAGTGACGACTTCGAAACGGTTTGCACCAATGGGGCGGTGTTGGAACTTGGAAGTCGGTCTGTTGTCATCGTATGATTTGCGTGCAGACTCGTTGATTCGACCAATAGCTAGTAGGTAAGTACTACGTAGTTCAACAGGTATCGAATAATTATTCTAGCAATAACTATTTCAAACTATGGACATTGCACTATACACGTGAGTGTACAGTGAAAATAAAAACCCAGGACAAGTGAGATTAGATTGACCAAAAGGTAGAATGAATTACTCGGTGCCTTCTTATCCCATTTTTGGCAACAACAATGTGATCTGTAGTGTCTTGCATGTCCCTGTTCATAATTCCATTTGTAATACTGAAGCCAACATGAAATATATCAACAGTTTATTCATATGGAGAAACAATTCACAAATAAATAAGACTACATGGCACACCAGTTTTCAATGTTTCTTTCAGTTGATTCACTTCACACTGTGACACATTTTAATCTAACTGTATTGCAATTTGGGTCTGTGTCAGTCCTGTGCACATATAGTACATCACTAAGTAACATGTTTATTGGTGATATGGGCCATCATTATGATCAAATATTGTGATAAAAAAATTAATACATACAAAATATTCCATTACAGTTCCAGTTTTACATATATGTGGGTTTCAACTTTCAACACTATGGGCATCTGTCAAGAAAACAAGTACTTATTATTCAAGATACAGATTCAAAGCTTGTAGTACTAGTTTCAAAATCTATCAAGTGCCTCCAAATGGATTCATTTAGATTTATGGCACTATATAAGTGTTTTTTTTATTAAGTACTTTTTGAGATGTTTTGTGATAATATCAAATGTAATACTAACAATGAAGTATGAATATAAAAAAATCGTATAGCTGAATCCTTTGCTGTTTCATTACTTTGTAGCACACATTGTGATGTTTGAGAAATGGTAGTCTGTTGCAAAAAACTCACTATAAGTAACATGTTTGGACTTGGTTAAACTATTCCAGTAAATTACATATACCCAAAGTTCCCTACATTGAATAGTGTCTAATAAAACACATTGCATACCACAAGTAGGATACAAGCTTTCAAGTGGATGTTCCTTACTTTAGGAGGTCCTATGCAGTAGTGAGAATCCACTTTGCCTAAAACGTTTCTCTATTTCTGCCAGTGATGTTCAAACAATGTTATTTAAGCATAGAAATCCATTGTCATTTGAAATTGGATGTCGTATCAATGTGGTGGCACTAAACCGAATTGATACGGATACAACTAGTTTTCCTTAAAGCGGGTTCTTTGCTTTGTCACAGCCTCCTCTTTTGCTGGTTTTTCGATGTCTGCATGCTAGAGTTACCTCCTTACCCGGTGTCGCGACTTCGAGCGTACTTCACAGCTTTGGGCCACTCGTGCATCTAGCTGCAATGCCCTCTAGAATTTCTTCTCGGAAGCTGTAGTCCTTTGACGCCATCACTTTCTTCACTACATACTCAGCAGACTTTGAATACTGCAGCTGATACCGTAGCTTGTTGTCTGCTGTTTTCACCATTTCCCGCTGATTGAACAAATGATAAATATAAAATCAGTATAACAATATAAATATCTGAAGAATAGCTGGCTATAGCTGCAACATGCACACAGTAAACCAAACAACTTGCTTGTATGCGCTCTCTCTCTTGAAATCAAACGGCTAATGTCATTTTTTAATAGGTTCCTAATTCTGCCATCATTTTCAATTTCAACTTCCAAGGAATTCCACAATACATTCAAATATTTATTATTGAATAATATATATATAAACATCATTATATATAAATTATATATATATATATATATATAATTTATATATAATGATGTTTATATTTATTATATTATATATGCATAAGTTTATATTTCAATAAGCAATTCCAAAGCATACCATTCCAATTCGATTTATATAATATAATTAAACAATTCAAGTAACAGTAAACAGATGTCCTCAATTATAATTATTTTATCTGTTGTTTGCATGCACACTCTTGTGCAGTGAGATTGTATTTTCGAAACTGTATTCCTAACATTGTTTTGCTATTGAGTACAGGCAGGGATTTTCAGCCATTTCAGTTTATTTCCTAATGCACTGCTGGATTTCTAAAGTGTGCAGCTTTGTCAAGCAACTGATACATTATTTTGTAACATCAAATGTAAACACTATTGATGAATGATATCACAAGCCTTACCTTGTATTTGTGTTTTGATCAATGGTGGCCAAGTGAAGTCGGGCTGTGATGCCTTAACGGCTGAAGTTGGGTGCATACTAGAGGAAGAGGCAAGTAAGCTCTCCAGTTCACCAGTATTAAGGCACTTCGTAACGCTCTCTATATCATACAGTAGGCGGCAATCCAGTATAGCCTTCTGGACAGTGAAGGCTTCTGTACCTTCAGTGAGCCATGGTGTTGTTTTTACTGCTTGTTGTGTATATGTTGCATGATTGCACTACCGGTACAACTCTGCACCCGCTGTCCATGAATGGGAATTCCTGATGTGATGGAGGAGCGAGATCCACATCTCCTTCATCAAGCGGGGATCACCATCACAAGCTGATGCGGAATACCACAGGTGGTTGGCAATTGCGCCTATCGAAGGGACAACTTCAACTTTCTTGGCAGACAACAACCTTTGTTTCTTGGTAGTCCTCTAACAAAGTCTTTCTAATGCTGGGATGTCTGTCAGTGGCAAGATTGGTAATCTTCACCCCATGGTCAGTCAGGTTGTCTAAGCAGCGTTTCAAGCCCTCCACTTCCATCCAGTAACTGTTCTTGACCTCTGTGACCCGAAAAGTTTCTTGAGCAATGATGAGTTGGCTGTCAGTGTCCATGATGAAGTAAATGCCAAATGTAGAGTTGTGTCCTGGATTGTCATATCTTGCATCGCCTGATGCGACCACGCTCTGTCCGGCCAGAGCTGACATGATGGCCTCTGAATGGCATGTCCACATGTCCTCTATCTCTGGCATGCTGGTGGGTGACAAGGCGCATAGGTTCATTAGGTTGACCAAATTGTACACAGTGAATGAATGTCCAGTCAGGAAGAGGACGCTTGGCGTCAACAAGTTACTCTCATAAATGTTACCAATCTTGGGTTGCGAGTGCCACATGAACGAGTGGCCATCAACACATTCTGTGGTCACAACTACTGCAAATTCAGTGACTGTGATGCTAGGCTAAGTGGTTTATTGCAGTTTGGTGTTTTAGCAGGTGCAGAAAAAAAAAATTGTTTTTCTCACAAATGGCAAACTCTCGCTTTCCCATTAGTGTAAGAACAGCTTGAGTCATCATCAGTGATATCGCTGTCACCTGCTACAACATATTCTGCATCACTCATTTCAATGTTTCTCTTCTCACTGTTGCAGACAGAGTCGTCTAAAGATGGCGATAATGAGACTGGGACATCCGAAGGGTCGTCTACAGTTACAGAACTGCCATGGTCAGAGTCAGTAGGAGAAAGTGTGCTGGACGGCGATGGCAACTTTGCATACCCATGGTCATGATGAATGTTCAATGGAAAACACTATTGTCTGTATTAACTACTGCATCGACAAAGTGTCGCACTGGCGACACAACCACCGGCTTCCTTTATGTTTTGACACTACAAGTCGATAGCGTGGCAGCACTACAAGTGACATTTGTATTACCATGAGGGACAATGTCATCTCGCGTGCTAAATCCTTCGCTGGATCCTTCGAAGCTTGTGCTCGGTATATGGTTGTTTGGATACTTCCGTTATATATTATGAACAAAATGAGACAATCTTGCAAATAGTCATTAAAATTGGAGCACAAGTGCGATTTACAAGTTACTTTTTCAATGTTTTCTTTTTGGTGGATATGTGTGTTATCTTTAATTTTCATGATTAAAATGCATGTGCACTCAAATGTGTTTAACATTTGAACTTTGTAAATACAAAATATATGTTTATTAATCTTTGTGGCTTTTTCCTGTGACGTTATTTCCTTTTTTCCTTGTTACGCTTACATTCAAAGTCAATAATTAAATACAATGTCCTTGTTATTAAAAGCATACATTGGTTTTTGCAGTCATGCAATCTATATCAGAAAAAAACTTGGTATGATAGCATGCTTGCTAAACTGTCGCCTCAAAGCTAGAGTATCAATTCGGGGTCCATTGTTACAAGCCAATATTTGAGATACATAAATTAGTATTAGGCCTACATGGTGATTAACTTTACTTGACTGACGTGAACCTACTTACTATGCCAATAACTAATTATATCAGATATGACTATCGTGTTTTGTTGTATGCTATTGAGTGTATCGTAAACAAATATTTTTAAGGATTTAAATACTTGTAATGTCACTTATTTAATAATTCCAATGGCAATGCCTACAATATATGATTGACAGGGCTTGGTCCGGACTGTGACTAATGTTGACTAATATATGATGACATTATTTCGAAAAACGTTATACTGGCTACGGTAGCTGACATTTTTTTTGTAATTATTTTGACGGTTATTTTCCCCTTATTTCCCCACCAGGAACTAAGTCGATAACATAGACTCGTAGATGTAGACGTTCCGGTATCAGCAACACGCCGGCACAAATTGCTGTAAACTAAATCGGCGGATTACAAACACTCATTATTCCCAATTATATCATAGTATTCACACGTATTTGTACTTTATTCACATTTCTTAATACATTTAAATTTCGCATACGTCATATTTGTATATATGCAGACTTTGAAATAGAACTGTGGGACTATAGTAGTCGTAATGATACCTAACGGAACTCGTGAGTGCCGAGTCACCTTGGCAACAACAAGCTGGTTTCGGCTTGTCATTTCCTACGCGCCGCTTCACCCTCCAAATAAGGCAATGATGTCGAGCTTCCAGGTCGATTTCGCTTAATTTTACTTCATCGGTGCATAGTTATATGTAAACAAATCGACTGGAGATGGACCTGTGGCTTTAACCAAGAATTATTTTTGACGTTCAATGTCTTTTTATGCTCTTCACTTTCGTATTTAGGCTTGCAATCGGCATTCGAAAGTGACTACCGCAGACTTTCGCCAATCTTGCCGCCGGCGAACACGTCAAATTCATCATCTATAACTTGTTTTTTTTGTTTGGAAACCTGTGGAATTATGTGAAAAGTTGCTTACTAACATTTATAGTATATCCAGTTGCCACGCAGTGCAATAAATTGTTGTTTTTATGTGTGTATGCGTTTCGTCGGTTTTTGTGAGAGCTATGCTGCGTCGCCTATCGAATTGCTGTATACAGCTTTGGGAGACATCTCGCCAATCAAACCGGATGTACAACCACACGCTCCTAGAGCATGATGGCGGCGCCCTGTGCCGATAGTAGCTACGTTTGAAAAATTATTTAAAATATACCGTGACGCTGTACTTGTCAAATCATGGTGACTTGTACTGTAGATGGTATGTTCTTATGT
Organism: Escarpia spicata; assembly: GCA_963995525.1. Classification (NCBI taxonomy): domain Eukaryota; kingdom Metazoa; phylum Annelida; class Polychaeta; order Sabellida; family Siboglinidae; genus Escarpia; species Escarpia spicata. Next base: position 67,988,398 of record OZ023205.1, on the reverse strand, counting down.
TTGGGCTGTGGTTGTTCAATCATTCCATTTCCCCTTTAACTTCTAAGACTAAAGCCTAGCCTCCTAGGTCTTAAACTTACCGACGTTTATGTATCATATATTACGACGAGACATTATTATGTCTATAAAAAATACTTCAATGGCATATTTACTTGCACGCATACTATGTTTAACTAGTACTTGTACAAAGGAACACAGGGGCATTCTTTATAGTGATAAAAAACAGGAGTAAACGAGAATTAAGGAAACACTTCTTTAGCGAGAGAGTAATTGATCTATGGAACACCTTGCCCGAAGCCATTCACAGCTCCGACTGTCAATGCACGGAAAAACCGACTCGATGTATATTATGGATGCACCAGCCTGTTAGATTCGATTATAAAGTAACATTGGTTAAAGAGCGGTACATAGGCAAATTTGCCTGAAGACTGAAGAGGATGCATACATGTATGTATATATGTAATGGCAAATTCAACTGTCATGTTTTCAGAGTGCATCTGCCACACACCCATCTTACGCTAGATGCCCGCTGGCATGAATAAACATGGCGGCAAGACTTGTGCAGAAGCTGTGTTGTGTCCTTACCAACACCTCTCAGTTAATTGAAACCATTGATCCGACGAGAGAGTTATCGGCTGATGATGAATTTGAGACGGAATACCTGCTAGAGAACATTACAAAGACCCTGAAGAAACTACAACGCATCGCAAAGGTTTATGAGAAAGTGACGAATGTTAGTTCCAGCCATGGGGCACCAGATGGAGCTTCATCTATCATCTCGGAAAAGGTGTCTGGAGTTCGACTTAAGATGGCATCGTCATCAGGAAGAATTGTTGATGCAGGGTTTGAAGAAGAGTTTGCTGATGAAATGTTTGATTTTAATGAAGACGAATTGGACAGCCCACAGAATGATGTCCCTACAGCGGGCAAACAACAGGTAGGGCATGTTTAGTAGTACAGCCCCGTAGCCTGTAGTAGTAGTAGTAGTATGTTTATCTAGACTCTTGGATGGGTGAAAATTTGAGGAGCAAAAGTACTTTATATTTTATTGACTCTGTTTTTTGTATGCATGTCCATTGTGCTAAAAAAATGTGTATCACAACTGTTTATGCATGTATTATTGTATAAATTTATATATATATATATATGTACATATTTGCATGTTTGGACTGGGTGTACGCGTGAGCGTGCAGACACACATATTTACAGGGACATTTTAACTGTTAAAAATGTGATCTTCCATCAAGGCCTGGCAGTAGTGGCCTGCTTCTGTGTCAGGCGACAATGCTTGTTATACCCGTAGCTGCTTCATGTAGATGGCATGATGCCTCACACTCATCTGATCTCCTGACTTGTTTGGTATGCCTTGATGTCCTTACCCGAACCAATAACAAGACTAGCGCACTAGGTGGATCTGTCCTCAGCAAATTTTCAGTCAATTATGAAATATTTAGATGATACTAATATTGTTTAAATTCATTAATGTGATAATTATCTCGGCATTTAAAGATGGTTTGAGGTACGATCTCTCTCCAATGCTCAGGGAAACATTTCAAGCCAGAGCAATTTTGATGTGTGTTTATGCTCATGTAGGGTATATTTTAAACTATATCTAAATTATGCAACAAATTAATTATCTTATTACTTAACTCATGTAAATAGGAAAGCTGTGTAGTCTGAAAAATACACTATTTATATAAATAAATGTTCTAAAATCTCCAGTTAGTTTTGTTCAACTAGATACTATTGGAAAAAAACTTGTTTTCATGTGAACCTTCAGAAGGAGAGTGGATACTATTAAAAATACATAACATATTAAAGTAACCATTTCAGTTATGTAAGAATAATTTATAGATTAGTGCTGTGTATTAGATAATTTACAAACATTGTCTTGTCCCTAAGAAAAAGCTCTTAATTAATGTATTATACTTTGTCTTATTGTACTTTCAACAGTTTGAGAAGCAGGCGGAGAAAGTACCAGGAAATGTCAACACAGATCACGTCACTGGGGTACTTGGTGACGTGGAAGATGCTTTCATGGATGATGATGATGACGACTTCGATGACGATGCTTTACAGGTAAGTCCATTGTAATAGTAATCATTATCAAAAGTTTGCCATTGTCGGGTCATGCTAGTAAAGAGGCCGAGTCGGCAGGTACACCACCTACCTGCTAGATCTACTGCCCTCGGACCTCAGAGTGACGGGCGTCAGGCTGAGGTCGCGCTATGACATCAAGACTCTGAGAGAGCTGGCAGAAGACCGCACAGGATGGAGGAAACTTTGGGGGGACTGATTGCAACATTAAGATGGCCCCCAGACTGTTTATGTTGCAGGAACAATCCATCATCATCGTTGACCCGTTCTAAATACCATGCATGCCATTTCATTGATAAACTTGTTGATAGGTTCCATTAATGCATGTGTAATTGTAATTTAAAACTTACTGGTGTAATTGTAATTGATCTGAAAATGACAGAAGTATAATTGTAAATGAAATTACAAATGAAAAGTAATTGTAATTGATTTGATTGTGTGATTTGACATCCCCAACTGAAGGGTGAACTGTTATAGGTAGCTTGGAACAATAGCAGAACACACACCTAACATTGTCGACAATTGATTTATTATTGATTCCCATCTAAAGTCTGGTACAAACAGTAAAACCAGTAAAACAACCTGAGACCTAACCAAAGACGTATTAATATTAAGCAGTATTAATATATCTTTGGCCTAATCAACTGGAAATGTTGAACAAAACGAAGGTTTTACTTTTCTTCTGAGGGGTTGGTTTTGAAGCCTTGTAAGGTTGGCGCCTGTGGTGCCAGCCATCTAGGAGGGAAATGTTAACATACTCCACACGCATGCACATGCACACTTATATACACTAGCTCCACTATATAGTTGGTTTACCTTGTGTATGTTCCAGCCAATTTTCGACGTTAAAAGTATGAATACTAATGTAAAGGTGTTAGCTAGTTTCCCGGAAAAGTAGGCGGTCACATCACTCACATGGGCCAGTAACTCTAAAAAGTTTCTGACCCGGTGGAAAAGTAGGTGGTCAGTGACCAATGGGTCAGAGTATATTTCGAACACTGGTACGTGCATACGTGCGTGCATAAATTAATCTGTATTGAAAGTTTATGTCCGGTTACACTTTGTGTATGTTGAAGTTTTTGTCACATTACACTTTGTATATGGAATGTTATGTCCTGTGACAGTTTGTATGTGGAAGTTTGTGTTATGTCACTCTTGTGTCACTTTGTGTTATGTCACTCTTGTGTCACATGAAGTGCAATACCCAAAACATGGACTGCCTGTTTCCATGTTAAATGTTAGTCTTATATTTGCAGCAAATTGAAGAGGCTGAACGTAGCTTTACATTGGATGAAACAGTCCCCCCAAAACCTGACAGTGAAGATTACGGTGAGTTTGTGGCCAAAATTAAATAAACTGTTAATTAAATACATTAAGATCTTTTTGAAATATTTTGTGGAACTGAGGGTACAATTTTTATTGTGGCAGCTCTTCATAATCTTTCACCAAAATTGTCATCCATATATGTACATTTATTTAATTCGTTTACACTACTGTGTCATACACATCAACTGCTTATTTTTGCCCCACTTTTCAGTCGTTTTTGTCCCTTATACATTCCGTATTCAGTAACGTATTGAATAAATTCAAATAAAGTATTTTTATTTCCAGTAAGGATCATAATAGAGGGTGTTATGTTACAGATCCATCCAATCAGCCGACAGATGTGCGCTACTTGGAGGTTTTAAAGAAGTACTTCGGCTACAAAAAATTTAGGCCGTAAGTAGACAAACTGTCACCTCGTTACCAGATGCACGTTATTTACTATATACAGTGTCCACCCACAGCTATAAATACCAGTCATTTTACCAAAAATTTCACTTTAAAATGGCATTTCTCACTCATGGCAGAAATCTTAAATAGGCTAATCTCAGATACATACAACATAAAAATACCTATGTCTATTGAAATAGAGCATAATAAGTTTTATAATACATATATATATTTATGCAAGCAACAACACGGAGACAATATAGATATGAAAAAGGCCAAATGGATGACGTTTGTTTATTATGGGTAACCAGTGTATAGGCCTTTTTGGCACACTGTAATATTTAAATAAAAGAAATGTGGACTCTACAACCCAATGCCAGGCCTGTGACTGAGCCCATACTAGTCTCCTGAGCATCAGGCTGTTAGAGCCCACATTTCAACATATAAAGCAGCAGTGGTATTCCTAGAACAATTGAAAGGAATGACATGTAATCACAGCAGAGCTTGTTATGTGTAGTTAATTTTAAAGCCAACATGATTAACTAAGCCAACATGATTAACTAAAAAGTGCCTTTCTGAATACCACGCTATCTGCTGCCAAAAACACTAAATCTAAAATTATAATAATCCCAAATGTGGGGGTATTTCGCCCCGATATATACAATTCCATACCATTCCTAAATCGAAAGTGGAAAAGGCATGTGACATCTCTTGCAATAAAACCCCGTGAACACATCCGGTGCAAACCCTATGCTCACAATCAACTATAAATGTGGGGAAAGCATTGAGACCAGCAACCCTTTCCAATAACGATGCACAAATCATGACTATACATCAAACATACCTGGACGAAAAGTAGGGAGGCGGGCGGGTAAAATTAGACAAACGTCTGCTCCTTTATGCTTTCGCAAATGGAGTGCGGGATCAGCTTAGGATTCTCCTGAGGGACGCGCTCCAGTGCGCGCTGATTGGTTGATTTGATTCTCCCCACGGGAGTAATTAACATGTCCTTGCATAAATTAGCCTCCTCTGATGGGAGGCCTCCGTGTGCTGTTGTCTTGCACAAAGTCCAGTATGCAAATCGGCTGTGCCAGATGTACATACCATCATTTATGCAAGCAACAACACGGAGACAATATAGATATGAAAAAGGCCAAATGGATGACGTTTGTTTATTATGGGTAACCAGTGTATAGGCCTTTTTGGCACACTGTAATATTTAAATAAAAGAAATGTGGACTCTACAACCCAATGCCAGGCCTGTGACTGAGCCCATACTAGTCTCCTGAGCATCAGGCTGTTAGAGCCCACATTTCAACATATAAAGCAGCAGTGGTATTCCTAGAACAATTGAAAGGAATGACATGTAATCACAGCAGAGCTTGTTATGTGTAGTTAATTTTAAAGCCAACATGATTAACTAAGCCAACATGATTAACTAAAAAGTGCCTTTCTGAATACCACGCTATCTGCTGCCAAAAACACTAAATCTAAAATTATAATAATCCCAAATGTGGGGGTATTTCGCCACAGGTCACCGAACATGTGACCCCCCCACATAAACAAACTAGGCCTAACTGAATATTGTCTTATTATATTATCCTTTTAAGCTATTCTGATGTACTTCTTAAAAGCGTCTGATGTCCATCTGCCTGCCGCTCTTATCTGCGCGTCAGATTCACCTCGCAATGCTGCCGCGGTAGCTGCCCCAATGCGGAAGCTGTGACCCTTAAAGGAACTAGTTTCATAACCACAGAAACCCAGCAATCGCTTTAAAGACACATCAAATTCACTGCGTAGCATCGGGGAGCCATCCGCATAGGCAAATAAAGATGATTGTATCTGACCTCTACCTGACTGAAACTCTCTCATAAAGGAAGCAAGGTATATGGGTGAACCAGGGATGCACTCACCTCGCACCTGGAGGGACTGCGGACCCTGCCGCGTGCTATGTTTGAAACGACGGAAGGAAATTGATATTAGATCTCCTGACAACAACACGTCACCCAACTGCAAACACCCCCCTACCTGGCTCCTTGATCGCGGTACCATTTCTCCCACCCGCAAATAAGCCTTGAAAGCTAGCACCATCATGGCACGGAGCATTAGACATTTATAACGTGATGTAAACACGGTGGGCAATGCAAGCACAAGACGAGTGAGAATAGGCAGAGTGACAGGCAGGCGGACATCAGGGACAGATCCAAGATTACGAGCACCCGCCAAGGCCTTGGCTACAATAAAACAATTAGATGGGTCATCAAAACCATGAATCTTGTGAAAATAAGCAATGGCTGACACAATTGACACAATAGATGCTGGGGCAGCTCCACTAGCATGCAGATGTGCTATAAAGAGTAACATCGTCGACACTGAAGCTGGCAGCTGCGAAGATAAACCAAGCGAAGCATTAAACAAAACAAACTTGTTCCAAGACCGTTCATAGTGAGCACGTGATGACGGCGCTATAGAAGCCCGCAGTAGCTGGTTCAAAGAGTCCCTAAGCCGGCCGGGGACACCCGGTAAGGCACCCTCACTGGGTTGACATCTGCCCATGGCGCCAATTCCCGGAACCTGTCCACCTGTGAACGGGATAACTTATCAGTGAGAGTGTTAAATCGCCCTGGAATGTGGCGCGCTGCAAAATGGATATTATAATGCAGGCAAGCCAATACCAGTGGGCGAAGTAAAGCCATGATGTGTGGTTCACGTGACGTCTGGTTATTAATTACCGGAACAAGTGCTTCATTATCCGTAAAAAAGCACACACTCTTGTTCGCCCAAGCATTACCCCAAACGTGTACAGCTGCCATGATTGGGTATAATTCTAAAACAGCGACATTGAATGAATGCCACGCCTCTGGCCACAGGCCCCAAAACCATTCTACTCCACACAAAGCCCCATAACCTACTCCCCCTGCTGCATCAGTGTACAACTGAAGATAGTCACCTGTTATGAAGTTATCATCCAAGAAGAAAGATTTACCATTGAAATGTTGCAAAAATTCTAGCCAGACTTCCAGATCAAGTTTTGCCTGCCTCGTCAAGCGGATATGATAATGTGGCTTACGTACGCCGATCGTCAAATCGATTAAACGGCGTAAAAATGGTCTGCCGGGTTTGATTACCGAACATGTGAATCCCAAAAACCCGAGTAGCTGTTGTAACTCCTTCAGTGTCACCTTCTGTCTGTCAAGAAAAGTCATTAGTAATGCCCTGGCCTTATCCAACTTATCCTGTGGAAGCCTAGCCTCTTGGTTGACCGTATCTAGAATAATTCCGAGAAAAGGGATTGAGGTGGACGGGCCAACTGTTTTATCAGGTGCTAGTGGTACCCCAATTTCCTTGCAAAGGTCAACAAATGCCATCAGATCCTGATTACACTTATCTGCTGAATCAGACACAATTAGGAAATCATCGATCACGTGAATCATTGCTGTCACACCCAGTTTGACCTTTGCCACCCACTCTAGAGCCGTACTGAAACACTCAAAAATGGCACATGAACTAGAGCAGCCCATAGGCAAAACAGCATCCATAAAATACTGCCCCCTCCACCTAAATCCCAACATTGGTCTGTCTGCTGGCGAGACTGGTATGATACGGAAAGCCGATTCGACATCTACTTTAGCCATGTACACAGGTTTTGGCGAATTCTTAATAGCATCAATGGCATCCTGAATTGTGGCATAAGTAACAGATGATATATCCTTCGGAATGTAATCATTAACCGATGAACCTTCTGGGTGTGACAAGTGGTGAATCATTCTAAATTCACCTGGGTTCTTCTTAGGGACAACACCAAGTGGGGAGATTCTGTAGTTATGACAGGATGGAGGAACGTCATAAGGCCCAAGCACCCGGCCTAATGACAGCTCTTTCGCTATCTTCTTATCTATGACTTGTGGATATTCATCAGCAGATTTTAAATTGCATACATTGACATCAAACTGGGTTGGCAAGTCAAAACAACCTATTTTAAAACCATATGAAAACCCATGTACAAGATACTTACGTAAGTCGCTGTCATAACCAGTCAACCTTTCATGCAGAACAGCAGGAGAAACCGGGGAGGGCAACTTACTTCCTGACCCAGGGGGGTGAACCACTGGCAGCTGGCTGTCTACCTGGGAAAAGTGTGTTACTTGAGGGCCCTGGTCTACCTGGGGGGCCTGGTCTACCTGGGGGGCCTGGCCTAACTGAAGGGTTTGGTCTAACCGAGGGGTTTGGTCGAGCTGGTGGGCTTGTAACTGGAGGGCTACTGGACTGTGGACGTTTCTCCCTGGTTTGAAAGCAGCGCACAGCGGGATGGCCACTGCCACCACACGACTGGCACTTGTGTGCAAAGTAGCAAGAGGCTTTGTCACACCACTCCCCCCGATTGTAGACAAAACAGGGACCGACATACGTGGACCGGGCCCTACCCTTGCTTGGAAAGGGAGAACTTGCCGGGCGTCTAACTGTCTGGGATGCTTTCAACCATAACTCCCAGTTGATGGAGTCCCAGGACCACCCCCTGAGATAACGCAGGGACCTAAATGCTTCATCGTAGGTCTGCCAGTCACCCCCCTCCTCGGCCAGTCCCCGGATTATCTCTGCGTATTTAAGCATTTTAACTGCGAGCGACATGTTGGTTGGGAACAAGAGGTATACAGACATATACAAAGTAAATGCCTGCAGCCACCGCTCGTAGGTAATGATGGCATGGCTAGCCCTGTTGGGGGTTGTGCTTGTAGACACACCAGAAGTTGGGTGTGCAGTACCCCCATACATGGCTTGGCTATACTCCTGGTGCTGGAGGAGTGTTGGCTTCAACATTATTGACAGGTCAATGTATTCGTCTGCCCAAATCTTTGCCCGGAGCCCGTCGGGAATCCGAGCATCAAGAGGAAGGGAGGCGGAAGCACATGACTCTATCATTGCCCGAGCGGGGCCAGGCAACAACTCGAATAATTCTGTACCTGGTACGGTGTCAGTGTTTGGCCATGGGGTCACCCTTGCGTTGCCCTGGCAAGACGACAAGGATGGCACAGTTTCGTTCGCAGCCAAGGGACGTGTCACTGCTGGGATATGACCGTGGCCGGAAGCGGCTGCCATTTGGGCGGCGCTGCCAAAGGCGGCTGACACAGACGCCAAAGCCGGATCTGGGTGCAGCACTGTTGGGGCCGGACGCAAAGCCTGCACCATCGAGTGGATCTCATGAAGCATTTTTTCTGATGCTGTCACCCGCCGTTCCATGTCCCGCTCCCACGCAGATTGTGGTCCGACTGGCCCGAGTGTGCTATTGACCACTGCCTGCAGATCGGCAGCGTCCTCAAAGTTCTCATGGACCGAACACTGCGACGGAGGCGTGCCCAACGCGACGGGTGGTGGCGGGTAGGCGAGCAAGACGGGTGGTGGCGGCGTGCCCCCTGAAACAGGCGGTGGCGGGGCGGGGCGGCAAACGAGACAGCTGCGGCAGCCGTCCGCGAACGTGTCTGCCGAGTCAGAGAAGCCCGACGCGCCGGTCGACCACGTCCACGTGGAGCTCGAGGCATTCTACAAATCAAATAACACAGCAGACACAATCTCTCAGTAGATAGAACCAGAACATTATATAGAGTGAATCTGATTAATGTAGACAAACACTGTCCGCAACAGCTCTATCCACCCCAAACCGGAGCATTTTCAATATACCACAAACTTACTCGTGACACCAACCAACGTAAATTGTCAGACCAACTGCCAGTATACATACACTGCAATAAGTAGATGGGCATACTTGTTGAAAGTATTATGCCACAATGGTTCATACACAATATAATAATTGCCTGTGGCCCCCCCACAAAACATGTATAAACATGACAACTGTCTAGCATTAAGTTTTACCGGCATAACTGACAAAACTTGTCTTGTCTGTAAGAGTCTACATAGAATTTAGAATAGTTGCCTGTGGCCCTCCCACATAAACGTGCATAAGCACGACAACTGTATAGCATAAAGTCTACTGGCATAACCAACAAAACTGTCATGTCTCATCCGTAAAAGTCTAAACACATGTAGAATAGTTGCTTGTGGCCTTCATAACTAACAAAAATCCGTTAACTCATTGTATGTAATAGTCTACACACATACACACACTTTAGAACAGTTGCCTGTGGCCCTTCCACAAAACGTATATAAATACGACAACTGTATAGCATAAAGTTTACCGGCCTAACAAACAGACATCCTTCCTTGATATGTCGGTAAGAGTCCACACACAATTTAGAATAGTTGCCTGTGGCCCTTCCACAAAAACGTGCATAAACACGACAACTGAATAGCATAAAGTTTACCGGCATAAATAACCAATTCCTTGTCATGCCTGTAAGAGTCAACACACAATTTAGAATAGTTGCCTGTGGCCCTTCCACAAAAACGTGCATAAACACGACAACTGAATAGCATAAAGTTTACCGGCATAAATAACCAATTCCTTGTCATGCCTGTAAGAGTCAACACACAATTTAGAATAGTTGCCTGTGGCCCTACCACAAAAACGTGCATAAACACGACAACTGTAGAGCATAAAGTTGGCCGGCTAACTAATTCCCTGCTATGTCATGGTTGTAAGCACAAATCATGACTATATGTCACACATATCTGGACTAAAAGTTGCCTGTGGCCCTTCCACAAAAACGTGCATAAACACGACAACTGAGTGAATAGCATAAAGTTTACCGGCATAAATAACCAATTCCTTGTCATGCCTGTAAGAGTCAACACACAATTTAGAATAGTTTCCTGTGGCCCTCCCACAATCGTGTATAACACGAAAACTGTATAGCGGCATAAGTTTACCGGCATAACTAACAAATTACATCCATGTCATGCCAGTAAAAGTCTACACAAATTTTGAAAGATTGCCTGTGGCCCCCCTCACAAAAACGTGTATACACACTCCAACTGTATAGCATAAAATCTACCGGGCATAACTAACAATTCCCTCCGTGCCTGTAAGAGGCTACGCAATTTAGAATAGTAGCATGTGGCCCTCCCACGAACCGTATATAAATACCACTGTTAAACAACGTAAACCAACATGCGGCTAAACATAATATGACAAAATCCACCAATACTGCATTCAGTGTTGACATATTATCGCTCAAAAACAACAAAATTTATCCCCGCGGTTGTACCAGATCTATAAGTACCCATTACGTAAAAACTAAACTGAAAATGTGCATCCGAATGCCATGACAATGCACCACGCCATCCTCGATGTTGGACATTAAAATATTTACTCGATGACGCGCCCCGTGAAATTACCCAAATATTGCTCCCACTGCGTGAATGATGGCACCCCGCATACTACGGTAAAACCTATAATTCCCAATGTCTGAGAAATGGACTCCGTCCCTGCGGAAAACAGGCCGAATACTGTTCCACAGGCGTTTATGCCGCCAGAAAGAAATTCCGTCAGTGTCGGAACAAAACGCATCAAGGTACCGATTGATCTGGACAACCCAGTCCGCTCCTACCGCGTAACTCGAGTTCCGCCATCTTTGCCGACGACAAATCTGACACACAACAACGCGGCGTACGCCCGTACCGAGCAATCTCACAGCGAGACGTTGGATGTCAATCGCAACCATGATTGGGTCCGGGTAAGATCTCCCATCGAGATCATTACCACCCAAGTGGATCACGATGACATCCGCCCGACACGAAACTATCCGCGCCATCATAGCCGGCGCCAGGAACGTCTCCAGAGTCGCCCCACGATGACCTAGAAACTGGACATCGCACGGGCGGCCCTGAACTTCGAATCCGGCAAACAGATCTGCCGATTCTACGAACGTACGCAGCCATGAAACATGACTATGACCGATACACAGAACAGAAATCGGGGAACACGCCGACGACATGATAGGGCCGACGACGAATTAAAACCACGAGATGACAAAATGGCGGAACCCGAATCGTAATAATTAAACGCAAATCAAATGTAAAACAAAAATACTCAGCTATGTCCAGCTGAAAGACGTCAAATTCACCTCGATGCAGCGACGAATCGTAGCTGAACCAACGGACGAGAAGAAATCGAAGAGACTGATGATCGTGCAGAAACAAGAACCAATACAAACTCGTATCAAATTAGACAAACGTCTGCTCCTTTATGCTTTCGCAAATGGAGTGCGGGATCAGCTTAGGATTCTCCTGAGGGACGCGCTCCAGTGCGCGCTGATTGGTTGATTTGATTCTCCCCACGGGAGTAATTAACATGTCCTTGCATAAATTAGCCTCCTCTGATGGGAGGCCTCCGTGTGCTGTTGTCTTGCACAAAGTCCAGTATGCAAATCGGCTGTGCCAGATGTGCATACCATCATATATATACCGTATTATCCCCAATAGACGCGCAGTGCGCGAGTGCAAGGGCTTTGGTGCACGTCTATTAATGAGTAGCACAAGTTGCCAGCGGTGGGTGGATGCACAACTTGCATCCATGTCACATACATGCAACTCGAAGATAGGCAACTTGTAGCAAAGACAAATTTAGCACATCTACCAAAACGTCCAGTGCTCGATCGACAGAAGACGGTCCTCCACAGGAAGCGCGACAAAAGACATGTTGATACTGGCGGCAATTTTGTAACTTCATTCAGTCGCCAGGTCGATTATTCGAGTGTTGCTAAACAGATCATCGCGCTAGCCAGAAGACGTCATTGGATAATATCATTGGACACTGCAGATATTCTCGCTTTGCCAACGTCGGGGTAACGATGCAATGGGGCAACGCCAACTGCGAGCGCTGCATGAAGGAAGCGATTCTTGAAGACATCAAGTTAGACATCCAAGCACCCTTCATTCCACTAACCCTTCCTCTCAAGTTCCTCAACGTACGATTACATGATTATAACTATCATGTTATTTTGACCATTCGTCTGTGTTGTGAGAAAGATTTATGTGACTGACAACACCACTGAGTTCGAGAATGAAACAAAACTGACAGAAACATGATGACATCTTATGGCTAATGTACAAATAATTGTTACCTAGAAAGTGTTCACAAGGTGGCGCCAGCAGCAGTAAACCATATTTGGCATTGTTAAAGCGCATATTCATACTTGAAAATATGTTTTTGTGCGTGGTTTCACTTTTGTAAAAAGGGTGCGCGCGTCTGTTAGGCATTGTGCATCTACAGGGAACAATACGGTATATATATATATATATATATACATGGTATTGTTCCCTGTAGACGCACACTGCCTAACTGTCTATCAGATTTCATTTAAACCAAAACATCAGTTTTGGTTTCTAAAAAAATTTGTAGATACAAATTATTTCAGTAACCTCTTAAAAATATATTTTGTAGCACTTTAAAAAAAATTGGATTTTTGTTTGACCGGTGGTTAAGAATGAGACATTTGTTATGATTGTAGTCTGCAGTGGAAGGTCATTGACGCTGTCCTGAACAACAACAGAGACAGTTGTGTCATCATGGCAACGGGTGAGTTTTTTACCATAGCAACATATTTTAAAGCGACCTTTTCAATTATAAATTACAGTAGAACCTTTGTATATTCTAAGATAATATTGATGGCTCGAAAATCAAAATGTATCTAAATGAAGATTAAACAGTTTTGAATTCAACAGTGCAATGTTTACTTAAAGGCTAAGCAAAATGACATTTTTGAAACTTCATTCACTTGAACCTAATGCTCTTGTCAAGTAATGTGCCAAACATAAAGTCTGTTCATTGCGAACTGCTGCAACTAAGCCCAGTCAAACATGGTCATTTGCTTGTTGCAAGAAAACCAGCTCGTCAGATGTTGCCAACGTCACCGTAGCAATGCCGCTGAGCACGCCCTATTCTGATAAACAGTGGTGCGGCTAGTTGTTTCAGGTTGTACATAAAATGACAACCACGGAATGTAATATTTTTTGTATCACCGTAAAGATAATAATCTTACCTAAAACTTTGTCGCTGGGAGTACCCATGAATTTTCTTTACTTTTTGAGTTATTGCCGTTTGAACAGCGCGAATACATCATATTTTCCGCAATATGTCGTCAGCTTTGATCACTACGTGACACAGCTGATTTCTCACACTGGCGTTAATCTGCTATACAAACTCAGTTACGTCCATATATATTTGCCATAAGCACAGGCACCACATTATTACTGTATACTGGATGGGGGCGTCCTAATGTTTTTTGCTGTTTTAACAAAAACCTGAAAAAAATTTCAGTATAATATCTCTGTGCTAAATCTCTAACATATATTCTATCATATTTGTACCAACAGACTCTTAGAAACAGACTCTCAGTGAAGTAGTTACGAAAATAGACAGTCCAAATCTCATAAAAGACACCCAGGTCAAAAACCGTGCGTCCTATCTGCGCTGTGTATATAGCTCTACGCCCATAATGTGTGATGTGAATTGGTTTGACATCAGGCAGAGTATTAAAATAGGCTAGGGTTGAGAGCGCAAGATTTCAGTGATACGGTTTTTGACATGGCATGAAATTACCGGTCATAACTGAGTATACATTATTCTACTAATGCCGGTAATGGCATTGGCGCGTTTTGTGTTAAGGCAGTTTTGCCGTTTTTTTATAGTAAGCACTTCAATCAAGCAACTTTTAAATTTATAACAATATGTTAGCACAAATTAGATTCTAAACGGTTAACTGAATGGTTTGTATCGCACACGAGTATTTTTCACAGAAGGGACAATTCACATTACTGTCATCAGTCATCACTCTACGTAAACAAAAAGAATGATAAAAATGTGCCACTGCGACACGTCGGGCACCGCATCATCATTGCCAAGTTGATTCGGCTTATCTCTTTCGTCTCTCACGACATCAGCATCTGGTTCATGCAGATACGGTTTTGGACTGTAATAAACCTCTTCATAATCATTTAATTTGTTGATGCCATGAGAACCAGCAGGACTGGATTCGTCACTACTGTCCGACATTATTTTTTTACTCCCAGCAGAGTCAACACCACATAGCAAACAAAGGAACGCATTAAATTAAAAGCATCAAAAGATTATTATCTGTGATCTAAAAAAATAATACATTCCTTTGTTACAATTGTTATACAACCTGAAACAACAAGTCACACTGCTGTTTACCATAGTAAAGACAAGGGCGTGCTCAACATCACTGCCTGCGGTGACGTCATCAGAGCCGCTAGGTGTCGCAACAAACTGCAGAAAATGTACAGAAAAGCGCGACCAAAAGTGTCCTTAAACAGGGTGATGGAGAGGTTTAAACAATTCATTAAAAATCAGAACACTATTTTTAGATTACAGTATATGTTATTCAGATTGGGAATAAAAAAAGTTCATTTCGTTTAGTCTAAGTGGATGTGATATCACTAAAATTATCTGCACTTGTTTGCAAAATGATAATTCTCCGAGCCTGCATATTACCAATAATTGTCCCCTCAAGTCTGGTGTGGTGTAATACTACATTACTGGATGATGTACACGCACGCACTCTGCATGCTCACGTTCACATGCACACACACACACACACACACACACACACACACACACACACACACACACACACACACACACACACACACACACACACACACACACACACACCACTTGCACCTGTGCACAGTGAAGAGAAAGTGTATGATGCTTGTAGGCTACGGAAAGAGTCTGTGTTACCAGTATCCGTCAGTGTTCACTGGCCACCTGACTGTCGTCATCTCTCCACTCATCTCTCTCATGGAGGACCAGGTCATGGCACTCAGGTAGGTCACTAGTGGACACTAATACTGGACACGGGGGTGTCAGCAATAGTTAAAGTTACATCCTGAGTTTAACTGTCATTTTTAGCTGTTTTAGGAAAATATACGTACAACATGAACAATATTTACTTTTTTGATCATACATGCTACTATAGATGGCATTTGATATGCAATTTTTTTAAACTGCGTTTTAGCAAAATTACCGACCGCCAGGTCTGGCCAACGGAACATCATACATATCACACGTGGTACGCAAATGTAATTGTTTGTCTTTTATGCTAAAACAGTATATTAGGTGAAACAAATGGTATAATTGACAAACAGTCGGTTACAAGTTTATTCTTTAGATGTGTTTAAGTTGCCTACAAACTTCGCAAATCAGATTTGTTAGTGTTCAGATCAGTAGCTCTTGTGTGATAATATTAAGTAATATGCACCTGTAGTCTTTTCAAAAAGATTCCAATAGTTTTAATATTACCAAACAAATTGACATTGATTGTTAGATTGTGTACCTTGTGGAAGTGCAAATAGCCTTATCTTTTGGTCACTGTTTCCTTTTTTCACACATTTTTTCATTACAGCAGTGCTATGGTTAAAATATTTTTTCTGATTATTTTATAAAAACATAAATACACATTTAAATGAATAATCTAGAATCTACTGTGTTATTGATACTAGGTTTGGTGTTTATGCAAAACGAATCTAAAACAAAACGATTGAAAATAAATAAATACATTGCCTTCTTCAATAAAACATGAGACACAGACAGGAAGAGAATGTAAATCATTTCTGATAATTGATGTATGGAAGTCGGCAAATGGACACCAGCAAGTGCTTGTAATGAAGGAATTTATTACACGAGAAAGATTGGAGTTTGTGAGAGAATAACAAGGCGAGTATTACGTTTGTTTGTTTGTGCAGTTCTGCCAACATCCATGCCTGTCTTCTTGGCTCGGCCCAAGAGAAAACAGCACAAGTTCGGAAGGAACTTCTGCAGTAAGTTGTCATAGGACAAATTCTGTGCACTCTAGCTGTTTTTATCTGATAGCATCACATCTGTTTTAGGTGTAGATCATAAGATCTGTTGTAAAAGTTTTGGATGCGTTAGATTATTGAAATGTTACACAGCATTATGCTATAATGGTATAAGAACCAAGTAAACAGTCATAGTCGCAACTGTAACTGACAGTGAGAGAGAGAGAGATGGATATGGCATATACATACACTCAAAATACGTACGATACATGCACGAACACACCACCATGCACGCACGCATGCACTCACGTGTTGCTGCTTGCAGGGGCCAGTATCGGGTGTTGTATGTGACGCCAGAGTTCACGGCGTTGGATCAGAACTTGCTGAAGGAGCTACATAGTAAAGTTGGTGAGTTCTGTGTCATCCACTCTCATTGACTGCTGGACCGTGCATCACCGCCTGGATGGATATCAGACTACATCACTTGTAGACAAAGTACAGCTACATGTTTATAATGAACAATTACTTGTATGCAGTAGTAAATTACTGGCACATAATGACCAAGTACTTATATACAATGGCCAGTTCCGTGTACTTAATCTTCACTTGTGTATAATGAACAGTTGTTTATTGGCACCAGACAAAACTAAACCAAATTCCCCCCGACTGCAGTGTATGCGCAACACTGACTGACGCCAATTGCACTGTTCTCGAAGCCAGTGTGACGTCATAAATTAAAAAAGTTTCTAACATGTCCTACTGACACCAACTAACCCAAATGTAGCCAAACGTTTTCAA
Organism: Escarpia spicata; assembly: GCA_963995525.1. Classification (NCBI taxonomy): domain Eukaryota; kingdom Metazoa; phylum Annelida; class Polychaeta; order Sabellida; family Siboglinidae; genus Escarpia; species Escarpia spicata. The sequence continues at coordinate 67,971,076 of OZ023205.1, read as the reverse complement.
GTTTTCATGATTATGATGTTACACAGGCTTCAGCTATGACTTGGTCTGTTTTGTGTGTATATTGCAGTCAGGATGAGTCTGGTCGGGTATGGTCTGGTCAGGTCGGGTGAAACGCGCCAGTGTATCCTGACCTTAACGGACATATTATGTACACCTGCCTATTACATACATTTGTGAATTAAGTACAACTTCCTGGTGTCTATTACCTGTGTGTATTGTAAGTGTTATCAGTATGTGTTGTCTGATGCTGTTGTCTGTTCCTACACATTGTCACAGAAATGTTAATGTATTCGTTTAGGAATAGATCTTGTTGCAATCGATGAAGCTCACTGCGTGTCACAATGGGGTCACGACTTCCGGGCAGCCTACAGGTCACTTGGCACGCTCAGAAGCACCCTGCCGACAGTGAGTGAGAAATACATTGCTTTTTATCCAAAACAGATAGGGGTGTTATCTGAAATATCCAAACAGCTGGGGGTGTTATCCTAAATATCCAAACAGCAAGGGGTGTTATCCCAAATATCGAAACAACAAGGTGTGTTATCCCAAATATCGAAACAGTAAGGTGTGTTATCCCAAATATCCAAGCAGCTAAGGGTGTTATCCTAAATATCCAAGCAGATTAGTGTTATCCTAAATATCCAATCAGCTAGGGGTGTTATCCCAAACATCCAAGCAGATCAGAGTGTTATCTTAAATATCCAAACGGCTAGGGGTGTTATCCGAAATATCTAATCAGCAAGGGGTGTTATCCCAAATATCCAAACAGCAAGGGGGTGTTATCCCAAATATCCAAACAACAACGGGGTGTTATCCCAAATATCCAAACAGCAAGGGGGTGTTATCCCAAATATCCAAGCAGATCAGAGTGTTATCTTAAATATCCAAACAGCAAGGTGGTGTTATGCCAAATATCCAAACAGCAGGGGGTGCTATCTTGCCTTGTTCTACACACCAATTTGGTTGAAATAAATAAAGTTAATGATTGATTGATTTTAAACGACTGACTGATTGTTCTATTGATCAAATGATTCAGTGACTCTGAAGCATCTAATTCCAAATGGTTTGATTCATCAGTTCACTGTGTGTCCACCAGGTGCCGCTGATGGCCCTAACAGCAACGGCCACGCCAGAGGTGATGAAGGATATTTGTAGGTCACTTAAGCTGCATAACCCCCTTATGACTTGCACCAGCTTCGACAGGTTAGTTACCCCTTGTATGTATCTACAAAACTCATCACCTTTGTTACCCCATGATTATTACATTGCAGTATTGATTATTACTTTTTTAAACCCATCAAAACTACTAAAAATGTAATGTAATATAAATATCAGTTTGTTCTGTTGGCAGGCCCAATCTGTACCTCTCCGTGAAGATGAAGTCAGGAAACATTTTGAATGATCTCAGATCACAGATGATCTGTGTTGGAAGGGACGATTACAAGTTTGAGGGACCAACCATTATCTACTGCCCAACAAAGAAGGCTACGGAGGATGTATTAAACATTGTCAAGAGTAAGTCCGTTAAATGTGGTCTGCTCTGTAGGGATATTTAAAGCAGAATAGATTGCGAGAGATATCTAGTTGAGGAATAACTTTATTTGGTTACACGTAAGTTACAAAGTTATTACAGATAATTGGGACAAACTTAATTGAATTGCAGAGTAACCCAGGAGATCCTCTAGAAACCGGAAGTGGCTAATTATTGTTCAAGTTTGATTGAAGCAATAATGGAACTGAAATATAACAATGTCTGGATAATACTGTTGATTATTTAAAGCCTAGTAAAGATATTTTCAAATAAATTTAGATATGTCAGTATTTAGAAATCAACCCTTCAGATATTTCGGAATGATCCTAGTTTGGCATTGCACTGTAATGGCTTGTCAACTGCCATAATTAAATATCTCATTCATGTAACTGTATTTATAACTTGTTTAATAATTTGCTGCTAATACATACACTGTAGTAGATTTGGCTCGTTCAAATTTGGTAGAACTTGTGATTGTGAAATTGGAAGTTGCATGCAGTGCTGTACATGTCTGTGTCTGTGTGTGCAATCTCTGATCCTGTTTATTGCCAATGATGGGTGTGAAGTATGCACTCTACCATGCCAATCTCTGATCCTGTTTGTTACCAATGATGGGTGTGAAGTGTGCACTCTACCGTGCCAATCTCTGATCCTGTTTGTTACCAGTGATGGGTGTGAAGTGTGCACTCTGTAATGCCAATCTCTGATCCTGTTTGTTACCAGTGATGGGTGTGAAGTGTGCACTATACCCTGCCAATCTCTGATCCTGTTTGTTGCCAGTGATGGGTGTGAAGTGTGCACTCTACCATGCCAATTTGTCAATGAAGGCCCGCAAGACAGCGCACCGACAGTTCATCAATGACGAAGTCCAAGTAGGTCTCGGCCTTGTTTTCTTGGAGTTAGTAGCAGTGTGCATTAGAACTGTGTCGCCTACATACCAACTAGGGTAGAGTAGCGGCCAGCTTCTGTCGTGAGAGGCAATGCTTGTTGCAGCAAAAAACTATTTATAGTTTGTTCACCAATTTATTTCAGGCTAATGCTAAATGATTCTCACTTGTATGAGAATAAATAATGAAAATAACTATTTCCATAACATTTAGAAACTGGTGGCTTCCACTGGGAGTGGTGTTTAGGTGCTCAACTGGCAACATTGACACGGTTATGACGATGACGTTGTGGTGGCATTAGGGAACATAAACACCCGGTTGATTGTGCTGCAGGTGGTGGTGGCAACTGTTGCCTTTGGCATGGGCATTGACAAGCCTGACGTCCGTTCCATCATCCACTTTGGAGGTAGGTCGTGTCGCCACTTACAAACTAATGTCCAAGTTTCATCAGATCAAGCATATACTATATAGTTCAAGGGTAGTTTTATTATATAGACACCTGTCTGTAACAGTCACCTGTTTGTACCAGTCACCTGTCTGTAACAGTCACCTGTCTATAACAATGACGTGCCTGTAACAGTTACCTGTGTGTAACAGTCACCTGTCTGTAATAGTCACCTGTCTGTAACAATAACCCAGGCATGATCTGTACAGTCACCTGTGTATAACTGTCACCTGTCTACCGGTCACCTGTATGTAGCAGTCACCTCTTTGTAGCAATCACCTGTCTATAACAGTCACCTGTCTGTAACGGTCACCTGTCTGTAACAATAACCCTGTCTGTAGCAGTCATGTGTCTGTACATTCACCTGTGTATAACTGTCACCTGTCTAACGGTCACCTGTCTGTAGCAGTCATCTCTTTGTAGCAGTCACCTGTCTATAACAGTCACCTGTCTGAGTGAGCATGATATTTTGAAGTCTTCAATTAGTGTTGCTTTTACCTGCAATATGCATATTTTCTCATTGCTGACTTATGATAAAAATTAATTTAAACATGTAACCATTGGATTTGAATTTTAAGAAGTTAGCAGTCATTGAAGGGTGTAAGTAGTACAATCAGGACAGGGTGAATGACAAGCCACCTTTGCAATTTTTTATATTTATTACCTGGTGTTTAATGCATAGCATTTTAGTTATTTAATTTTGCAATCACTATTAATCGTAATTTCAACAACCAAGCTATTGCACGACATTTAAATATTGCACTTTTTATTGTGGAAATTGTGCCAGAGAGCATTCAAAGGCACTCTACAAATATAGTATTTGTATTGTCATGTCAGCCCCAAAGGACATCGAATCGTACTACCAGGAGATCGGGCGAGCAGGGCGTGATGGCCTCAACAGTGCATGTCACGTGTTCTACGGCACCGCTGACTTCAACACTAACAGGTGAGCACAATTCTTTACTGGGTAGGCAGCCTTCTTATTTTAGATGATTTGAAGATGGCGCCCCATTGTGAATGGTATTGTGTGTTGCTTGGATTAAAATTATAATATCTTGATAATCGATGCACAAAAGCACATGAAATGAATTACATTGAACATAAAAAAAAAATTAAAATATACTGTTGAAATTGCTGTGTTGCAATCAACTAAATTTCAGATCATGAAGCATATTTCAAAACTAACAAAGAAAAAACATAAACTTCCATCATGCTATACACAAAAAATCACATCAGCTGTCATAAGTTGTCCAGTGAAGCAGATGTAGCCATGTGTATTAATTTTGTCATAATAAAACATTTATTAAATTCTGATGGTTATTTTTCAAATAACAATTCATTTTGTCAATGACATCAACAACCATGAAAACATAAAATTCGTAATTTACACCGTCTACCGATTATATTACAAACTGGAATTTTTTGTTCCAATGCAAAATTAACACTCAAAATTGCGAAAGATAGCAAACTCTTTCACAAGTACGTGTTCCCTGACAGTAGCAGTGGGATGATTCTAACAAAATACTGCTATGATAAACTAATCAAGCGAGGTACGGATGGTGTTCGATCAACAAGATGGCTGTATATATCGGCGAAATGAAGATGCCGGCGACGGGACATCTACTGTCAACATTACTGATGTTGTAGACATCCACATCTGTCTCGAAATTAGCAGGAAACAACCTCATTCAAAACTGCCAAATGCCACGAGCTGTCAGAATCCATTTTGATGAATGCAAACTCAACTTCCTTCGAAATAAACTCTCTTTATTCACAAACTCAAATTTTTTTTTCAAGATGAAAACCACATGCTTCCTTGGCTATTATATAGCCTATGTCACCAGTTTCAACTGGATGGTTAATGTAAAAGTAGGATCTGAATGAGGTAAATGAAAGGTCTACCCTCTGCGAGTTAAGTGGGCGGCTTTGAAACGGTTGCACGTTGGAGGGGTTGGGCAGTTCTGGGCACCTTGCCAAGTAAACAGTTAACAACACTAATTTTGCCAATATGGTCCAGTTCGCTTCATGTGAATCATAAGACAACATGAGTACTTTAGTTATCGGTGACCGAGACTTACTGAAGAGAGTGAAGACATTTTTATGTGTGAACATTACATTGTGTGTGCTGTTTACACAGAGTGTTGCAGGTCATGCATGGTTACACAGTGCTGCAGGTCATGTGTGGTTACACAGTGCTGCAGGTCATGTGTGGTTACACAGAGTGCTGTAGGTCATGTGTGGTCACACAGAGTGCTGCAGGTCATGTGTGGTCACACAGAGTGCTACAGTCATGTGTGGTCACACAGAGTGCTGTAGGTCATGTGTGGTCACACAGAGTACTGCAGGTCATGTGTGGTCACAGAGAGTGCTGCAGGTCATGTGTAGTCACAGAGAGTGCTGCAGGTCATGTGTAGTCACAGAGAGTGCTGCAGGTCATGTGTGGTTACACAGAGTGCTGCAGGTCATGTGTGGTTACACAGAGTGCTGCAGGTCATGTGTGGTCACATAGAGTGCTGTAGGTCATGTGTGGTCACACAGAGTGCTGCAGGTCATGTGTGGTCACACAGAGTGCTGCAGGTCATGTGTGGTTACACAGAGTGCTGCAGGTCATGTGTGGTCACAGAGAGTGCTGCAGGTCATGTGTGGTTACACAGAGTGCTGCAGGTCATGTGTGGTCACAGAGAGTGCTGCAGGTCATGTGTGGTTACACAGAGTACTGCAGGTCATGTGTGGTCACAGAGAGTGCTGCAGGTCATGTGTGGTCACAGAGAGTGCTGCAGGTCATGTGTGGTCACAGAGAGTGCTGCAGGTCATGTGTGGTCACAGAGAGTACTGCAGGTCATGTGTGGTCACAGAGAGTACTGCAGGTCATGTGTGGTTACAGAGAGTACTGCAGGTCATGTGTGGTCACAGAGAGTACTGCAGGTCATGTGTGGTCACAGAGAGTGCTGCAGGTCATGTGTGGTTACACAGAGTACTGCAGGTCATGTGTGGTCACAGAGAGTACTGCAGGTCATGTGTGGTCACAGAGAGTACTGCAGGTCATGTGTGGTTACAGAGAGTGCTGCAGGTCATGTGTGGTCACAGAGAGTGCTGCAGGTCATGTGTGGTCAGAGAGTGCTGCAGGTCATGTGTGGTTACACAGAGTACTGCAGGTCATGTGTGGTCACAGAGAGTGCTGCAGGTCATGTGTGGTTACAGGTACTTCCTGAATGAGATCAAGAATGAAACGTTTCTGAAGCACAAGCAGCAGATGCTGAAGAAGATGGAGGAATATCTCGCCACGACCAAATGTCGTCGCAGGTTAGACATTTTGGTTGGCCACAGTATACACATGGTTGTATTATGTTACACTACCTGCAGATTACCTGATGATGGGAACGCCCTGACAATGTCCCCTTGGTTATGTAAGGGATACAGGTGGCTGCAGGGGAGAGGTGGTTGCATGGTAGAGCATTCGACTCAATCAAGGGGATGGTGGTTCGATTCTGCCGCCGTTTCGAAACTTAGGCAATTTCGTTCACCTCACATTGCCTGTGTCTTTTGGAAGAGACACAATAAGCCGTTGGTCCCTTCTATCTGGTGTCTGTGCCGGGGGAATAAAAGATTTTGTAGATATCTTCATTCATAATGGTAAATTATGTTATGTAAAAGAAGTAAACAATTCTTGTTAGTTTGCCACAAAATTGTGGAATTTGATATCCTTTGGTCTGCTTATTGTTGAAGTTGGGAATATAATGTGGTTCTGTTGTGTAGTCGTGCCAGTTAAGACCATGCCTTGGTCTGCTTATTGTTGAAGTTGGGAATATAATGTGGTCCTGTTGTGTAGTCATGCCAGTTAAGACCATGCCTTGGTCTGCTTATTGTTGAGGTGGGGAATATAATGTGGTCCTGTTGTGTAGTCGTGCCAGTTAAGACCATGCCTTGGTCTGCTTATTGTTGAGGTGGGGAATATAATGTGGTTCTGTTGTGTAGTCGTGCCAGTTAAGACCATGCCTTGGTCTGCTTATTGTTGAGGTGGGGAATATAATGTGGTCCTGTTGTGTAGTCGTGCCAGTTAAGACCATGCCTTGGTCTGCTTGTTGTTGAGGTGGGGAATATAATGTGGTCCTGTTGTGTAGTCATGCCAGTTAAGACCATGCCTTGGTCTGCTTATTGTTGAGGTGGGGAATATAATGTGGTCCTGTTGTGTAGTCGTGCCAGTTAAGACCATGCCTTGGTCTGCTTATTGTTGAGGTGGGGAATATGATGTGGTCCTGTTGTGTAGTCATGCCAGTTAAGACCATGCCTTGGTCTGCTTATTGTTGAGGTGGGGAATATGATGTGGTCCTGTTGTGTAGTCGTGCCAGTTAAGACCATGCCTTGGTCTGCTTATTGTTGAGGTGGGGAATATGATGTGGTCCTGTTGTGTAGTCGTGCCAGTTAAGACCATGCCTTGGTCTGCTTATTGTTGAGGTGGGGAATATAATGTGGTTCTGTTGTGTAGTCGTGCCAGTTAAGACCATGCCTTGGTCTGCTTATTGTTGAGGTGGGGAATATAATGTGGTCCTGTTGTGTAGTCGTGCCAGTTAAGACCATGCCTTGGTCTGCTTATTGTTGAGGTGGGGAATATAATGTGGTTCTGTTGTGTAGTCATGCCAGTTAAGACCATGCCTTGGTCTGCTTATTGTTGAGGTGGGGAATATAATGTGGTCCTGTTGTGTAGTCATGCCAGTTAAGACCATGCCTTGGTCTGCTTATTGTTGAGGTTGGGAATATAATGTGGTTCTGTTGTGTAGTCATGCCAGTTAAGACCATGCCTTGGTCTGCTTATTGTTGAGGTGGGGAATATAATGTGGTCCTGTTGTGTAGTCGTGCCAGTTAAGACCATGCCTTGGTCTGCTTATTGTTGAGGTGGGGAATATAATGTGGTCCTGTTGTGTAGTCGTGCCAGTTAAGACCATGCCTTGGTCTGCTTATTGTTGAGGTGGGGAATATAATGTGGTCCTGTTGTGTAGTCATGCCAGTTAAGACCATGCCTTGGTCTGCTTATTGTTGAGGTTGGGAATATAATGTGGTTCTGTTGTGTAGTCGTGCCAGTTAAGACCATGCCTTGGTCTGCTTATTGTTGAGGTGGGGAATATAATGTGGTTCTGTTGTGTAGTCGTGCCAGTTAAGACCATGCCTTGGTCTGCTTATTGTTGAGGTGGGGAATATAATGTGGTCCTGTTGTGTAGTCGTGCCAGTTAAGACCATGCCTTGGTCTGCTTATTGTTGAGGTGGGGAATATAATGTGGTCCTGTTGTGTAGTCATGCCAGTTAAGACCATGCCTTGGTCTGCTTATTGTTGAGGTGGGGAATATAATGTGGTCCTGTTGTGTAGTCGTGCCAGTTAAGACCATGCCTTGGTCTGCTTATTGTTGAGGTGGGGAATATGATGTGGTCCTGTTGTGTAGTCATGCCAGTTAAGACCATGCCTTGGTCTGCTTATTGTTGAGGTGGGGAATATGATGTGGTCCTGTTGTGTAGTCGTGCCAGTTAAGACCATGCCTTGGTCTGCTTATTGTTGAGGTGGGGAATATGATGTGGTCCTGTTGTGTAGTCGTGCCAGTTAAGACCATGCCTTGGTCTGCTTATTGTTGAGGTGGGGAATATAATGTGGTTCTGTTGTGTAGTCGTGCCAGTTAAGACCATGCCTTGGTCTGCTTATTGTTGAGGTGGGGAATATAATGTGGTCCTGTTGTGTAGTCGTGCCAGTTAAGACCATGCCTTGGTCTGCTTATTGTTGAGGTGGGGAATATAATGTGGTTCTGTTGTGTAGTCATGCCAGTTAAGACCATGCCTTGGTCTGCTTATTGTTGAGGTGGGGAATATAATGTGGTCCTGTTGTGTAGTCATGCCAGTTAAGACCATGCCTTGGTCTGCTTATTGTTGAGGTTGGGAATATAATGTGGTTCTGTTGTGTAGTCATGCCAGTTAAGACCATGCCTTGGTCTGCTTATTGTTGAGGTGGGGAATATAATGTGGTCCTGTTGTGTAGTCGTGCCAGTTAAGACCATGCCTTGGTCTGCTTATTGTTGAGGTGGGGAATATAATGTGGTCCTGTTGTGTAGTCGTGCCAGTTAAGACCATGCCTTGGTCTGCTTATTGTTGAGGTGGGGAATATAATGTGGTCCTGTTGTGTAGTCGTGCCAGTTAAGACCATGCCTTGGTCTGCTTATTGTTGAGGTGGGGAATATAATGTGGTCCTGTTGTGTAGTCATGCCAGTTAAGACCATGCCTTGGTCTGCTTATTGTTGAGGTTGGGAATATAATGTGGTTCTGTTGTGTAGTCGTGCCAGTTAAGACCATGCCTTGGTCTGCTTATTGTTGAGGTGGGGAATATAATGTGGTCCTGTTGTGTAGTCGTGCCAGTTAAGACCATGCCTTGGTCTGCTTATTGTTGAGGTGGGGAATATAATGTGGTCCTGTTGTGTAGTCGTGCCAGTTAAGACCATGCCTTGGTCTGCTTATTGTTGAGGTGGGGAATATAATGTGGTCCTGTTGTGTAGTCGTGCCAGTTAAGACCATGCCTTGGTCTGCTTATTGTTGAGGTGGGGAATATAATGTGGTCCTGTTGTGTAGTCGTGCCAGTTAAGACCATGCCTTGGTCTGCTTATTGTTGAGGTGGGGAATATAATGTGGTTCTGTTGTGTAGTCGTGCCAGTTAAGACCATGCCTTGGTCTGCTTATTGTTGAGGTGGGGAATATAATGTGGTTCTGTTGTGTAGTCGTGCCAGTTAAGACCATGCCTTGGTCTGCTTATTGTTGAGGTGGGGAATATAATGTGGTCCTGTTGTGTAGTCGTGCCAGTTAAGACCATGCCTTGGTCTGCTTATTGTTGAGGTGGGGAATATAATGTGGTCCTGTTGTGTAGTCATGCCAGTTAAGACCATGCCTTGGTCTGCTTATTGTTGAGGTGGGGAATATAATGTGGTCCTGTTGTGTAGTCGTGCCAGTTAAGACCATGCCTTGGTCTGCTTATTGTTGAGGTGGGGAATATAATGTGGTTCTGTTGTGTAGTCGTGCCAGTTAAGACCATGCCTTGGTCTGCTTATTGTTGAGGTGGGGAATATAATGTGGTCCTGTTGTGTAGTCGTGCCAGTTAAGACCATGCCTTGGTCTGCTTATTGTTGAGGTGGGGAATATAATGTGGTCCTGTTGTGTAGTCGTGCCAGTTAAGACCATGCCTTGGTCTGCTTATTGTTGAGGTGGGGAATATAATGTGGTCCTGTTGTGTAGTCGTGCCAGTTAAGACCATGCCTTGGTCTGCTTATTGTTGAGGTGGGGAATATAATGTGGTCCTGTTGTGTAGTCGTGCCAGTTAAGACCATGCCTTGGTCTGCTTATTGTTGAGGTTGGGAATATAATGTGGTCCTGTTGTGTAGTCGTGCCAGTTAAGACCATGCCTTGGTCTGCTTATTGTTGAGGTGGGGAATATAATGTGGTCCTGTTGTGTAGTCGTGCCAGTTAAGACCATGCCTTGGTCTGCTTATTGTTGAGGTGGGGAATATAATGTGGTCCTGTTGTGTAGTCATGCCAGTTAAGACCATGCCTTGGTCTGCTTATTGTTGAGGTGGGGAATATAATGTGGTCCTGTTGTGTAGTCGTGCCAGTTAAGACCATGCCTTGGTCTGCTTATTGTTGAGGTGGGGAATATGATGTGGTCCTGTTGTGTAGTCATGCCAGTTAAGACCATGCCTTGGTCTGCTTATTGTTGAGGTGGGGAATATGATGTGGTCCTGTTGTGTAGTCGTGCCAGTTAAGACCATGCCTTGGTCTGCTTATTGTTGAGGTGGGGAATATGATGTGGTCCTGTTGTGTAGTCGTGCCAGTTAAGACCATGCCTTGGTCTGCTTATTGTTGAGGTGGGGAATATAATGTGGTTCTGTTGTGTAGTCGTGCCAGTTAAGACCATGCCTTGGTCTGCTTATTGTTGAGGTGGGGAATATAATGTGGTCCTGTTGTGTAGTCGTGCCAGTTAAGACCATGCCTTGGTCTGCTTATTGTTGAGGTGGGGAATATAATGTGGTTCTGTTGTGTAGTCATGCCAGTTAAGACCATGCCTTGGTCTGCTTATTGTTGAGGTGGGGAATATAATGTGGTCCTGTTGTGTAGTCATGCCAGTTAAGACCATGCCTTGGTCTGCTTATTGTTGAGGTTGGGAATATAATGTGGTTCTGTTGTGTAGTCATGCCAGTTAAGACCATGCCTTGGTCTGCTTATTGTTGAGGTTGGGAATATAATGTGGTCCTGTTGTGTAGTCGTGCCAGTTAAGACCATGCCTTGGTCTGCTTATTGTTGAGGTGGGGAATATAATGTGGTCCTGTTGTGTAGTCGTGCCAGTTAAGACCATGCCTTGGTCTGCTTATTGTTGAGGTGGGGAATATAATGTGGTCCTGTTGTGTAGTCGTGCCAGTTAAGACCATGCCTTGGTCTGCTTATTGTTGAGGTGGGGAATATAATGTGGTCCTGTTGTGTAGTCGTGCCAGTTAAGACCATGCCTTGGTCTGCTTATTGTTGAGGTGGGGAATATAATGTGGTCCTGTTGTGTAGTCATGCCAGTTAAGACCATGCCTTGGTCTGCTTATTGTTGAGGTTGGGAATATAATGTGGTTCTGTTGTGTAGTCGTGCCAGTTAAGACCATGCCTTGGTCTGCTTATTGTTGAGGTGGGGAATATAATGTGGTCCTGTTGTGTAGTCGTGCCAGTTAAGACCATGCCTTGGTCTGCTTATTGTTGAGGTGGGGAATATAATGTGGTCCTGTTGTGTAGTCGTGCCAGTTAAGACCATGCCTTGGTCTGCTTATTGTTGAGGTGGGAATATAATGTGGTCCTGTTGTGTAGTCGTGCCAGTTAAGACCATGCCTTGGTCTGCTTATTGTTGAGGTGGGGAATATAATGTGGTCCTGTTGTGTAGTCGTGCCAGTTAAGACCATGCCTTGGTCTGCTTATTGTTGAGGTGGGGAATATAATGTGGTTCTGTTGTGTAGTCGTGCCAGTTAAGACCATGCCTTGGTCTGCTTATTGTTGAGGTGGGGAATATAATGTGGTTCTGTTGTGTAGTCGTGCCAGTTAAGACCATGCCTTGGTCTGCTTATTGTTGAGGTGGGGAATATAATGTGGTCCTGTTGTGTAGTCGTGCCAGTTAAGACCATGCCTTGGTCTGCTTATTGTTGAGGTGGGGAATATAATGTGGTCCTGTTGTGTAGTCATGCCAGTTAAGACCATGCCTTGGTCTGCTTATTGTTGAGGTGGGGAATATAATGTGGTCCTGTTGTGTAGTCGTGCCAGTTAAGACCATGCCTTGGTCTGCTTATTGTTGAGGTGGGGAATATAATGTGGTTCTGTTGTGTAGTCGTGCCAGTTAAGACCATGCCTTGGTCTGCTTATTGTTGAGGTGGGGAATATAATGTGGTCCTGTTGTGTAGTCGTGCCAGTTAAGACCATGCCTTGGTCTGCTTATTGTTGAGGTGGGGAATATAATGTGGTCCTGTTGTGTAGTCGTGCCAGTTAAGACCATGCCTTGGTCTGCTTATTGTTGAGGTGGGGAATATAATGTGGTCCTGTTGTGTAGTCGTGCCAGTTAAGACCATGCCTTGGTCTGCTTATTGTTGAGGTGGGGAATATAATGTGGTCCTGTTGTGTAGTCGTGCCAGTTAAGACCATGCCTTGGTCTGCTTATTGTTGAGGTTGGGAATATAATGTGGTCCTGTTGTGTAGTCGTGCCAGTTAAGACCATGCCTTGGTCTGCTTATTGTTGAGGTGGGGAATATAATGTGGTTCTGTTGTGTAGTCGTGCCAGTTAAGACCATGCCTTGGTCTGCTTATTGTTGAGGTGGGGAATATAATGTGGTTCTGTTGTGTAGTCGTGCCAGTTAAGACCATGCCTTGGTCTGCTTATTGTTGAGGTGGGGAATATAATGTGGTCCTGTTGTGTAGTCGTGCCAGTTAAGACCATGCCTTGGTCTGCTTATTGTTGAGGTGGGGAATATAATGTGGTCCTGTTGTGTAGTCGTGCCAGTTAAGACCATGCCTTGGTCTGCTTATTGTTGAGGTGGGGAATATAATGTGGTTCTGTTGTGTAGTCGTGCCAGTTAAGACCATGCCTTGGTCTGCTTATTGTTGAGGTTGGGAATATAATGTGGTCCTGTTGTGTAGTCGTGCCAGTTAAGACCATGCCTTGGTCTGCTTATTGTTGAGGTGGGGAATATAATGTGGTTCTGTTGTGTAGTCGTGCCAGTTAAGACCATGCCTTGGTCTGCTTATTGTTGAGGTGGGGAATATAATGTGGTTCTGTTGTGTAGTCGTGCCAGTTAAGACCATGCCTTGGTCTGCTTATTGTTGAGGTGGGGAATATAATGTGGTTCTGTTGTGTAGTCGTGCCAGTTAAGACCATGCCTTGGTCTGCTTATTGTTGAGGTGGGGAATATAATGTGGTCCTGTTGTGTAGTCGTGCCAGTTAAGACCATGCCTTGGTCTGCTTATTGTTGAGGTGGGGAATATAATGTGGTCCTGTTGTGTAGTCGTGCCAGTTAAGACCATGCCTTGGTCTGCTTATTGTTGAGGTGGGGAATATGATGTGGTCCTGTTGTGTAGTCGTGCCAGTTAAGACCATGCCTTGGTCTGCTTATTGTTGAGGTGGGGAATATAATGTGGTCCTGTTGTGTAGTCGTGCCAGTTAAGACCATGCCTTGGTCTGCTTATTGTTGAGGTGGGGAATATAATGTGGTTCTGTTGTGTAGTCGTGCCAGTTAAGACCATGCCTTGGTCTGCTTATTGTTGAGGTGGGGAATATAATGTGGTCCTGTTGTGTAGTCATGCCAGTTAAGACCATGCCTTGGTCTGCTTATTGTTGAGGTGGGGAATATAATGTGGTCCTGTTGTGTAGTCGTGCCAGTTAAGACCATGCCTTGGTCTGCTTATTGTTGAGGTTGGGAATATAATGTGGTCCTGTTGTGTAGTCGTGGCAGTTAATACCATGTTTTGGTCTGCTTATTGTTGAGATTGGGAATATGATGTGGTTCTGTTGTGTAGTCGTGCCAGTTAGGACCATGCTTTGGTCCGCTTATTGTTGGGGTTGGGAATATAATGTGGTTCTGTTGTGTAGTCAAGCCAGTTAGGACCATGCTTTGGTCTGCTTATTGTTGAGGTTGGGAATATAATATGGTTTTGTTGTGTAGTCATGCCAGTTAAGACCATGCGCATATCCAAGCTTGAAACGGTGTAGACCATTTTTAATTTGTTCCTTTTGTTCCCAGGGCAATCCTGTCCCACTTTGAGAACAAGGATGTTGTTGACGTTGGTGGCACTGGCCGTTGCTGTGACAACTGCACCCGCAGGTCAGTAGGTCAAGGTTATGTAGAGGTCAAGTGTAAAAATAAACAGTTAAAGACTAAGCAAAATTATTTTTTTATTCCTAATCTGAATGAAATATAATCTAAAAATAGTGTTCTGGTATTCAATACATTTTTTAACCCCCTCCATCACCCTATTCAAGGCCCCTTTTGGTCGCGCTCTTCTGTGTGTTTTATGCACAGTTTGTTGCGACACCTAGCAGTCGTTGTGATGTCTGCACAGGTAGCACCGCTAGAATTTAGCATGGCGCGCATCTATACAGGTTGGTGTTTCAGGCCGTACCTAAAATTGCAATCGCAGAATTTATTATTTATCGTTATTGCCGTTTCAATATTGTGAATACTCAAACTTGCAGTGGGATTTTAAATTTTTGATATCACAGAAAAGATAATAATCTTATGTACAAGTTTGTCGCTGGATGTATTCAAGATTTGTTTTTAGTTTCCATTACACCATTGACTTGTCAATATCATTTCTAGCCTCAGTCACATGATATCACCCGGCTGACTGGGTGTATCTCCCATCATGCATCTGATACCACCTCGTTTCCAATTTTCGTTCTATCGTTCGCCGAGACACACATGTTTTTTGCTTGTCGTAATAATATATATTTTCCTTGGTTCTGTGGAGTGTTTTTAAATGTTGTTTTTTATGTCATTTGTAAGATTACATTCTTACTGTATATGGACGCATTCTAGTGTCAGCCATTTATAGTACAGAACGGCGATTTGTCCGTTTCACTTTGACTTGTTCAGACCGAGACAGACCTTTCATAAAGCCCTTTATCAGTTTTCTGCCTGGGAAGGAGATCCTGACCATTAAGGTAATTGCAATCCCCCTACAACAGAGCCAGGTTTGCAAGGCGTTCTTAAGCAGAAAGGTAATCTGACTCCGAAAGTGGTCGTACCATCAAAAGACCTCAGGACTTATGGTGCCTGTCAGGCAACGCTTAGAGGATTGGGGTCTTGCAGCTATGCAGAGATTAGTGGATTACATCCGCTCACAGGAAGGATTTTCTGCAGAGGTGTCAGACCAGTTGGTTTCTGTCTCCCAGCATATAAATTTCCTTGGCAAGATGTGGGGAGATGGGATTGCCATAAATTCACAATCTGCTGCCAAATGACTTGGGTCTTTCTGGGCTGCCACTTTACACAAGGTTGGCTTTCTGCTAGAATGTCAGAAAGATCAATTATGCCAAATCCCAGTTTTTGGTTCAACCGTCTTTAATGGCGAGTTAGCCAAAGAGGAGTTTGTTGGCGAGGTGTCACAGAGAGTTCGCGATCGTCAACTGATTGATGCTGTCACTGAGCGTACCATCTTACCGCCCTTTGACGTTACAAAGAATCAGTATGGATCAGACCTAATCCGTTTCATAAACGAGTCTTCAAACGCCCCTCAGTTGCATGAGGTCCCAGGCGTAATAATAGGTGCACCCGATTGTGGTATAAAACTAAATTCTTGTCCAATTTACAATAATACTCCCTCCAATCTAAAAGTGGGTGGCATTTTGTTCCACATTACCAAAGCCTGGCAAGACCATGGGTGTCAACCCTGGGTTGTTTGAATTCTTGCAGAAGGTTACCATTTCAAATGTTTAGATCTTCCGCCCCCTCCCCCCCTTACAATGAATCCTCCCGACTTCAGTCGGCTGCTTTCTCCAAAGAAAGAATTAAGAATTCAACTCGGGGCAGTAGAACCAGGATTTTACAGCCATCTATTTCTAGTACCGAAGACCAATGGGAGTTGGCATCCAGTCATCGACTTATCGAAACAGCAGAATGGATTTGCAGTTGTCTGCATCAGAATAATTGGGTGACTTCTCTCGATCTGAAAGGTGCTTATTTCCATATACCCATTCACTGAGCATACCGGAAATACCTCCGATTCCAAATCAAGGATCACTATTTTTAATTTCGGATTCTGCTCCGTGGCTGTTCACGAAAATTGTACAGGAAGTAAAGAAGATTGTACATATACAGGGATTTAAATTATATCAGTATCTCGACGACTTGTTAATTCAAGCGCCGTCTCAGGTTTTATGCAATCTGCACACCCAGACTGTTCTCTCATTATGTCGCAGTCTGGGTCTGCTCATAAATCTGCAGAAATCTTCCCTGGTACCAGTTCAGAAGTTTCTTTTTCTAGGCTACCCGTTCGATCTGGTCAAGTACCTTTGCACTCCGCCAAGTGACAGATATCTCAAAATAGTGGAGCTCTCCAATCACATTATCAGTCAACACGGAGCTACAGCCCATCTATGGCAAGTCCTGCTACGTTTGTTGGCGTCCTCCGAGAAAGCGGTAAATCTCGGTCGACTACATTCACGCATAATTCATTTCGCACTTTGTAGCCAGTGGGATTTCAATCAGTGCACAAATCATCAATGCATACCTCTTCTCCCACCTGTACTCAAAGAACTGAACTGGTGGATGTCGTAACAAAATGTATTCAGGGGTTCACGGGTTACACCACGGAATCCTGACATTCAAATTATGACAGATGCATCAGAGCTGGTTTGGGACGCTCATCTAGTTTGGGAGACAACTTCAGATCAGTGGTTGCCGGAATTTTTCAGACAACACAACAATTTCCTAGAGTTGAAAGCCGTCCACCTTGCCCTTCTGTTTCGGCTTCCCAGGTAACACCGTCGCACTGTTCTGGTAGAGCTGGACAATTCCACTACTATTATCAGGGAAGCCCTTAGAAACAGAGGCTTGTCAGAGCAAGTTGCCGATCGCACATCGCAACTGCAACGGCCTTATACTCTCGCCATCTATGAATCTAAGTGGCGGAGTTTTGTCAATTGGTGTAGTAAAAGGAAAGCTAATCCATTCTCTGCCTCTTGGGCTTTAGTGGGCGACTTCATATTTTTTCTCTTTAATGAGAACAAACTATCTATTTCTACTATTGATGGATACAGAATGGCTATAGCACGTACCTTGCGCACCTCAACTGGTGCGGAGGTGGTGTGACATTCTCAGGGCTCTGATTATAAATCTTAGAGTTGACCAGGCCAAAATACGCCGTCCCGTGCCAGACTGAGACCTCTTCTTGGTTCTCAAGCGACCGTCACAACCCCATTTTGAACCCTTAGAGTCTGCATCTTTGAAGCTTTTGACCTGGAAAACTGTTTATTTAATCGCACTTGCTTCTGGCAGTAGAAGGCATGAGTTACATCCCTTTTTGTTTTCTTCCTTTCTGGCAAAAACCCAGTTAGTAGAGAAGGGTCCAGAAACATCACTGTCCGTTTCTGTTCCTGCTCTCACTAACGTATCAGGAGGGGACATGCAAGAAGATCTTCTACTGGGCCCTGTTAGGGCAGTGACAATTTACCTCCACAGAAACAAGGAAACTCGAAATGATAATACATTATTTTTTATATCCCTTCAACCGAACCATGAAGGGGATATATCCCCAGTTACTTTATCCCGATGGATAAGAAATTAAATAAAAAATGTTTATAATCTGGACGGTGCCAGATTACGATCTACTCCTAAAGCACACTCAGTTCGAGCTTTGGCGACTTCTTTGGCCTTCGTTAAACAAGCTTCCATGCAGCAGATTCTAGCTGCAGGAACTTGTGATTGTGGGAGTTACCGTGATGTATGCGAGTTATCTTCCCACCATCCTAACTCTTGATTCATTCATTGATTCTGATGTTACCATCAGAATCAATGAATGAATCAAGAGTTAGGATGTTATCTGGTGTAATGGAATTTAAATTTTTTGTATTAAAATATATGTCCATTAGCGTAGATACTTACCATCGGAACTTCTAGGACCCACCCTACCTTGGTTGGTGGTATCGTGTGATCGAGGCTAGAAATTATATTGAGGAGTCAATTCATTGTTTCCGATGGTAAGTATCTATGCTATGGAAATATATTTTAATACTAAAAAATAAAAATAAATTGAGTTCTTGCCATTTGAACATCGTGAATAAAAATATTTATAAAAAAAATGGATTAACAAAATGTTGCTTATATACATTGCTTGATAAGATAATGTGATGTTAATTATTGTTTAATTATTCTAGTACCTGGTAGTTTATGTAATTTATATACGAGGTGTCTAGTCAGAAGTGCCTACTCTATTATAGCTGATTTGGTTTTATTAACACAGTTTCAATAATTTGTGTTTGTACTTTTGTGATTCACACATTTAAACTGTAACAATTCATGCCCTGAGCACATTATTTATTGTTCAGATTTTTAAAACACATGTGTGCATGTACACACACATACACACACACACACACACACACACACACACACACACACACACACACACACACACACACACACACACACACACACACACACACACACACACACACACACACACACACACCACACCACACACATTTTATTTGGCTAAATGTCAAATGCAGAGATCAACAGATTGTAGAAATTACAGATTTTTTCTAAACACTCGGTTGTTTAGAAGTTTGAAGTTGTGGAAGTTATGTGCAGGTTGGAATACTAATGTCCTTCTCCAGTTGCCATTTTGAGGTTGTTGCTTTGAAAATTGAAAAGAAAGATTTATAAATGACTGTCAACTTCAGGTTTCCGGTTAATGGCTTGTGTTGTAGAGCGAGGCAGATACAGTCACATGACCTGCACAGAGGTGGAAGTTTGTCAATGGACGAAGAGGTGAATTATGGGAAGGAAGCGAGGGACTTGTTCTCAGCCATTGAGGTATTGCTCAAAACAGTTCAATTTTAAAACAATTACATACCTACGTATGACGTTTTTTCATGGATCAAGCATGTTGATATCAAATACTCTTCCATTATGCAATCTTTGATAGTCATTTTCTCAAAAACATTTTTTCTCAATTTCTGCATTTGGAAAAAGGATATCTTTGGTAGTAATTATGCTATACAAATAAGGTTTTGAATGTTGCTTTCAGCAAACTTGGCTCTGTGCAATGATCACTTTTTACAAATCATCAGTAGTTTCAGGTAAACTCATATTTGTTGCCAAAAACCAAATTTCTTTTTGTACTTTACAAAACATTTTTTTTCTAAAAAAAATACCCTGATCATAAAGAATATACACAGGACATGGATTTGTGAGAATTATAAATATATATACAGGCTTGTATATGCTCAAAATATAATGGCAATGTTTCCAAATTTGCTCAAAATAGCAGCCATTTTGTTTGTTACCATGGTGATGAGGGTCTCACTAAAAAGTTCAATATATTTTTATTCAGTAAAACCCATTCCATACTTTGGGCAGAAAAAAGTGGACTATTTGTATAAACTGAAAAATTCCTTTTTATATGGGGGATTACATCATCAGACCAGCCAATCTTTCCGGATTGTCCGGAATAATTCCAGAAACACACCTTAAATTACGGTATTACGGCGAGGGATGAAAATATTACGGATTCTTTCTTTATCACAATGATCGTCAATCACTTCGGTGCACGTCAAATTTAGCTTCCACTATATTCAACAGGTGGCAGCATATGTACACAGCTTGTTGTGACATGGTTTTTCATTCGCTATTACTGGTTGTAATCTGACCAGTAGGAAACATTTCCGCGCCCAAACAAAAAAAGTCACACGGCACGAAATGATGGCAGTGATCGAAATAGCACAACACCACCAGCCAATGTGTGCTGCAATAGTTTATAACAGCATACTGACGGCACTCTAACCAGATATGTCTTGTGTGGACAGTGGACACAACTAGTCGCGGCACTTAACAACAGCATACTGACGGCACTCTAACCAGATATGTCTTGTGTGGACAGTGGACACAACTAGTCACGACGCTTAACAACAGCATACTGACGACACTCTAACCAGACATGTCTTGTGTGGACAGTGGACACAACTAGTCACGACGCTAAACAACAGCATACTGACGACACTCTAACCAGATATGTCTTGTGTGGACAGTGGACACAACTAGTCGCGGCACTTAACAACAGCATACTGACGGCACTCTAACCAGATATGTCTTGTGTGGACAGTGGACACAACTAGTCGCGGCACTTAACAACAGCATACTGACGGCACTCTAACCAGATATGTCTTGTGTGGACAGTGGACACAACTAGTCACGGCACTTAACAACAGCATACTGACGGCACTCTAACCAGACATGTCTTGTGTGGACAGTGGACACAACTAGTCGCGGCACTTAACAACAGCATACTGACAGCACTCTAACCAGACATGTCTTGTGTGGACAGTGGACACAACTAGTCACGACGCTTAACAACAGCATACTGACGGCACTCTAACCAGACATGTCGTGTGTGGACAGTGGACACAACTAGTCACGGCACTTAACAACAGCATACTGACGGCACTCTAACCAGACATGTCTTGTGTGGACAGTGGACACAACTAGTCGCGGCACTTAACAACAGCATACTGACGGCACTCTAACCAGATATGTCTTGTGTGGACAGTGGACACAACTAGTCACGGCACTTAACAACAGCATACTGACGGCACTCTAACCAGACATGTCTTGTGTAGACAGTGGACACAACTAGTCGCGGCACTTAACAACAGCATACTGACGGCACTCTAACCAGACATGTCTTGTGTGGACAGTGGACACAACTAGTCACGGCACTTAACAACAGCATACTGACGGTACTCTAACCAGACATGTCTTGTGTGGACAGTGGACACAACTAGTCACGACACTTAACAACAGCATACTGACTGCACTCTAACCAGATATGTCTTGTGTGGACAGTGGACACAACTAGTCACGGCACTTAACAACAGCATACTGACTGCACTCTAGCCAGACATGTCTTGTGTGGACAGTGGACACAACTAGTCACGACGCTTAACAACAGCATACTGACGGCACTCTAGCCAGACATGTCTTGTGTGGACAGTGGACACAACTAGTCACGACACTTAACAACAGCATACTGACGACACTCTAACCAGATATGTCTTGTGTGGACAGTGGACACAACTAGTCACGACGCTTAACAACAGCATACTGACGGCACTCTAGCCAGACATGTCTTGTGTGGACAGTGGACACAACTAGTCACGACGCTTAACAACAGCATACTGACGGCACTCTAGCCAGACATGTCTTGTGTGGACAGTGGACACAACTAGTCACGGCACTTAACAACAGCATACTGACGACACTCTAACCAGACATGTCTTGTGTGGACAGTGGACACAACTAGTCACGACGCTTAACAACAGCATACTGACGGCACTCTAGCCAGACATGTCTTGTGTGGACAGTGGACACAACTTGTCACGGCACTTAACAACAGCATACTGACGACACTCTAACCAGACATGTCTTGTGTGGACAGTGGACACAACTAGTCACGGCACTTAACAACAGCATACTGACGACACTCTAACCAGACATGTCTTGTGTGGACAGTGGACACAACTAGTCGCGGCACTTAACAACAGCATACTGACGACACTCTAACCAGACATGTCTTGTGTGGACAGTGGACACAACTAGTCACGGCACTTAACAACAGCATACTGACGGCACTCTAACCAGATATGTCTTGTGTGGACAGTGGACACAACTAGTTGCGGCACTTGTGTAGAATCTGGATCTCGCATTATAACTTTTGTTTTGCCTTTGATACCTCAGGCTCAGTGCATTAGTTCTGTTATTCAATATTATTCCAGGCATATTTACTTTTAAGTATATTGCGTCTTAGAGCACTTTTGAGGCGTAAATAACACCCCGGTTTGCACCAACATACGCCTCTATATCGTCCTTTTTATGAGCACGGTAATGCACGACTGCAGCGGTGGAGACTAGCACAACCCGGGTCGCTATTTGGGCTTCAAAAGTGCGCTAAGACACAACATTTTTGTAATATAAATATGCCTGGGGTGAGGTTGAATGAAGGAACTACACAAGTGCCCTAGTCACAAGAGACGCAACAGTGTGCAGTGTAAAGTTCGACATGCATTCAACTTGCACCTGTTGATTCTGAACTTAGAATTTGGAGACTACCATGCATTGTGCACTCTGATGATCGTGTGTTTCTCTATAGTTAAGTTTACAATGTAAATCTCTGAGTGGTATTTGTTATTTGCTGTTTATTGCATAATCTGGCTGTAATGTGGAATTGTGCTTGAGTCAACATGCTGTTTTTGAAAGTTACATAAAATCAGAATTACAATGGTTAGTATTAAACACAAATTTATTGAGGTTTTTTTAGTTGCTTAAAGTTTGACTTGAAAACACAGTAAAACAGTTCTAGTCATTGTAAATTAGCTGTGCCAATAGTGTATAGACGCATTTACATTAGGGTTATGCTTCTTCACGTTTGATTTCCACCAATGGTAGTTATGAACGTCTACCTTACCTTGTTAACTGGACGCTTCAAAACACTTCACAGTTTATTAGAGACAATTATGTTTTGGGTACAACTATCATCATAGTCACAGTATTAAAGTATTACTGACAGTGGTGTTCTTTTCCTGACAATATCTGACATGGTTCTGAACTATTACTGACAGCAGGCCTATATTCCTGAAAATCAGTGTAAATGGGAAGATGGATTACTGACAGGAAGTTTTTGGGGTAGACAGGTCTGCAACATATTATTCTGATACCCAAAACACATATAAACAAATTAATTTGTTTGGTATCATAGGAATCAACCATGGTTTAGCATTTAGGTCGGATGAATTTGCTGTGACATGTTCAGATGTTTATGTATTAGCCGAGTTGTTGAACCGTATAGTGGGAAGGGAAGGGAAGGGAAGCGAAGGGAAGGGAAGGGAAGGTTCACATTGGCTGAAATGGATGTACTGCATCTTGGTCAAACAGATGGCTGGTACTTATCATGTTTTAAAAATAGACACTCTTTCTGTACGTCATTTATACGAGATTTGTCTTGTGTTGATGTAAATTAGATAATTATTATATTAATGGTTAAACAAATATTTTGTTCCTGTTTGGAAATGACTGTTTTGGTAATTTCATAAATGACTTATCGCATTTTGCCCCAAAGCCTTCAAATGTTAGCTGACGACACGGTGTACCTCTAAATGTTACTCCACTGAGTATGATGACGTTGGAGAACTGCTTCAGATGTTAACTGATGACATGGTGTACCTCTAAATGTTACTCCACTGAGTATGATGACGTTGGGGAACTGCTTCAAATGTTAGCTGACGACACGGTGTACCTCTAAATGTTACTCTACTGAGTATGATGACGTTGGGAACTGCTTCAAATGTTAACTGATGACACGGTGTCCCTCTAAATGTTACTCTACTGAGTATGATGACGTTGGGGAACTGCTTCAAATGTTAGCTGACGACACGGTGTACCTCTAAATGTTACTCCACTGAGTATGATGACATTGGGGAACTGCTTCAAATGTTAACTAATGACACGGTGTACCTCTAAATGTTACTCTACTGAGTATGATGACGTTGGGGAACTGCTTTAAATGTTAGCTGACGACACGGTGTACCTCTAAATGTTACTCCACTAAGTATGATGACGTTGGGGAACTGCTTCAAATGTTAACTGATGACACGGTGTACCTCTAAATGTTACTCCACTGAGTATGATGACGTTGGGGAACTGCTTCAAATGTTAACTGACGACACGGTGTACCTCTAAATGTTACTCCACTGAGTATGATGACATTGGGGAACTGCTTCAAATGTTAGCTGACGACATGGTGTACCTCAAAATGTTACTCTACTGAGTATGATGACGTTGGGGAACTGCTTCAAATGTTAGCTGATGACACGGTGTACCTCTAAATGTTACTTTACTGAGTATGATGACGTTGGTGAACTGCTTCAGATGTTAACTGATGACACGGTGTACCTCTAAATGTTACTCTACTGAGTATGATGATGTTGGGGAACTGCTTCAAATGTTAGCTGACGACACGGTGTACCTCTAAATGTTACTCCACTAAGTATGATGACGTTGGGGAACTGCTTCAAATGTTAACTGATGACACGGTGTACCTCTAAATGTTACTCCACTGAGTATGATGACGTTGGGGAACTGCTTCAAATGTTAACTGACGACACGGTGTACCTCTAAATGTTACTCCACTGAGTATGATGACATTGGGGAACTGCTTCAAATGTTAGCTGACGACATGGTGTACCTCTAAATGTTACTCTACTGAGTATGATGACGTTGGGGAACTGCTTCAAATGTTAACTGATGACACGGTGTACCTCTAAATGTTACTTTACTGAGTATGATGACGTTGGGGAACTGCTTCAAATGTTAACTGATGACACGGTGTACCTCTAAATGTTACTCTACTGAGTATGATGACGTTGGGGAACTGCTTCAGATGTTAACTGATGACACGGTGTACCTCTAAATGTTACTCTACTGAGTATGATGATGTTGGGGAACTGCTTCAAATGTTAGCTGAAGACATGGTGTACCTCTAAATGTTACTCTACTGAGTATGATGACGTTGGGGAACTGCTTCAAATGTTAGCTGATGACACGGTGTACCTCTAAATGTTACTTTACTGAGTATGATGACGTTGGGGAACTGCTTCAAATGTTAGCTGATGACACGGTGTACCTCTAAATGTTACTTTACTGAGTATGATGACGTTGGTGAACTGCTTCAGATGTTAACTAATGACACGGTGTACCTCTAAATGTTACTCTACTGAGTATGATGACGTTGGGGAACTGCTTCAAATGTTAACTGACGACACGGTGTACCTCTAAATGTTACTCCACTAAGTATGATGACGTTGGGGAACTGCTTCAAATGTTAACTGATGACACGGTGTACCTCTAAATGTTACTCCACTGAGTATGATGACGTTGGGGAACTGCTTCAAATGTTAACTGACGACACGGTGTACCTCTAAATGTTACTCCACTGAGTATGATGACATTGGGGAACTGCTTCAAATGTTAGCTGACGACATGGTGTACCTCAAAATGTTACTCTGAGTATGATGACGTTGGGGAACTGCTTCAAATGTTAACTGATGACACGGTGTACCTCTAAATGTTACTCCACTGAGTATGATGACATTGGGGAACTGCTTCAAATGTTAGCTGACGACATGGTGTACCTCAAAATGTTACTCTGAGTATGATGACGTTGGGGAACTGCTTCAAATGTTAACTAATGACACGGTGTACCTCTAAATGTTACTCTACTGAGTATGATGACGTTGGGGAACTGCTTCAAATGTTAGCTGATGACACGGTGTACCTCTAAATGTTACTTTACTGAGTATGATGACGTTGGGGAACTGCTTTGTGTCTGCAGCTGTTCCCTGCCGATGCCAAACATTTCTACCCATGAGGAAAATAGATTAAATTTGGCTGAACAAAATATAAGACATTTTGCTCATTTTGTTTGCGAAACAACACAAATTTGACAAAATGTCTAAAAGAAAAATATTGTTAGAGTAAGCCCAGCAGTGTTTCCTGTATTGTGTGTTTAGGTGACCGGGGAAAGGTTTGGGATCACTCTTCCCATCTTATTCCTGCGTGGGTCTAACAACCAGCGTCTGCCAGCTCAGTACCACAAGCATCAACTGCACGGACACGGAAAGTGCGTCAAACACAATTATATATATACATATATAATATCTTTATTGATACTATGTTAAGTTAATTATGTTGTTTTATTTTTAGCTTTATATATTTTTTAGTTTAGAGGGCATGGTTGAATTTTTTATTCATAAATATGTAAAGTTATTTGAATTAACACTTTTTGCCATAACATATTTCATTGCGATGACAATCTGGAGCCTAATTGTTGAATAAAATTAAGATAATCAAGCAGAGACTTAGTGAAACATGTATTTTCCATGCATTTTTTACTGTCTAACTTTACGGATGATATAATACAAAATTAGTTTGAGCATTGAGAAATATTGACTATTTTTGCTTACATTTGTTTTGGAAATAATTTCTTGTCTGTCATATTATTTAATATAGTAGTTTGTTGGGTCCAGATAAACTGAAATAACTGATGATGTTTAACTCCGATGTGACATTTCTTGACCTTCAGGTACAGATCAGAGAAGTGGTGGAAAGCATTTGGTAAGTAGAATTGGCTCTGACTTTTTGATATAAATGATATTTGTATTTAGTTTTGTGCCAAGTGCGCTGTTTCTGTCTAGCTTCGTAAAAGAATGACGGGTGTTACACCCTTTCCAAACTGTATTTAGTTGTGTAAAACTAAAACAGAAGCCATACTCATCCTTTACTTAAACAATGTCAAATGATGAATATCCACCAAGTACTTATGTTGTGAGTTCAAGTGTCAACACAACAGGGGTTTCTTACCAGAAATATTCAATGCTATGATTATGCTAAACATATTTCCACATAGCCACAATATGAGGCAGAAAACAGTTGATAAAATGCTGTTTTGTTACACAAACATCAAACGAAATACATTGGCGTACACTGCTTCTAAATGTTAGAATGATACAATGATAAAGAATCATCTCAAAGATTGTACTTCTCTCCAAGCATGTAAAAATGGCCAAAGGACTTATTCTTGATGAAACTATGAATGTTGAACTCAAATTGTTTGTAATGGATTCATTTCAGCTAATGTACATATTCATACATCATTTCCTACCATCTTATGAGGGAGACAAAAATACAGAAATTGACACAGATCACCATAACCATCTTAAGCATTCTGACAATAACTTGTACAGCGTCTTCAGTGCAATGTTTGTAAATATATTAAAAGAATGGATAAGGATAATAATAAAAATTCATATAATAGATGTTACAGATGCAAATGAGTTTAATGATCACGATGAGTCTAGTAAATGTAGTAAATGTCACAAATATAATAATTGTAAGAAATGTACTGAATATAACAAATGAAAATGACTACAGTAAAACCTCGCTTTACGGCACCTCCGTAATACAATTAAGGTCACCCTAGGGCAGTCCCATATGATGTCCGTATAGAGTAAAGTATAGGAACAATACTCCCTCAATATTCACCACACAATTAAGGTCACCCTAGGGCAGTCCCTTTTGATGTCCGTATAGAGTAAAGTATATTAACAATACTCCTTCAATATTCGCCTCACAATTAAGGTCACCCTAGGGCAGTCCCATATGATGTGCGTATAGAGTAAAGTATAGGAACAATACTCCCTCAATATTCACCACACAATTAAGGTCACCCTAGGGCAGTCCCATTTGATGTCCGTATAGAGTAAAGTATATTAACAATACTCCTTCAATATTCGCCTCACAATTAAGGTCACCCTAGGGCAGTCCCATATGATGTGCGTATAGAGTAAAGTATAGGAACAATACTCCCTCAATATTCACCACACAATTAAGGTCACCCTAGGGCAGTCCCATATGATGTCCGTATAGAGTAAAGTATAGGAACAATACTCCCTCAATACTCACCACACAATTAAGGTCACCCTAGGGCAGTCCCATATGATGTCCGTATAGAGTAAAATATAGGAATAATACTCCCTCAGTACTCACCTCACAATTAACATCACCCTAGGGCAGTCCCATGTGATGTCCGTATAGAGTAAAGTATAGGAATAATACTCCCTCAATACTCACCACACAATTAAGGTCACCCTAGGGCAGTCCCATTTGATGTCCGTATAGAGTAAAGTATAGGAATAATACTCCTTCAATATTCACCACACAATTAAGGTCACCCTAGGGCAGTCCCATTTGATGTCCGTATAGAGTAAAGTATAGGAATAATACTCCTTCAATATTCGCCTCACAATTAAGGTCACCCTAGGGCAGTCCCATTTGATGTCCGTATAGAGTAAAGTATATTAACAATACTCCCTCAATACTCACCACACAATTAAGGTCACCCTAGGGCAGTCCCATATGATGTCCGTATAGAGTAAAGTATAGGAACAATACTCACTCAATATTCGCCTCACAATTAAGGTCACCATAGGGCAGTCCCATATGATGTCCGAGTAGAGTAAAGTATAGGAACAATACTCCCTCAATACTCACCTCACAATTAAGGTCACCCTAGGGCAGTCCCATATGATGTGCGTATAGAGTAAAGTATAGGAACAATACTCCCTCAATACTCACCACACAATTAAGGTCACCCTAGGGCAGTCCCATATGATGTCTATATAGAATAAAGTAAAGGAACAATACTCCCCTAATACGGTCACCTTGCTATTCAGCAACTCTCAATCGACAGAACCCAGGTTCGAATCTTGTGCTGACATGTCGAACCTTGGGCAGGTTCCTTCACTCTATACTGCTCCAGTATGAATGAGTACCTGGTTATAGATAGTGGTGGATATTTGTGTACAAATAGTCTTCGCGAATTAATTGCAGCGTGGCTGAAAGCTTCCCAGAGAAGTCGAGATGGTGTTTGATTGAACAGGTCTGCCAGGGAGTAAAGTGTAAAGTGCTTTGAGCAGTCCTGAGGTCTGGATACTGTGCTATATAAGAACTTACCTTTTTTATTTCCCCGCAGCCCGCCAGCTGACTGCGGAGGCGTACTTGGAGGAGTGTCCCGTCTCCCATGGGTTTGGCTCTACAGTGAAGCTGTCCTCCAAGGCGGAACAGTGGCTGCACAACCTCCTGAGGAGAGGGAGCAAGGAGAAGGAGGACCCAGAGCTACGTCTTCTCCCCAACCAGGAGGTGCAGGGAGCAGAGAGGGAGAGCGTGCGGGCACCAGGGACTCTCGCCGTCTCAAAGTCTGTGTCCACTTCACTTTCTAATGTCTTACTCCAGTAGTAAATATGAAGTGTTTTATTTTTAATTGTGCATCATTGTAATACAGATTTTAAAATTTGTTGAATGATTATAAAGTTGTCTGTTTATTTTTGATACGAACTGCATGATTTTGTTGTATATACTACAGAAGCACTTTAATTCACTCCATCTTTGGAGGGATGGATAATACATAAAATTATAATTATTTGCATACGCAAATTTCATTTGGTGATTTTGAAAGTATCGTTTTCAGAGGCTCTATATATCCTATTTCTCACAACGAACCAGTGTGCCGCATGCAGCACTATACGTAACTGGAATTGCTCTGCAACTTCTAGGAATATATATACAGTCGCGTCTCGTTATAACGCGCCCCGTTATAACGCGGATTCGGTTATAACGCGGTCGGTCGTGGACCCCGAATTTCTGCCGCTAGGGGGGAAATGGGCGTTATGACAAACTATATTAACACGGTAATAACTGTCATTTGTTTTGTGTGAAGTTATCCTCGTCTTTGTCCACTACATGTGTATTTTGAAAGACTAGTTGGCAGACAATAAATTTTACGTTGACGTACAACTGCAACGAATCAAGTCTGAGGCGTGTCACTACTTTGCCGTTGTTTATTTTGCACTGCCAATGCTATCAAAGGTATAAGTTTCTTTGACTATAATTATGGTCAATTTTAACTTTAGGAACAGTAAATGTGGAGCGAGGTATTGTTTGTTTCGCGCCGACATCAAACGAATCATTTCCAATCTGCTAGTCATGCTCGTGGCTTCCGCGGATCGCGAGTTCACCTGGTTTCACGAAGTTAAGCCAATTATAGCTTTAAATCCTTAATCAACTCTAACACAACATTTGTCAAATCATTTGCGTATTCGGCTGCTGAGTGCCAGGTCATTATTTTAGATCTTACGTCAGCGGTACCATATTATCGTTCAGTTGACCGTGGCTTGTTGGTCCGTTGTTTATTTAAAAACAGTACACAATTCATAAATTTTATTCAGTTCAACATTCAACAGTGTATGACATTTAAACAGAATAAATATTGACGTTGGCTGGCAGTTTAATAAGCTTCATAAACTGCGTATAGACTGCACGACGTGCACACTTTGGTTGGCTTCGATGGCGTTCTTCATGCAGCAGGGGTGTCGGTCGTCGTCGTAGCGCCCCTGACGGCAGATATGGGAACGCGCCACGTTTATAACGCGCACGTTTATAACGCGGATTCATTTCGTGGACCACGACTATTGCGTTATAACGAGGCACGACTGTATATTGCAGTCCTTATTTGCGAATAATGAGCCATTCCTTTTTGGAAGTTTCTGTAAGTTTTCTAGCGTTGTAATGATTATTTATTGTTCTCCCCAGGATTTTGCCAATGGTGCCGTCGAATGCCTGGCTCTTGAGTCATGATGCTTCAGTGGCGTCATCTGGTGGTAATGCCATAACAGCAGATGTTGATCCGAAAGAACAAAAACTTCAGGTGAGAAACGCTTGGAAAGCTCTGATAGAAATATTTTTTAGAGTTTTATTGATGAACTTCTAAATCAAGAAGTTTACAGATAGCTTGAACAAAGTCAGTCTTTTCTATGCTAATAATAAAGTCTGATGTTACAAGTGGTGTTATACAAGGTTCTACAGGGGTGTACCCAGGGGGGTTTTCTCGTTGCCCGGAAACATCCCAAGAAATCCCACACTGCACTACAGTGATACCCATTTGGAAACCACCCAACATATCAATCCTGGCTACACCTCAGTAGAATTGTCATCAACATGCCAGAATCAGCACAGAATGCTTTGTATATAGTGACTCTATTTTGCAAACCAGGTGGAGCTGTATGTCAAGTTAATTGGGCAGCGAAATGACCTGAGCCACGAAATGGAGGTGCATACGTATATGATCTTCAGCAACAAGAGTCTACTAGACATGGCAAAATACAGGTGAGGGGGCAAAATACAGGTGAGGGGGCAAAATACAGGTGAGTGGGGCAAAATACAGGTGAGGGGGCAAAATACAGGTGAGTGGGGCAAAATACAGGTGAGTGGGGCAAATACAGGTGAGGGGGCAAAATATAGGTGAGGGGGCAAAATACAGGTGAGTGACACAAAATACAGGTGAGTGGGGCAAAATACAGGTGAGGAGGCAAAATCAAATGACAATCAAACTATCAATACATAGGGGAAAGGGTGAAATACATGGTCGGCATAGTTCAGATTCCCAACAGTATTGTAGCAAATGGTGTAATTTGTATAGAGTAAAACAGTGACTTTGTATCCGTGAAAGTTGACCTCGCCTGTGTTGACACCAGACCGACGTCGGTGCAGAACCTGGCAGCGATGGAGGAAGTAGCCGAGGAGAAGGCTCGCAAGTACGGCAACTCATTCACACGCCTCATACGTGACTTCTGTGAGGAGAAGAACTGGAAGACAGACATCATGCCGGGGGAGGTTGTTGTAACAGCCAAGGTGAGGTGGGAGGTAACAGGAATAGCATGATTAATCCATACATTATACGTATTGAGTGATTGATTGATAATTTTATTTTCACTCGGTAACATACTTAGCTGTACACTATTTTCAGTGTCCGAGCAATTCACGCATCATTTACATATCAATCATACAACACATATTAACATATGTGCAAAGACACATTCAAGCAGCGGCAGCAATGTTCTACCATCAAATGTACCTTCAGAATTCTCACTGGGCTCATTCGAGTCAGTCATGAAGACACGTCTGTGTGCTACCCGTCAACTCCGATGTGCCAACTCACTTGTCCAGATGTGTTTACTTTTTTATGTAATCTTTTGAATTATTTTCTCCATTTCCAAATTGTCAACAAATGGTTTTGCTTTTTTCACAGTTTGACTCGAAGTTGCAGGCTGCTTTTTCTGGTCTGAAGGAGACTGCTCGAATGACATATCAGTTGTTTGAACGCGATAAGAAAACCATGGTAAGTAGAACAGTGCTATACGAAGTATGACATCCCGTCCTGCTTTGTAATGTCTTCTGCCATAACAGGTCAATCATACAATACACGTTTTGTGTGTGCAAACATCATATTTCTGAGATGACTGTTGCCTCTGCAGCCGTGATGTAATGGAACATGATGTCATGTGACGTCATGTGACGTCATGTGACGTCATGTGATGTGTCTTTTCTTTGTACCTTATATTGCTTCTGTTGAGTTCTCCCTTGGACACATTGAACTCTTCTGGTAAAACTAACACATCAAATGCATTATTTCCTTGAATGCCTTCAAAAGTACAAAACTATATCCAGTTTCTAAACAGGCAAAACATTTGCATGTGAAACCCATGTTTTTTTAGGTACATATAAAAAGATACCGTTTTGTTTACAGTTTTTACTCACTCCGTTGGTGCCCTGTCTTTTATGAGATTGACGCTACAGTAAGTATCGTTATTTTATACCTGTAAAAAGAACATGTTTGTGTTGGCAGGAAACTGTGGCGTCGAGTCGTGGCATATTGACGTCAACCGTTGTGTCGCACATGTGTGAGTGCGTGACCGCAGGACTTCCTGTCGACGTCAGGAGGCTCGGTCTCAGTGACAAGATTGAGCAACTCATCATTGACACAATCCGCAAACCACCAATCAACTCAGGTAGACAGAACGTTCAGTGTCCAGGATAACAGAAACTGATTCGATCAATCGTTTGATTTAAAAAACAGGATAAAGTTGGTAATAAGAATATTACCACACTTGAAAGTTAGTTATAGATTAAACATTGGTGTGTTTGAAATGGGACATACAGAAGTGTATTATTTATCAGTGGTTCACATTAATCACTGATTAAAGTTGCTGTGTGGACAAATTGAACAAAACTTCTTACTTTTTTTATTTATCTGTCTTCCTATTACATTCCTCTGTACCCTTTTTACACCATGTTCATGGTTGGTTAGAAATGGATAGTCACTTTGTGAATCCACCTTTTACCCTTATGTGGGGTATGTTACATCCTCTGCCATAGACATCAAACAGAAGATACCTACAGCTGCTATGTTTCTGTCTCATCTATAAAACACATATTTCCAACTTTATATGCCCATATATCTAGTGATTAGCTAAATCATTTAATATAACACATTAATTAAGACTATTTACAGATGTGGCTGTCAGTATTTACATAACGTCTGCCAGTATTCTTGAAGTGCACAGAGTTGTGTGATCATTATGAAAATGCCCCTACGATTGGTTCTGTCTTTCCAGTGTTAAGTCATTATTCTGACTGCGTAGCATCAGGTGTCAGCAATATGAAGACAACATGCCACTGGATGATACCATTGTTTTTAGTTGCTGGTTGGCCATGCATGACCTCGGTCATGTGTAACCAATGATTGTTGAGTCGTTAAATTTGCAGTTAAAAATAAGCAAGACAGCTTATCTTACAGCAGAACATTGTGACAA
This sequence comes from Escarpia spicata, assembly GCA_963995525.1. Taxonomy (NCBI): domain Eukaryota; kingdom Metazoa; phylum Annelida; class Polychaeta; order Sabellida; family Siboglinidae; genus Escarpia; species Escarpia spicata. The sequence goes on along the minus strand of OZ023205.1, from coordinate 67,937,699 downwards.
ATAGTTGTTGGCATGAAACTGTTGTAGACATCAGTCGTTTAACTCCCATCAAGCAACAGTTGCCAGACTATGTCGAGTTCAACCACATCAAGATCGTCATCGCACTGCTTCAGTACAAATATGGCATGACAGACTCACGTGTTGATGGCGCAAACTTGTATGATGACCAGAACAGACCAGCCACGGTGCGTAAAAGTAAAGAATTGGTGTTGTTACTTGGGCAAAGTACTAACAAGAATACAATACCTCAATGTTTATGGTTATAAAATTAACAAATGTTTTAAAGAAGAATCGGTGGATAAATAAAAATGTAAGTGCGTACATGGATGAGTTGTTTAGTTGTATTTGAGATCAGATTTTGTGTGAATGTTAGTAATTGATAAGATACAATGTTGTTGATGAAATGTGCTGGAAATGTAGGTAAAGTGCATTGTGACATAAGATTTATAATGTTGTACTGTATAACATGATGGTATGAAACAATTATCCTTTTCCTGTTTTGTTATTTGTGGCATTTTTTACTTGTACATTATAGTAGGCCTATTGGAAAGTACAAATTGTACAAGCTTTGAGATTGTCTTGTACATTGTGGTAAGCCTATTGGAAAGTACAAACTGTACAAGCTTTGAGATTGTCTTGTACATTGTTGTAGGCCTATTGGAAAATACAAACTGTACAAGCTTTGAGATTGTCTTGTACATTGTTGTAGGCCTATTGGAAAGTACAAACTGTACAAGCTTTGAGATTGTCTTGTACATTGTTGTAGGCCTATTGGAAAATACAAACTGTACAAGCTTTGAGATTGTCTTGTACATTGTTGTAGGCCTATTGGAAAGTACAAACTGTACAAGCTTTGAGATTGTCTTGTACATTGTGGTAAGCCTATTGGAAAGTACAAACTGTACAAGCTTTGAGATTGTCTTGTACATTGTTGTAGGCCTATTGGAAAATACAAACTGTACAAGCTTTGAGATTGTCTTGTACATTGTTGTAGGCCTATTGGAAAGTACAAACTGTACAAGCTTTGAGATTGTCTTGTACATTGTTGTAGGCCTATTGGAAAATACAAACTGTACAAGCTTTGAGATTGTCTTGTACATTGTTGTAGGCCTATTGGAAAATACAAACTGTACAAGCTTTGAGATTGTCTTGTACATTGTTGTAGGCGTATTGGAAAGTACAAACTGTACAAGCTTTGAGATTGTCTTGTACATTGTTGTAGGCCTATTGGAAAATACAAACTGTACAAGCTTTGAGATTGTCTTGTACATTGTTGTAGGCCTATTGGAAAATACAAACTGTACAAGCTTTGAGATTGTCTTGTACATTGTGATAGGCCTATTGGAAAATACAAACTGATTCAGAGTGTCTTGTACATTGTGGTAGGCTTATTGGAAAGTACAAACTGTACAAGCTTTGAAATGGTCTTGTACATTGTGGTAGGCCTATTGGAAAGTACAAACTGTACAAGCTTTGAAATGGTCTTGTACATTGTGGTAGGCCTATTGGAAAGTACAAACTGTACAAGCTTTGAAATGGTCTTGTACATTGTGGTAGGCCTATTAAAAAGTGCAAACTGATTCAGAGTGTCTTGTATGTTGTCGTAGGCCTATTGGAAAGTACAAACTGATTCAGAGTGTCTTGTATGTTGTGGTAGGCCTATTGGAAAGTACAAACTGATTCAGAGTCTTGTACATTGTGGTAGGCCTATTAAAAAGTGCAAACTGATTCAGAGTGTCTTGTACATTGTGGTAGGCCTATTAAAAGTGCAAACTGATTCAGAGTGTCTTGTATGTTGTGGTAGGCCTATTGGAAAGTACAAACTGTACAAGCTTTGAAATGGTCTTGTACATTGTGGTAGGCCTATTAAAAAGTGCAAACTGATTCAGAGTGTCTTGTATGTTGTCGTAGGCCTATTGGAAAGTACAAACTGATTCAGAGTGTCTTGTATGTTGTGGTAGGCCTATTGGAAAGTACAAACTGATTCAGAGTGTCTTGTATGTTGTGGTAGGCCTATTGGAAAGTACAAACTGATTCAGAGTGTCTTGTACATTGTGGTAGGCCTATTAAAAAGTGCAAACTGATTCAGAGTGTCTTGTACATTGTGGCAGGCCTATTGGAAAGTATAAACTGTACAAGCTTTGAAATGGTCTTGTACATTGTGGTAGGCCTATTGGAAAGTACAAACTGTACAAGCTTTGAAATGGTCTTGTACATTGTGGTAGGCCTATTGGAAAGTACAAACTGTACAAGCTTTGAAATGGTCTTGTACATTGTGGTAGGCCTATTGGAAAGTACAAACTGTACAAGCTTTGAAATGGTCTTGTACATTGTGGTAGGCCTATTAAAAAGTACAAACTGTACAAGCTTTGAAATGGTCTTGTACATTGTGGTAGGCCTATTAAAAAGTGCAAACTGATTCAGAGTGTCTTGTATGTTGTCGTAGGCCTATTGGAAAGTACAAACTGATTCAGAGTGTCTTGTATGTTGTGGTAGGCCTATTGGAAAGTACAAACTGATTCAGAGTGTCTTGTACATTGTGGTAGGCCTATTAAAAAGTGCAAACTGATTCAGAGTGTCTTGTACATTGTGGTAGGCCTATTAAAAGTGCAAACTGATTCAGAGTGTCTTGTATGTTGTGGTAGGCCTATTGGAAAGTACAAACTGATTCAGAGTGTCTTGTACATTGTGGTAGGCCTATTAAAAAGTGCAAACTGATTCAGATTGTCTTGTACATTGTGGTAGGCCTATTAAAAAGTGCAAACTGATTCAGAGTGTCTTGTACATTGTGGTAGGCCTATTGGAAAGTACAAACTGATTCAGAGTGTCTTGTATGTTGTGGTAGGCCTATTGGAAAGTATAAACTGATTCAGAGTGTCTTGTACATTGTGGTAGGCCTATTGCAAAATACAAACTGTACAAGCTTTGAGATTGTCTTGTACATAAACTTCTTGCATCGAACTAAGTATTAACAGTTAGAGCAGATAACTGGTTTGTGTCATGAAATTAAATGAGTTCGATGTGGCAGAAAATCAGCAAACAGTCCAAACCACGCATTGTGACCTGAAAGGAGGTTAAAGGTCAGCTGAGGTCAAGGTCATACACACAAAACTGCTTCTGTTTGAATTTTGTGAAAAGTACGTGAGAGATTCGCCGATTAAATAAATTGATGCATATGATTTTAGTTATCAGTAATACTTTTGATATTAGAGTGTTTCTAAACGCCTCAACCTTGAGTCCCTTCCTGATCACGCCACAATCAGGATAGGGAAAGGACTCGAGATCGGGGTTTTTGCAAACACCCTCTATTTGCACCAGCTACATGTACTGTATGTTTACTATTGTACGGTCACTGAGATTAGCAGATGTGTCTTTGATACTTGTAGAGCACTCCAGCATTGTCGGTGAAGAAATGCAGCAGCAGTCAATCAAATGATCGGATCACTGCCAGCCAATCATCTGCATTGAAAACTAGCCAATCAAATTCCATGACAAGCTCACAGCATGGCAAGCGGCAGCTTCCTGATTGGATGTCTAAAGGCACGACTCAGAGGGCAGCAAAGAAAACAAAGAACAGTTTGTTCAGCCGGTGATTGTTTCAAGGAATTAATGATATGTGACAATATAATGAAGCCTGCCTATGAATAGACGTAATGGATGTGTACTGCTATTAGTTTGGTGATACTGGATGTAGTTTTATTATCATTATTATAGTTTTCTTGAAGAAGCAATCAAATCTGTTATACACAGTCATGAGAGTATGTTTGTGTATATATTATATGTTGTACTTTATTAAAAATAATGTTAGTTTGCATGCTATATTCCACTGAAAGCAAGATTTTTTCACTTGGATATTAATTTGTATTTTTGAAGGCGTTCAGTAAAACTACGGTATTTTTGGAATTAGTTTTCTGACTGTCCTCACAAGCATAGTACAAGTACATTATGTGAAACTATAATCATGTGTAATTAAATATCACAAACCTGTTGCATCGCTGTACTGTACTGTACTGTACTGTACTGTACTGTACTGTACTGTACTGTACTGTACTGTACTGTACTGTACTGTACTGTAGTGGTTAGCACATTCATACTTCCAAGTTTTAGACCTGGACTGAGCACTGCACATTAAGTAGAAATATGGCTCACAACATTGGGGACTATGTTTCACGCGGGACTCGGAGATCATATTAATGTCGGTGTCATCTCAATTTGGGCCTTGAAAGAACCACTGAGGTTGACGAGCACCCTGTCATTGACCATACTATTTACTGATGAAATTACGTTTTCCTATCACTTAAGGGCAGCCACTACTCGAAAACAGCCACAGGCCACATCTCTGTTAATACTGAACATATCTTAGCCAAATTTAGAGTACTAATTAGTTAAATGAATAGTACGATATATTTGGAATGTGGCCTCATTTACTTGTGCAGTACCATGACAATGAGTGTTTCTAGTGTGACAGAGGGGCTTGCATCCTTGACAATTATTCTGAGCTAACAACTGTGTTGTGATCATGCAATAGTAACGAATCATTAGCCAGAAGGCTCCTCTGTCAGATAAGATGGTTTTGGGCAAGACAATCTGACTGCAATGACTATTGTAAGATGGGACTAGGTTTGAGCTTTCTCCAAAGCGTCTTGAACCTGAACAACAGTCAGTGAAGTCAGATATCCTTGCCCAAAACCACCTTGTCTGACAGAGGAGCATTCTAGCTAATGATTCTTGACAGTTGCATGGTCTCACATACAGATATTAGCTCAGAATAATTTTCAAGGATGTGAAAATCTGTCTCACTTGAAATGATCATTGCCATGGTAATGCACAAGCAAATGAGCCCACATTTCACATATCGTATACCATTCACTTTTCTCCAAATTTGGTTATGGTTCAGTATTAACAGAGATATGGTATATTGGTTGTATGGCCGTTTTTGGGTAGTGGCTACCCTTAAATCATACAATAGAAAATGTTTATCTTAAAAAGTACAAAATGGATATCAGGGGCCATCTATAAATTACATAACTGAGGACAGGGTTACAGTGACTGTATGCTGTGTGCACATAGGGAGGAGGCAGGGGTGTAGGTTACCGTGTCCCATACACAAGGTGCAATGTGTACAGCTATAAGGGGGGTCACACCTGATGTATAGGGTGTGTATATGGGGGAAGAGGGGGTCGGGTCGGTTTTCATTGATTTTAAGCATACATCATTTGTAGATAATCCCCTGTGCCTTTGTTAGATACCAGTAAATATCTCGCATGTTGAACAAAACAGTAAATGTTCTAAAGGAAGAATGTCAGCCATCAACAGACGTACACATATTTCAACTGAAACCTTTATTTGTTCACATTGTTATAAATAATAGAGGTCATCTCCATAGCCTTGACCCTTAGTATTTTAACAAAACGTCAATGATTAATGTCCTTCGTGTCCACACAAAACATCATCATCTACCATCAACTTGGCACACAGCTGCTTTGCCCTGCTGGTTTCTTTAAAACATGAAAATATTAGATGTTGGTTTATGATAAACAAGAACTGAGCCAGACTGTGAACGTGTTTATTACATCTTGCGACAAAGAAACAACTACTGTACACCTCAAAATGTTTGCTGTTTTAACTTAGTTGGAAGGAGACACTGTAAAGTTGATTTTACAGATTTGGTCTTCAAAAACTAACAAACTGATGATGCTATATCACAGAACGGATTTTTTGCAATGATAAATGTATATAGTTTTTAGGAATCTTGGACTTTAAACGCTCACGAACATTTTCTGGTGTACAGCAGGTAAAAACTGCAATAGACACACACACATACATGCAAACAGTCATCTTGCCTCAAATATTCTATCCCATCCACCTAAACTCGGCTAGGTCCAATGAAACGTCTCCAGCTCGTTCATATTATAAATAAATACACACAAAGAACTTGACTGCGAGGTTCAAATCATAAAGTTGGCAACCGTGCACCTGCAGGTTAATATTAACAATACGATGCTAACATTGCAATAAAGACAAATATTAACAGACGAGTCTCAGTAATACACTAAATACATCTGCCTGTCCAGAACTGTTTACAAGCCACACTGACCTCTGGGAACAATTCTCCTACACGTGCTAATCATAACGGAGACAAGTGATATGCGCATTGTGTATTACTACAATCACGCAACTAAGCATCCATTCTAGAAATCATCCACAGGATGAAGCCACAACACACGACGTTGCCATCGATGTAACAAATTTCAAACACCTCGTGGGTGCGCAACATGCACCAGCAATACAAAATATTCATCTGCGAGTATATCAGGTGATCACTGAGCCCGATGCGTACAATATAGAGCAGTCATTTTAGCAGTCGGATTAAACCACAAGACAACAGAAACCAAGATAGTTTAACACAAGATGTCTGACTGCTCTTAAGAATGATGGGTAGTTTACCCCCCAAACAATGTGGCACAATATATTTAATAATTCCTGTGCCGCGTCATGCAGCCAATGCTGCGACCTCACAGAATATGCCAATATCTGTTTTTGCACCCAACGAGATACACGATAGCTTAAAAAAAAAATTGAACAAACACATTTATTGTAGATCGTCTAAGTGCTGACGAGATCACACTGGGAACTCCTGCCACACATACATTCTCACTGCCAGGCATTAGATGTTAGCAATGTGAAGGCAACATGCCACTTAATGAAATTGTTTTAGTTGCTGGTCGGTCACGCGTCACATCAGTCATGCATGACCATCCAGTTTTCTATGGTTATTCTCTCTGCCAAGCATTAGATGTTAGCAATACGAAGACAACATCCCACTTGATGGCGACATTGTTTTTAGCTGCTCATCAGTCATGCGTGACATCAGTCATGCGTGACCATCCATTGTTAAATCAAGCTCTTAGTTAGAAATAAGCGACATGTCAACCACCAAAGGATCATATCCAAGATTGAAAAAGTTGGACGTCTCCTGATGAAAAAGATGCTTTTATGCGATTATTTAATAAGCCATAGTAAAAATTTCCACACAAATATTTAACTCAAATTGTTTTAATCAAACACGATCCATAAATATTGCATTTTCCACTGCAAAACTGGAACCATCGCACTTCGTATAAGTCTGTAGAGAACAGAATGTTCTTGTATTGAAACAGAGAATCTTGCATCTACAGGTGTGATATCTACTCCTTGCATACGAGAAACAAACATGATGTCAAGTGGCAGTTCCAATGTTGCCGTTTCATAGGTTTAAAACATGGCACCTATCCCAAACTGCTGTATCAACAGCACAGGCAATATCAACACACGACTAACCTGATCTGATCCTTGCAACAACTACGCCAAGTGCTCCAACAATCTCCCCTGTTATTATTATTGGATAATTAATACATCACATTATTTAGATGTCGTATATGACATCATTTAATTCTAGTGATACACAACGTAACTGTTTATATCACACGGTGACATAACTTTCTACGCCGTACAATGACGTCACGTTGCTGACATCGCACATAACATCAACATTATTTTTTATGTTGCGTTCATTTACATTTTTGCGGCGTTAATCAAACAAGTCTTCTATTATGACACTGCAACTATAACAGCGTCATGTACGGTGTCATCGCAAAATAATCAATGTCACAATCTTGACGTCATCACGCTGACATCGATGACATCATAGTGGATGACATATGTAGTGTGAGGGTCAACGGTACTGAATGGCCTGGGGCTGACCGTTGACTGTTATTGACCTGACGACGCCATCCTCCTCTACTGTCACTGTCTCGTTACCGTTCTCCATCACTCTGAAACAATAATATGCCGTAATGACTAAATATTCAACACTTAAAAGAAGGTAGTTTGCTCCTAGGTTTTCATTTATTAATTAATAAAATTTTCTTAAGACTTAACTATGTTGAAAGTAAACTGCCCGTCAAATTGTGTTTAGTAAGACCGTAACAATGGTCGCAACTTGAATGTACGACCACGGGTGCATGTTCAATTGGTAAACAAAACATCCAGTTTCAAAACAAGCTTTATTGGCAATACGGTCGAACTGGGCAGAGTTAACTGCTATACTCTTTGATGTTCAACTTTCCCTAATTCCCCTTAAAATAATTACATTTTCAATTGTCCAAAAACCCAGGTACCAAAAAATAATTCACGGACACACACTGTCCGAATATTAACGAACATGAATGAATCCCGAGGTGTGTCTCACTTGTTGACTACGTTTGCTATTAATACGGCTTTATAAGGTCATTGGTGAAAAGTTAGTTTATAAAACAACACAATAATTGGTGGCCAAGAACATAGGAACAACAAAATATCTTTGGTGGTGTTCGAAAATAAAGAGTACATAAAATTAACTTTATAGTTTGAATGCTAATTCAAGAGGGGGTCACAATCTGTCACAGGCTGTGTGGATTTGGACAATCAGATTTAAGATGTTTTAAGAACAAACATTTCCTGTGACAACATTTTTTTTCAGCCACCCCCAACAAGCCATTTATGTATTTGCTGATCAAACTGAAGAACATTGGTCAGCAATATGTAGTATTGCACCTACCGGTAGATCTCAAAATATAGCCTAGGGCCATGGCCTAGTTTACTGACATCTAATTTAAGACATTTCTATGAAAATCACATTTTAAAGAACCTTTCAAGGCTGATCTAAACATTAATCACACATAAGCATAATATATTATTGAAACTCATCAGAATAGCTCAGTAATAAAACTTCTCTGCCACCCTATACTCAAGAACCTCAACTCGAAGACAATAAACCAAAATTGCTTTAACCTAAAGGTATATCACTTTTGCTCATAACACAATCTGGGATCAAATATAAGGTAAACTCGTGCCGATATATTTATTATTAGTTGTCATGCGTATCTGATATGCTGACCCAACAAATGGGACTGCAGTATCCTGTCGAAAAGTACGTACTTTTGTGTGACAATTTTCTTGCCATTCACAAATTTGGTTGACGTTGATGTGGACCGGAAGTTGCCCCCCATGTGTGCGGTGTTGCCACCAGCACTGAAGGACGAACTCGAGAAGGACGAGAACCTGTAATGGTAAACCGAGAGTGCATTAATCTACAACTGACCTCTCCGTCACCTCACCTATCATCTGGCAACAAGGTCCATCAAGCTTACAAAATGGCTGATGCAGAGGTGAATCTGTCTAATACTGTTAAATATTCCAGCTCCAATTTGTGTTCTTTGCGGCAAAAACATAGGAAAAGTTGTTTGTGTGAGAACTGTATGTGGAAACTGGTTTTCTGGCAGACATGATGCTGCCCTAGTAATGTAATGTACGTATGTAAATATTGTTTGTAAGGCAAAACAGATATGATGCTGCCCTAGTAGAACAAGAACAAGAAAGTTTTATTTAGACCCCAATTACAATATGTGTATAATATGAAATTAACGTAACATGAACAGGCATATATATACAAATGCAGTGTAATTTCAAATTAGATGGGGTGTGTGACTCCTATTAAGACAATAACAGTCGCTCTCATAGGAGCCACAATAATAACTTGTTTCAATTCAATTTTACCGAAGGAAGTGCAAATGTAAATGTAAATGTGCAGGAAAAGAAAAGAAACCAAGATTACTTGATTACATATATGCATGTATTGGAGTATTAAAGGTATGTTAAAATAAACAAATACTAGTTGTCAATAGTACACTTCAATATACTTGATATGTATGTGTATATGCACAAATACAATATCCATATGCTGATTTATATATATATATACACAATACATATCCATACATATCACATGCAATAATACAGTTTTAATGACTTTGATAGCATGTATAGCAGTTTAATATTGTACACGTATCTACGTATTTTTCAAATAAATTGTTTTTTGCATATTTACCAAAACTTCTGAAGCTATGTGTTTCAATCTTCTCTGTGACTAACTTTGAGGTATTGTTAATGACATGTGGCAAACTGTATCTAAGACATCTTTTGGCAAATTCATGTTTTGTTCTGAATGGGTGTAACTCTGTTTTTTTCCTTGTGTTGTAATTGTGTACATAAGCATTTGTAATTATTTTCCAATTTAATAGGTAAGCAGGTAGGTCATGATGTACATATTTATAATAAAACTTAAGTTCGTGTAATTTTAACATGTCATCAATTTTTAAGATATTCAATTTTTTGAAAAGTGGCTCAGAGTGAATTATATTTACTTATAGATAAAATTCTCATAGCTTTCTTTTGTATTTTCAACATTCGACTACCTTGGTATCCCCACACCATAATACAATAGTTGATATGTGATAAAAAATAACGTATTATATAAGATAATTTAAATTTCTAGCGGAAAGACATATTTTAGTCTGTTTAAGATGCCGATTGTTTTGGAACACTTGTTTGATACTTTTTCAATGTGTTTATTCCAATTTAAATTTGTATCTAAAGTCCCAAAAAATTAAATTAATCTACTCTTTCAATGTTTGTACCATTTATATTTAACATAAAGTTATTGACAGCTTTATTTTGCCTGTGAAAAATCATATTTGGATTTGTTTCTGTTTAATGATAATTTATTAATGTTTAACCATTCAATTATTTTAAGGAATTCATCGTTTATTGCCGATTCTATATTTCTATTTGGGGAGTTACCTTGAAAATAATTGATGGTGCTAAATAAGGTGGTATCATCGGCATACATAATAAAGTTAAACATTTCGCTAGCTTTAGGGAAATCATTAATGTATATTATGAATAATAGGGGACCAAGAATAGATCCTTGTGGTACACCAATTGTGATAGGTAGGATATCAGAACTTTCATTTTGAAATTTGGTGTATTGTCTTCTATTGCTTAAGTAGCTATTAAATAGATTCAGGGTAGGACCCTGTAATCCATAATATCTTAGTTTAGTTAATAGTATCGAGTGATCAATTGTATCAAAGGCCTTAGAGAGATCAAGAAAAATACTGAAAGGAACATAATTTTTATCAATTTGTGTAATTATGCTATCTATTAGTTCAAGTGATGCATACTTGGTAGAATGTTTTTTTCTAAAACCATATTGATTTTTAACAAATAGATCAGAATCATTAATGTATGCTGTTAGTTGACTAGATATTATTTTCTCTATCACTTTTGAAATTGTTGGAAGAAGAGATATGGGTCTATCATTTTTAAAATCAGATGGGTCATCTTTCTTAAAAATAGGAATTACTTTAGCGAGTTTAAGTGTAGCGGGAAATATACCAGTATTTATTACTTGATTTATTACCATGGTTAATGGTTTGATGATGGAGGGTTCAATTATTTTAAAAAGTTTACAGGAAATACCGTCACAGCCACTACTGTTTTTATTGGGAAGGCTTTCAATGGTTTTCTTGACTATTTCTTCATCAACATTTAATAGACTGAAAACGGAATGGACATTATCATTTAAGTAGTAATTGTAATCCTTATTTCCATTGTAATGAATGTCTTGTGCTGTCGACTGACCTATACTTGTAAAAAAGTTGTTAAATTGGTTTGCAATAACCGTTTTATTTGTTATAGTTATACCCTTACTTTTAAACAAAACAGTGTTGTTGGAATTGTTTTTGGAGATAAATTCATTTATGGTTTTCCATGTATTTCTGATGTCATCTTTATATCGGTTAAAGCGTGACTCAAAGTACATTTGTTTGGCTGTACGAATATTTTTCTTTAATATTGAGTTATATGTTTTTAGGTTAGTTAGATGGACTTCGTACATAGGTAAATTTGGATTAGACATTTTAAATTTCTTATAAAGCGAGTCTCGACATTTGATTGATTTTAGAAGACCGTGTGTGATCCAGGTTGAATGCTTATGTTTGTATTTATTACATTTCATGATTTTAACAGGCATATGCTTATTCTTAGCATGCATAATTTCTTCGTGTATTGTTATAATTTAAATTGGGGTCAGCCGTAGGATATTTGTTTAGTTTGTTATACATTGCATCCGAATTTATCTCTAGTTTAACATTATGCATAGCTACCTTATTTTGTAGATTTACTCGAACAAATTTTGGAGGTTTGGATTTTACGTTGATATTCATGATTAGGAAGTAAGGTTGATGATCAGAAAGAGTATTTGTGAAGATTCCTGCAGTGCTATCTAATATTGATTTATTTAATTTACTGAAAAAGTTGTCTATCAGTGTTCCGTTAGTTCTGGTAAAGCGAGTTGGAAAGGTAATTTGTGGATAGAGACTGTATGAAATTATAGTATCAAAAAATTTACTATATATTTTGTTCTCGTTTATTTTCAGTAGATTTATATTGAAATCGCCTGAAATTATTAGATTATTACAACTTTCTAGAGTAGCTATTGTTGTTGAAAATTCAGCTATGAAATCTATAATATTTTGATTTAATGACCTAGGGGGTCTGTATATGTTTCCAATAGTAAGTGTTTTTGATAAGCTGCCTCCAGTTACTTGAATTAATAACCCCTCCCAAGTTCATACATGTTGATATTCTTAAGTACTTTATATTTATATTTATTATCTACGTAAATTATTAAACCCCCTTTGACACTACAATGTTTCCCCTGAGCAATTAGATCATATCCGTGTAAACTGAATTGAGATAAATTATCATGATGTGACTTCCATGTTTCTTGCAAACATATAATGCTAAATTTAAATTGTTTAGTATTTAGAAGCTCTACAAAAAGTTCAAGTTCATCAAATTTAGCATTAATGGATTGAATATTTAAGCTTAGGATACTAAAATTATCAGTATTTTTGTGTGCTAACTTGTGAAACATATCGATGTCATAGTATGAGGAACAATGGATCAACTGAGGTTCAGGCAGGCAAGGCAAAGCAGATATGATGCTGCCCTAGCAATGTAATGTACGTATGTAAATATCGTTTGTAAGGCAAAACAGATATAATGCTGCCCTAGTAATGCAATATACGTATGTAAATATCGTTTGTAAGGCAAAGCAGATATGATGCTGCCCTAGCAATGTAATGTACGTATGTAAATATTGTTTGTAAGGCAAAACAGATATGATGCCCTAGTAATGTAATGTACGTATGGAAATATTGTTTGTAAGGCAAACAGATATGATGCTGCCCTAGTAATGTAATGTACGTATGTAAATATTGTTTGTAAGGTAAAACAGATATGATGGTGCCCTAGTAATGTAATGTATGTATGTAACTATTGTTTGTAAGGTAAAACAAGTATGATGCTGCCCTAGTATTGTAATGTAATGTACGTATATATATAATATATATATATAATAAATAAATAAATATTGCATAACCTAAGACAATGACATTTGCATAAAGTAAACAAATTATACATGTAAACCTGAGGTAAAACTACCAGAATAATTACAAAGGTAAATTGACTAAACATGCTTGTAATTAAAAAGTATGTGTAATTGAATTGTGTATACTTAACTCATAAACAAATTACTGATAAGTTAACTTAAATGGGCAAGACAAATACCAGTCCTTAATTAAGGTGAAATTAAAATGTCAGTTGTTGAACAATTTGTTAAGATCTCTTAAGAATGATTTTAATATGGCATTGTTGTTTTAGACATTTCAGGTGTTTGCACTCAGCTAATCTCAATTATTATGCCATAGAAATACAACCACACATGGTAGTTATGCACCCTAAACATGCTATTTAATCCTATGACATTTTGGTAATTCATCATGATATGTGATTACCTGGCCACACTTGTACTAATAAGAAATGTATTTTATTTGCAACCTTCAAAACTGAACATGTGGACATATTTCATCTAAGCTCAGGGCCCTGAGAATTGAGTTGATATAGAAGACTGTTACATGGTGTATTAATATTAGTATTAACAAAACAAATGTATATAAGTGAAGTGCAAATCATCAAATAAAATCGAGAGTACCACTTTAACCTCAGTGGTAATGTCAACAAAAGAAAAACGTTTTGTGTAAGAATTTGTTACCATTTCATATAATATTCATAATCATAAACTTAAATAAAACAATACTATAAAAAAAACTTTAATTGACATCCTTACTATCTTGGCTAAAATTACGCATGTGTGTGGCAACATTTGGGAATTGCAATATACCAGGTAACTATATATTTAAATTTATAATATAATTGATTACAATCAATTAAATGTTTAACATAAACCTCCCTGGTTTTAATGTGAGACACAGCTGAAATATTTAGAGCTGAAACCCAATTTCTTGTGAGAAAAATTATGTCTAATGAAACAACCACAGAAATAGGAATGCTGACACATTCAAACAACATCTGTGCTAAATGAACTTACCATAACATTAAACAAGTAACAGCTTATGAAGCATGGCAATTATGTGCAGCATTACCAAATACTACATGAATGACTTCTGCAAACTTAAAATGTTAGTGTTAAATTTGGTGATAAACACACTGACATCACTACAAAGCAACACCACAGAGAGGTTTAGTAGGCAGAGTGAAGTCCTTTGTCACAAATCTTAAATGGTTATTAATTGGACACGCATCTTAGTGGAAATAAGACACACTGAATGCAATAATGACCTTGGCATCTGTAGTCTGGAAAAGAAATTGTTATAACCTTTTAAACGTACATATCTTTGTTATCATCAAATCACGTTGTTGTCACCAAATCACAAATCAACAAAAATAGCGTAATATTGAAAGTGTTAGTGCAATACGTAATTACCAGGAATGGGCAGCTCATACAAGAATGATACCCTCAGGAATACATAAGTAGAAGGAAACAGACCCTCCATACAATGACCACCTTTTTTATATTTGTATTTTATAATGTCAGCAGTCAGGCTCTATAGAGTCACCACTTGGTGGACAAGTTGGGAATGTCTTCTTTAGAGTGACCACCCATTAACACAAAATCTTAAGCCTTTAAAAATCATCTTAACCGTTTAAGAAACACATCAATCCTTTAAGAATGTACCCCAATCCTTTAAAAAATCACCCCAATCCTTTACGAAATCATTCCAATCCTAGAAGAAACACCTCAACCATTTAATAAATCCTCCCCCATCATAGACAGCATGGCCCAGCGGTCTCCCAGGGCTAACAGGCCAGAAGTTGGTCTCCCAGGGCTAACAGGCCAGAAGTTGGTCTCCCAGGGCTAACAGGCCAGAAGTTGGTCTCCCAGGGCTAACAGGCCAGAAGTTGGTCTCCCAGGACTAACAGGCCAGAAGTTGGTCTCCCAGGGCTAACAGGCCAGAAGTTGGTCTCCCAGGACTAACAGGCCAGAAGTTGGTCTCCCAGGACTAACAGGCCAGAAGTTGGTCTCCCAGGGCTAACAGGCCAGAAGTTGGTCTCCCAGGGCTAACAGGCCAGAAGTTGGTCTCCCAGGGCTAACAGGCCAGAAGTTGGTCTCCCAGGGCTAACAGGCCAGAAGTTGGTCTCCCAGGGCTAACAGGCCAGAAGTTGGTCTCCCAGGGCTAACAGGCCAGAAGTTGGTCTCCCAGGGCTAACAGACCAGAAGTTGGTCTCCCAGGGCTAACAGGCCAGAAGTTGGGCTAACAGGCCAGAAGTTGGTCTCCCAGGGCTAACAGGCCAGAAGTTGGTCTCCCAGGGCTAACAGGCCAGAAGTTGGTCTCCCAGGACTAACAGGCCAGAAGTTGGTCTCCCAGGGCTAACAGGCCAGAAGTTGGTCTCCCAGGACTAACAGGCCAGAAGTTGGTCTCCCAGGACTAACAGGCCAGAAGTTGGTCTCCCAGGGCTAACAGGCCAGAAGTTGGTCTCCCAGGGCTAACAGGCCAGAAGTTGGTCTCCCAGGGCTAACAGGCCAGAAGTTGGTCTCCCAGGGCTAACAGGCCAGAAGTTGGTCTCCCAGGGCTAACAGGCCAGAAGTTGGTCTCCCAGGGCTAACAGGCCAGAAGTTGGTCTCCCAGGGCTAACAGACCAGAAGTTGGTCTCCCAGGGCTAACAGGCCAGAAGTTGGGCTAACAGGCCAGAAGTTGGTCTCCCAGGGCTAACAGGCCAGAAGTTGGTCTCCCAGGGCTAACAGGCCAGAAGTTGGGCTGTCCTAGAAACAATGGCACAATCGGCAGCCCTAAAGCAAATAATCTCCCTGCACTTTAGAGCCACAAAGAGTGAGACCAGTGAGCCACTAGGAGAGAGAAGGCCAACCGTAACACTACATACATACAACTAACTCTAAACCTTTCAAAGATCACCCCCACAGCGGAAAAGCTACAAATACAAGTAACTTCATGCAGTCTACCAATCACCACAACTACCAGAAACCCTTCATGCAGATATGAAAACATCTATTTACCCGGAATCAAAAAACGGATCGTGAAAGAAAGAAGGGAAACCCCCAAACATCATCTGGTGGTGTTGACCCCCATAGTTCTCTATCTGCTGCTGATGCTGGTGTGGGTGGTGGCGCGACGAACGGTGATGTCGGCTGTGAGGTCGATGGTATCCATGGTGACGACTGAAATGTAGCAAACAGGCGGTCCACGGCTTTCAGTCGCAATGACCCAGTGGTGATTCAGTCGACGTCGTTGTTGGTGTATTCAGTCAGTCGTGGTGGAAGGGTCACAAAACTCACATAGAGAGGCAGTCTTGTCTCATGTAAAACAATCTTGTGTAAAGCTGTACTATTATTATGTTCTAACAGTACATTTTTTTATATTTAGTCTTTTATTACCGGTAATTCATCTAATGCTGTCATCGCTCTTATATTTTAAGTTTATATAGATGATAATGAATTATCGCAACTTTGTGATCAAAATCTTTTGTTTAAGAAAACATTTGACAAGTCGTTTTGGAAGCTTTGTTTACTTGAACATAGACAGGTAATAATACTGGTGCAATGTTGTGATTTTCATTTGGGATCTGTCACTTGTCTGCAAATGTGATCTTACGTTCTTCACACATGTCAATAACGTATCAAGGAAAATATGTTCTCTGCACACACACATGCATGCATGCATGCACCCCGTCCACACATGCACCCAGACATGCATACCATGTGGTATAGATAGTTGAAACATTAAGTGCAGCAGCATCACCAAGACCCACTATGTGCACCAAGACACATTATGTGCACTGTGATGCAACTGACATCAACGTCAACTTGAAGTAGGTGATTTAGTAATGACACACTGTGGTTCTACAATGTTCCAAAGTAGACAAATGACTGAGTGGCCAACTGTCATAGTATAACTAGTACACATGTCTTGACACATGGCAAACAAAGTGTTTTATGGGTGAGTGATGGGGAAACCTTTTTTGGGTGAAGCTATGAAGACACAATAACTCACAAACACAACCATTGATATATCATTACAACATTCAGAAATGGTTTGTTTCTCGATAGTTTTATCTAATTCCAAATCTGGAGTAACTGTTTCAGGCCAGTCACTTAGGAAACAATCTTGAGTCATTTGCAAACAACATAATTCAACACATAGTGCTTGCTATATAGGATATATGTGACATTTAGTGAGGATATTTAAAGGTATACATATTGTTTTATATCTTTAATTTGTATTCATAAAATCATGCTGCGTAGCACAAACTATATCTATCATAACATCTTGACTGATCATATAAACTTTTTAATTAACCATAATTTTGTTTGACCATTACTTTGATTAATTTGAGTGTTTTGTCCTACATATTGTTTACGTTGAAATGCTCAACACCAAAGTCAATATTCACCAGCAGTTTACAGACTAATTATATCTAAAAACATACTCCATTAAAACATCTATTTGGCTGGTCAATACGGTAGAATAATTAGATATAGTTCACGCTAAATAACATCCTTAAATATGAACAGACATAGTTATCCATGACAATTAAACAGCAGTATATATGAGTAAAAGAGAGTGTCTCTGACATGATGACTTTACATTGGCAGTGACTTTATGCTCTTCTCAGCTACTGGCTGAAGGCGCATCTCTTTTTATGAAACATATTGGAATGAAAACGTTGACAAACCTTCAGCCAGCACCAATTTAATACAATGGTCTACAGGTTTGTGACACTGACCACTCACAAGGATTCTGTATGGTCAAGAATATTTTTTTTCCAGAATGTATCAAATTATGCAATTGTAATATTTTACAGTGAATGTTGACAATGCATGCCATGTTCCTTCAAAAAGTAAAGGTAATTCTTAAATAGTGCAGTATCCAGTCCTCAGGACTGCTCAAAGGGCTTTACACTTTACTCCCTGGCAAACGTGTTCAATCGAACACTATCTCGACTTCTCTGGGAAACATCCTGCCACACTGCAATTAATGCACAAAGACTATTTGTACACAAATATCCATCACTGTCTATAGCCAGGTACTCTTTCATACAGCTGAGTGAACTGAAGCAATGTAGAGTGAACGAACTTGCCCAAGGTTTGACACCGCAGTACAGGATTCGAACATTGATTCTCTCGGTCGAGAGTGCAAAGCTCTAGCCACTGCACCACTGCGCTCCACAAGGTGCCTACTGTGATGTCACCAACTCACCTGGAATGGCCGTTGTGACTGTTGAGGTCAGCGAAGGGGTCACCGCCAAACATCATCGACTCAAACCCTCCGAATGGGGAGAAACCTATAAAGAAAACAGATTGTACAGGGTGAGAGGAGATAGAACAATGTGAGAGGTGAAAGACTACACAGTGAGAGGTGAAAGACTACACAGTGAGAGGTGAAAGACTACACAGTGAGAGGTCAGCTTGTACAGAGTGAGAGGTCAGCTTGTACAGAGTGAGAGGTCAGCTTGTACAGAGTGAGAGGTCAGCTTGTACAAGGTGAGAGGTCAGCTTGTACAGAGTGAGAGGTCAGCTTGTACAGAGTGAGAGGTCAGCTTGTACAGAGTGAGAGGTCAGCTTGTACAGAGTGAGAGGTCAGCTTGTACAGAGTGAGAGGTCAGCTTGTACAGAGTGAGAGGTCAGCTTGTACAGAGTGAGAGGTCAGCTTGTACAGAGTGAGAGGTCAGCTTGTACAAGGTGAGAGGTCAGCTTGTACAGAGAGAGAGTTGACAGATTATACAGTGTACAGGGCTACATATTGTACAAGGTGAGAGGTCAGCTTGTACAGAGAGAGAGTTGACAGATTATACAGTGTACAGGGCTACATATTGTACAAGGTGAGAGGTCAGCTTGTACAGAGTGAGAGTTGACAGATTATACAGTGTACATGGCTACATATTGTACAAGGTGAGACGTCAGCTTGTACAGAGAGAGAGAGAGTTGACATATTATACAGTGTACATGGCTACATATTGTACAAGGTGAGAGGTCAGCTTGTACAGAGAGAGAGTTGACAGATTATACAGTGTACAGGGCTACATATTGTACAAGGTGAGAGGTCAGCTTGTACAGAGTGAGAGTTGACAGATTATACAGTGTACATGGCTACATATTGTACAAGGTGAGAGGTCAGCTTGTACAGAGTGAGAGTTGACAGATTATACAGTGTACATGGCTACATATTGTACAAGGTGAGAGGTCAGCTTGTACAGAGTGAGAGTTGACAGATTATACAGTGTGCATGGCTACATATTGTACAAGGTGAGAGGTCAGCTTGTACAGAGTGAGAGTTGACAGATTATACAGTGTACATGGCTACATATTGTACAAGGTGAGAGGTCAGCTTGTACAGAGTGAGAGTTGACAGATTATACAGTGTACATGGCTACATATTGTACAAGGTGAGAGGTCAGCTTGTACAGAGTGAGAGTTGACAGATTATACAGTGTACATGGCTACATATTGTACAAGGTGAGAGGTCAGCTTGTACAGTGTACATGGCTACATATTGTACAAGGTGAGAGGTCAGCTTCTAATTGTTTCCAGCACTCAGCAACATTCTATTGACTGACTATTCTGTATATATAATATATATATATAAATATTGTGGTTACAATGTTATGGTCTTATAAGGTCTCGCTCAACTACAAGGTGGGAGGTGACAGACTGTACAAGGTGAGAGGTGACAGTATGTACAAGGTGAGAGGTGACAGACTGTACAAGGTGAGAGGTGATAGTATGTACAAGGTGAGCGGTGACAGACTGTACAAGGTGGGAGGTGACAGACTGTACAAGGTAGGGGTGACATTATGTATAAGGTGAGAGGTGACAGACTGTACAAGGTGAGAGATGATAGTATGTACAAGGTAAGAGGTGACAGACTGTACAAGGTGAGAGGTGATAGTATGTACAAGGTGAGAGGTGACAGACTGTACAAGGTGGGAGGTGTCAGACAGTACAAGGTGGGAGGTGTCAGACTGTACAAGGTGAGAGGTGATAGTACGCACAAGGTGAGAGGTGACAGACTGTACATGGTGGGAGGTGACAGACTGTACAAGGTGAGAGGTGACAGTATGTACAAGATGAGAGGTGACAGACTGTACAAGGTGGGAAGTGACAGACTGTACAAGGTGGGAGGTGACAGACTGTACAAGGTGTCAGGTGACATACTGTACAAGGTAAGAGGTGGCAGACTGTACAAGGTGAGAGGTGACAGACTGTACAAGGTGGGAAGTGACAGACTGTACAAGGTGAGAGGTGACAGACTGTACAAGGTGATAGGTGACAGACTGTACATGGTGGGAGGTGACAGACTGTACAAGGTGGGAGGTGACAGACTGTACAAGGTGGGAGGCGACAGACTCTACAAGGTGAGAGGTGACAGACTGTACAAAGTGAGGTGACAGACTGTAGAAGATGAGAGGTTACTGATTGTAAAAGGTGACACACTTTGAGGTGACAGATTATACAGGTAGATGGCTACATCTTGTACAAGGTGATAGGTTGTACAGCTTGTGCATGATGACACGCCACACAATGTACACGGTGAGATGTTGACACAGAATGTGCATACTGAGTATATGTAACAACTGGCAGTTAACGGAAATGGGCCAGCGACAAATCTATCATAACTGTCAAGTGTGTGCCGACAGTTGCCTGGGGGATGACAATTTTACTGACCAACTGGAGCTAACACGACAAACACACACTACCTATCCAACTGCACTTTATAAATGTCTACAAATGCATATAACTATGACCTAATTACCCAATACATGGTCTACAGCCGCCATCTGCAGTCATAGAGAATGTATTGGTCAACCAGTGAACCAGTAATTTATTGTTCGCTAATTTACTGGTGTGCCAAAAGCTGTCAACTAAACCATGCAGCAAGTTATTTTCAAACAAGGCCACTTTTCAACTCAGTTGCTTTTTAAAATTTGGGTACAACTTGTCAGGTTGTTTTTACAACACTAAGGCATAGGAAGTTGGAAATATGTGTCTTTCAGATGACATACATAAAGTTGGTGTTTCCGCCTAAGGATTAAGACTGGTGAAAATGTGTGTATATCAGTTCACGTAATAGTATTTAAGCCTAAGTCAGGATCCTGGATGAAGGCTAATCTGAAGTCTGCTTCAACAAGTTTTTTACTAGTAACTAGCAAAGCATAGTTAATCGAGGACATAGAGTATATGTACAGTGAACTTTTGTGTTATAATTGTGTTATTGATCAGTCTACTTCACTTAATTTTGTTGCTGATAAGTGTTTTTCACAGCGACCATACTTTTGTTACTGATCAAGATCTAGTTATTTTTGTTGTTGCTTGCTAATCACAAAGTCTAGTTCACCATACTAGTGTTGTTTATCAGTCTAGTTCACTGTATTTTTGTTGCCGATTACAAATTCTACTTCACCATATTTTTATTGCTGGTCACATTCTAGTTCCCGGCACTTGCGTCCACTATACTCACCTGTGTTGCTGAAGAAGTCTGCGAATGGGTCGCGGCCTCCGAAGAAGTCCTTGAAGACATCCTCTGGGTTTCTGAAGGTGAAGTGGTGGAAGTGAGGGTCGTGGCTGAAGTCGTTGCTTCCTCCCCCACTCAGTCCTTCCTTGCCGTACTGGTCATACACTGACCGCTTGTCCTCTGTCACACAACCACACTCAGCTCAACGTCACTGCACATGCATTCAACTTGAGGTTTTTTCGTGTTTTGGTAGATGGGGGTGTTTTGGCTGGATGGGGGTTTTCTGGAAGGGTTCTGGGGGATGTGGTTGCTCTGGGTGGGTGGTTGCTCTAGGTAGATGGGGTGGTCTGGATGGGTGGAGGGGTTCAGGCTGAATGAGAGGTGCTGGTATTCAAAGGGGTCAGGCCACAGTTTATTTCCTAGTTAATGGACACCTCTCATCTTGCGTGATGATGGGTAGATCAGGGGTGTTCTGGGTAGATAGGGGTATTCTGGGTAGATATGGTGCTTTGAATGAATGGGGTTCTATGGGTGGAATGGCGAGTGTGCAGTGGGTGGATGATATTGGTATTAGGGTGGAGGGTGATGGTGCGATGGGTGATGAATAGGTGATGGTGGTTAGGACGGATGGATCTACACATAGGTGGAATATTTAATGGCATATTGGATATGTTAAGGTGTACCAATGTAAGACAGACGGTGATATAGAAGAACAGCGATGAAACATACACAAAAACATGCAATTCATAGATCTAAACATTAATTAATCCATTCTGCTAAACAATGGTGACATATAGACTGCTAATCACCCCCTCCACCCCAGCTATATCTACAGCTGATGGAATGACTGGAGGGTCCTTCAAGCACCAATCATTCAGAATACCACTCTCTACCCAAGGGCCAAGAGCAGCTGAGTCACACTCACTGGGGAGCAAAGGGTTAAAACCAATAGATAATGGTGCCATGAAGTACTATGAACACACAGTTAGGTGCAACATAATACACATAGACATCCACAGGTAGACAGTCTATTTATAACTGTTTCTGTGTACTTTCTGTGATATGGTTATTAAAGTGTTGTATGACAGAGTTGGTTCAATGTGGCTACCTCAGCCAGCTGGCTCGCACATGCTAGGCTGTGAGCACATGCTAGGCTGCGAACACATGCTAGGCTGTGAGCACATGCTAGGCTGTGTGCACATGCTAGGCTGTGAGCACATGCTGGGCTGTGTGCACATGCTAGGCTGTGAGCACATGCTAGGCTGTGAGCACATGCTAGGCTGTGTGTACATGCTAGGCTGTGAGCACATGCTAGGCTGTGAGCACATGCTAGGCTGTGAGCACATGCTAGGCTGTGAGCACATGCTAGGCTGTGTGTACATGCTAGGCTGTGAGCACATGCTAGGCTGTGAGCACATGCTAGGCTGTGTGTACATGCTAGGCTGTGAGCACATGATAGGCTGTGAGCACATGCTAGGCTGTGAGCACAGGCTAGTCTGTGAGCACATGCTAGTCTGTGAGCACATGCTAGTCTGTGAGCACATGCTAGACTGTGAGCACATGCTAGGCTGTGAGCACATGCTATGCTGTGTGTACATGCTAGGCTGTGAGCACATGCTAGGCTGTGAGCACATGCTAGGCTGTGTGTACATGCTAGGCTGTGAGCACATGCTAGGCTGCATGCACATGCTAGGCTGTGAGCACATGCTAGTCTGTCACTTGTACACATGTCTAGGCGCATGCATATACACAAATACCATGTCCACACCTGCATGCATACACACACAGTGTCACACCCACAGACACATACTACACGCATGCACTCCATCACCACCACCACACAGACGCATACACAGACGCATGCACAGACACATGCACAGACGCATGCACAGACGCATGCACAGACACATGCACAGACGCATGCACAGATGCATGCACAGATACACGCACAGATGGCATGCATAGACGAATGCACAGATGCATGTACAGATGCATGCAGATGCATGCACAGATGCATGCACAGATGCATGCAGACGTATGTACAGATGCATGCACAGACACACGCACAGGTGCACGCATAGACGCATGCGCAAATGCACGCACAGACACATGCATAGACCATGCGCAGACAAATGCAGACACATGCACAGATGCACGCACAGACACACGCACAGACACATGCAGATACACACACAGACGCATGCACAGACACGCATGCACACACACACACACACCCGTACAAACACACAGAGGGAGTGAACACTGGACAATCGTGGCTTTAACATTAATGTAGTTCTTAGTGCAGTTCCACATGTACAGAGAGTGGACATTACTGGACATTACTGCTGACCAGGACTGTTTACGGACATCCGCAGCAACAACGAAGCCATCTGACCAGTGCTACTGACTGATTGTGACACATTAGATATGGATTTACTCCTAGTGACCTTACAAACTACTGAGTAATGACCACCAAATGATGCATGTTCTCCGGTGATAACTTATATGGTATATTCTTGCACTGCCACGCACACCTGCATACGCACACCTGCATATGCACACCTGCATATGCACACCTGCATACGCACACCTGCACACACACACTTGCATACACACACCTGCATACATACACCTGCATACACACACACCTGCATACACACACCTACATACATTGGGGGAATATTGAGTAGATACCATAAAAACATGCTTGCACATATGCACTCACACACAAACACAACATGCATGCACGCACGCACGCACACTCCATGACAAGCACCCTTCCCCCTCCCCCCATCTGTCCCCCTCCATGACAAGCACCCTCTCCCCCTCCCCCCATATGTCCCCCTCCATGACAAGCACCCCTCCCCCATCTGTCCCCCTCCATGACAAGCACCCCTCCCCCATCTGTCCCCCTCCATGACAAGCACCCCTCCCCCATCTGTCCCCCTCCATGACAAGCACCCTCTCCGCTTCCCCCATCTGTCCCCCTCCATGACAAGCATCCCTCCCCCATCTGTCTCCCTCCATGAAAAGCACTCATCCTCCATCTGTCCCCCTCCATGACAAGCACCCCTCCCCCATCTGTCCCCTTTGTTCCCAAGTATTCAGACACAAGACTTACTGTCAGAGAGCACCTCATAGGCTTCTGAGATCTCCTTGAACCGCCGATCTGCCTCCTCCTTGTTGTCAGGGTTCTTGTCTGGGTGCCACTTGAGGGCCAGCTTCCTGTACCTGGTCACAGCAACAGACAGCATGATGACACGGGACCATCACAACCATGTTGAATTGATTATTAAATGGCACCTTTGCATGCAGCTGTAATCATGCGAGGCAGTGGCATAGTAGTACAACAAATCGGACAATGCCACAGCCTGCATTCAATTTCTTTCTTTGTACCATACCTCCGTCAAGTAAGACTACAGCAGAATTACAGTGTCATCAAGGTTCGTTGTCATTTGGTTTTAAAACAATTGAAATGGTTGTTTGCCAGTGTGAATTTAACAATGTAAACAATAGTTTTATCATCATATGATCTGTCATTTTGAATGCGATGAATGCGTAATGATAAAGAAGTATTATGGTCGTAATTCAATGTGTGTGATAAATAAATCAGAAGTGCACGCCTGTATTTGACAGAGCAGTTTGCATGCATGTGTAATAGTAAACCGACTTGTGTACTTGAGTCACAGGAGACAACGTGTGGTTTATTCTTAGTTATTTTCATACAAACTGGTAAACTTCTGAGGTATGATGGCTGGTACGATATCAAATGTTGGTAGATCAGCTTAGTACAGTTGTCTACTGTGAAGAAATGCAAAATTCTTACAGGTATCATAGCACATTATCAATTAAACATGACCATAATATACCTGATAAATGTACACATAACTATCATAGTATATCTTTCAGAAAGTGAAACACGGTTCTAGTAACAATAAACTAACATATGCTGTCTTTCAGAGAGAAAAACAGTTCTAATAATTAATAAATGGACCATGGTCTGTTTTTGATAGACCACCTTGTGGGGCCATGTATCACATGTTTAGACATTATGCTACATCAGCATCCAACAAGGTCCAATATGGCATGACAGAAGAGCTTTCTTTTATGACGTTACCACCAATGATATCCATCTTATAATGAGCCACCCAAACTTACCGAACCCCCATATGAGACCACTTTTGTTGTTTGCATGTGAAACACTGCCCAGCTGCCCATAGTGACATACGGGTAGTCCAGCAATAATAGTTAATGCTATGTAAACTTACGCCTTTTTAATCTCCGTCTCGCTGGCGTCCCTCGACACACTCAGCACCGCATAGTAGTCGGCCATGTCGACTGAGCGCTGACTTCTAGCACATTAATTCACGCCAGTTCGTCACACTCACCCAGTTCACAATCTCAATATCTGCAAACACATATATAACACATATTTATATCTCCAATGTAATCTCATATAGGTGCTTCTAAAACATATATATTTGATGAAACAACGTTTATTTTAGTCAACTAACTGATACAACATCATTTTGAAGACACAGCCAGTGGGCTAGTGGGATACATAGTAAAATCTCTGAACACCCTACTTATTAAACAAGTGATTCAAGGGAATCTATTAATATGCCATTAAGAATACTGGGTAATAGCATTTAAATAAAATCTGCAGACTAGAACAATTAATTATTTAATTGTTTTCACAGTATTAAGTAGCACACGATCAACATTATTAAGGTTTCGTCCCCTTTTTCTCAGATAGCGAATCTTGTATATATTACTTAGCAAACCAACAGCCCATTTGTACATGTTTGTTCATTGTGTTTGTTGTCAGTGTGAGCTTCACGCTGTCTGCGACCATCCACCATTGGGTAACCATTTTAAGAGCTTGTTTTGTGACTGCACCATTGAAAATAATATGCCTTCTTTTGATTTCTGCCTACTACTTTAATTTTCTTGAGAACAATGTTGAGAGAGTGTTTTTTATCTCCATTCTTTCTCCATTCGCTAGGCTCACTGGTGGTAAGTACTGAGTTGGTAACTGCTTTCTGCAATTGCCCCACTTTCAGTCTGACCTCAGACAAGTTCTAACTGATTGATATAAACCACCATTGGTTGTCCAGCCTTGCTGTCAGTCACAGCTTTCAACCAGGCCATGCATGGGAGGGGCACACAGGGACAAGCATTAGGGTGATTTATAACCAGGTAAGCTTCAGTGCGCATGTTTTAACCGGAAGGCAGCCAGATAATTGGGTTGTTAACAAGGATCTATTAAGCTATGTATCCCAAGTTTAATATTAGTTCACAACTTTAAAACTGCAGCAAGCATACTGTGGGATATCGCTAAACATCTTCTGAACAGTGGACACATCAAATGGGCGATTCCCTGGAAAGGTGTCCTGGCATGCAAAATTTGAAAATTGCTCTGAACAACCTGTTGATAGGTGATTCATGTGCTCAGATATATCAAGTGATTGGGACAATTAATTTTTATGAAACAAATTTACATGGTGTTTTTTGGATAATTTTGAAGATAAGTGTTATATTTTGTTCAGACATTTTCTAAATCCGACTTTCATTAACTCATTTTTGGTTTAAATGAGCTTTTTAAAGTTACTAAGTGCTATAAGTCAACTCATTAGGGGTATATTAATTAATTAATTTAGTGCTACGTCCCGTCCCGTATGACACACATAAGGCTGAAAGTTTTCATAATATTGTAATTTTTCATGCAAAATTACTTCAAATTCTCTAAATTCAACCCATACGTAATAACATAAATTAGTCACAAAATATTTTTTTTATTAAATTACATTTAACCGATATATTAAAATTGTCCTGTATGACATATCACAGTTTTGGCATCTTTTCTTTAGGCATAGCTTATCTCAAGCCCTAACTGTCTGATTTACTACTAAAATAATAGTTAGCTTTATAAGTCCAAGATACAGCTTCTTCAAGTTCTATCAGTAAAATACCAGCGGGAATTCATTTGAATGCCCTTTGCAGAAGAACCTCCATGCCTTATATAATTAGTGATTGGTGTGTTGTATTTAGCATGGTGAACAGATCAAGATCACAGGTGGAGAACTAAAGTATCTGTCGTACATAGATGAGGCAACTATTTCATTCAACAACAGTTTCCTGGTGAAGAACCTCCATGCCTTATATAATTAGTGATTGGTGTGTTGTATTTAGCATGGTGAACAGATCAAGATCACAGGTGGAGAACTAAAGTATCTGTCATACATAGATGAGGCAAGTATTTCATTCAATTGGCTAACTCCAATGGACATACTGTTCTACCCTGCAAGTACCATCCTGCGGAAGATCAGTCCACCAGTTACAGTGAAAAAATTGAATTGTGTTTGTTGTCAGAATCTTTACCTTGAATTTCAAATGACTGCCTATGCAATGACATTAAGAAAATAGATGTGTTTCACACCACAATCCGTCTCTGTTTACCAAATATTGAAACTAAACTAAGACTTCATGGTGAACTGAAATTATTTGTATTATTCAATGTTGTATTTTCAAGTCTTCTGAATTTGAACCAGCAACTGTAGGCTGTCTGGTTGTTGAAATTAGGTCTAATTGGAAAATACCTACCTACATATATGATTGGGTTGGACATTTACACTGGTGCTTTTGTAGACCTGGAGCTTATCCTTATATTTAACAACAGCTTAGGTTGTCCTGTACGACACAATTTGTCCCATACAACACGTTGTTAATTATCATAAATTGTGTTAATTTTTTTCATTATGTACAAATGCTGAATTAAAGTCTTGCATGTGTGTGACATACTATCAGCTTCTTGTTAATAAAAAGTGTGATTAGAAGGGATTTCAAGTGTGAACTGTGATGTTATTTAGAGATGTCACATACAACACTTTTCGGCTGTCTGTACAACATTTTTTCTTTTCAGATACATTTTGTCAACACATTAAACAAGCTTATGTTTTAATGAAACAACTTCTAACTACTTGTTAAGAACTATTTTTTAATATAAGTTTCAAGAATGTTTTCATCATCAACTCAATCAATTTAATATGTAATTGTTGACCAAAAACTTGTTTATTCTCTGCGTCCCGTACGACACACCATCTTTTTACTAATTAAATCTTCACAAGAAGTCACTGAGCACTGAGGTAATTGTGACAAGTTATCACATGGAAGGACTCTCTGTTAGTCACATAACAGCTGGTGTTTGAATGGTTGTATGTTCTTAAAATAAAAAATAACCTCTGGATGTCCCGCATGTCACGTATGGAATCGCCCAAAAGCCCATTAATTAGGTCAATTAAGTATGTATTTTCTTGTTTAAAACCTACAGGCAACTGTCCAGTTTAACAGGGGTCTAGTGGCTTAATGCTGTCTGTTGACACCAGCTACTGCCAGTGACCAATTACACGTTAGTCACAGTTTCCATCAAACAGTATCAGGCAGAGAACCTTAGCTCCACAGCTGGGTGTAATACACAACCAGAGCCACCACTGATTCATGGTCAAATAGATTAGCTCAATGCACCAACTAAGACAATACACAACACTGTGAGTGACAGTGTCCAGAGTGAGGCCTAAGCAGTGTCCTCATTGCTGAATAGATCAATTAAACCTGCCAAGTGGGTGACATTCTGCACAAGTGTTCATTAATCCTTAGTGATTGTTCAGAACACCAGACTGACCACATACCTAAACAAAGCGAATGTAATAGGTGAAGAACAGGCAGTGTTCAGATAGGGGTATTGGTTGAATTGTATTTGTCTCGACACAAAAGGCTTTATTGTGCCTTCATCGATTATAAGAAAGCATTTGATTTAGTAGACCGGTCCTCCCTGTGGTCTAAGATAATTTCATGCGGTATTAATGGTATTGTGTTGAAAGTTGTATACAACATATACAAAAATGCTAAATCATGTATAAATCAGGGCCAGGCTGTGTCAGCCTTCTTCTCATGTGATGTATAGCAAGTATAGCAAGGAGAAAACTTGTGTCCTTTGTTATTTGCTATTTACCTGAATCATTTTGAACACTGTTAGTCACAATTATAACGGACTTGACGTGGCAGCTGGTGACATTTACAACAACCTTTAGTGATGATGATGTAGAAAATGTATGTTCTACTATATGCTGATGACACTAGAATGATTCAATCAAATACAGATTTCTTGCTTGAGTATAGCGGAACTATGTCAACTCTTCTAATGGTTGACGTTTGGTTGTTTCATTTCAACTATATTGTGAATCTGTAATTATTAGTCTATATTGATACAATTGATTTACACAGTACCATGTCTACACAAGGCATGGCAAGTGTAAACAGAACAGTAGAATGCATTTGATATCAATAAAGTGTAGCATATTTCACTCTATAATTGTCCAGAATATTAATTTTCTATGTTTGTCACCTGTCACCTACAGGTAACAGAATATTAATTTTCTATATTTGTCACCTACATGTTTCTACAGACAATACATCTTTAACCAATAGACACCACAGTCACGCCATTTTATAATAATTAAATGAACATCAAAATAAACACAACTTTCAATTATAGAAAATCAATAGTTTTGGAGATAAAAAGTGTTAGGCAACTGTTCAGTCTAACAGGGGTCAAGTGTGTCTACTCTGCCTGGGAGCTGTGACCAATTAAAGATTAGTGAAGGTCTCAATGGAATAGTAGCACTAGGCTGCAGAGATTAGTCTTGGTATTGACTTTGTGGCACAATAAACAAAATCTACTGTTGGGGGTGGTCTCAAGGGCCCTTCTCAAACCACATCACTAGATAATGTAAAACTTTTACACTCTGGGGGCCCCTTAGGTGCCCTTAGAATGATTCAATCAAATACAGATTTCTTGTATATAGTGGCAGCACCCTAAGATACATCTATGCAAAATTATAAAAAAAAGTTGCTGAACAGTTTTTGAAAAAATAGGCCAAATGTTACATTTTTACCAGTTTTGGGGTCCTTGGAGGCCCTAGGGAGCCCTTAAAATGATTCAATCAAATACAGATTTCTTGTGCATAATGGCAGTGCCCTAAGATATGTCTATGCAAAATTAGAGAAAAAGTTGCTGAACGGTTTCTGAGGTATGGCAGCTAACAGCAGACCCTGGACGGAGAGTGATGGCAATAGTCCCTTGGACCTTCAGCCAAAGGACTAAAAAGTAATTTACAGGTAAGTTCTTATATAGCATGGTATCTACTCCATAGGACTGCTCAAAGCGCTTTACACTAAATAGTATATAATCTGATAGCTTTATTCAAATTTATATACACAATAACAATAACAAATTAAATAATATTCCATATACACAAATTATATATTAATTGTGATAAGTATGCTGAAATGCACGTAACTAACTAACTATACCTAACTCAGTTGTTCATTACTGGCTATACACGGCACATCAGAGTTGAAGGTTTTGATATGTTCAAAAAAGAATTGACCTGTTGACCTCTAGGGGCTTTTGAAACCGCTTTGTTATTTTAAATCCTGTTATTCTGCACAGCTTAATTTGTATTTGGAATTAATGCATGAACTGACTGACTGATTATTGATTGAATGACCTAGAGGGGCTTTTGAAGAAGGGTTGTTTGTTCGACCTGAAGCAGCATGTTATGAAGTCTTTGTGGTTGGTGTTGACTTGCCCACCTCAACAGCAGGAGAGAATAACACACTGAGCCAGTGTAATCGCAGAGGTAATCTCGTCACTTTGCACTGGGTTAGTATTTTCTGTAAATATTGACTAAGTTGAGCTGACAATACACGTGACACTTCGAGTGAGCAGTATAAGATCACGCAAGCACTCAACACACAATCCTATGGCAACTGGGATTTCCAGTTGACATTTGGACACAAAGTGGTCCATATCAAATATGACACAATATGCCACTGCACAGTGAGAACCTTGGCACCATCACAGTGCATCAATCAGGTCAAAGTTCATCAATCAGAAGGCGGCTAGTGACCTTTGTTTTTAAGTGAAAACACTTCATTCTGTGACACAACATTGCAATACAGTTCCTGTATTGTTTTTTTCAATTCCACAACATAAGATGAACACATCAGACATGGCCGTGCACTGCATGCTGGTTAAGAAAGTACCACACCAATCACCTAAACCTAAACCATAAAGATGAGCCAACAAGAAATGCCTGCCATCTTATAAGACTTATACAGTATATTAGTGTGTTATGTCCACAACACATTTAACAAGCAGCCCTGTTAACAAGAAGCATGCCAATAAAATATGATTGTGTCCTCTGCACATTCCATAACACACACAGCATGTAGTGTGCTATCACCATGACATGTAATCATGTACATGTAAGAATTAGTATGTTATCTCCCTAAGACAAGAACAATCTGTCATCTCTATAACACATGCACAGCAAAGTGTGTTATTACCATAACACATATATAACATGAAATGTGTTATCTGCATAACACATACAACAAAAAGTATGTCAACACTATCAACACATGTATACAACATGCTTGGCATCGCCATAACACACACAACAAGTGTGTTATCCATACATACACACTAGCTGGTTGGTGCAGTTCCACCGGCTATGATTGTCTGTGAGGACATGTTTACAAATAGACCCAGAGAGAGGAGAGGGGGAGAGAGATGTTCACAGACAACTACAGACAAGGTGGCAGCAATAGATGGCACAGAGTGCTACATTAACCCTTTACGTTAACCCTCTACTACCACGCCAGGCACAGAAGCCACTGATGGCTCCTACATTACTACATAAAAACTTACAAATTCAGTCATCTTCAAATCTGCCTGCACACGAACAGTCTGTACTACCTCCCCCTGGATGTTTTACAGGCATTTTTTTCCGATAGTAAACAGAAACCATCATAGCCATTTATGCACAGCAGGTTTCACATTCACATACGCCCAGTCTTAGACCACAGTGTGTATGTTTGTAGGCATACCTGTGTGAGCTGTTGACCTTCCACCCTGTACTTCCTAGTGACCAGGTGATGGTAGCTACACTTGGTCACTGCGCCAGCTGACATGTAAGTATGTCACAAGTGGCCAGGCCCAGCGGACCAAGGCCTTCGTTCAGTTTGTCCAAGTTATCAACATTACCGGTTTAATTTCAGATATGTTTGTACATGTAAGCATGACTAGGCATACACATATTTATTGGTTTAATTTTATCACTCAGTGCTGTATTTTATGTGCCTCGTCAACATTATCGCTTTGATTTCAGACATGTCTGTACATGTAAGCATGACTAGGCATATATATACATATTTATTGGTTTTATTTTATCACTCAGTGGTGTATTTTATGTGCCTCTTTAAAATAATTTTAATTCTGGATACATACATAAATATACACTTTATTATTAAAATAACTTATAAATATTATCTACAGGGGTGACTATGCCATAACAGGTATATAAGATGTCCAGTTAATGAAATCAGTACTGACGACAAGTCTGGAGCACAAGCGCACGCACGTACTGAGCACACTCAGACAGCACTGGCCTAGTGATTTTACAAAGCATTGACAAAATCAACAATGCTAATACGCCTAGCAGTGCCTTAAATTTCCCCTGAGGTAAAATAAGTACTTTCTCTTTAGCAACATAAACATGATGAAAATGTATCTAATTAACAACTTTCCAAGTTTTCTGGTAACCAACATTTGCAATGGCATACAGTGTAACTATTATATTCTGTGCGATACGTGAGAAAATTAATGTTTCAATCAATCACTTCGACTGAAGCCTAATCCTAATCATGTTGTGTTCATACATGCAAATCAACATAATTCAACAACCTTGCCAGCAAGGAACCTGACACAAAGGCAGCTTGAGCAGTGATCAAGTACTAAGACATCGCAACCAACAGAATGATGTTTGAAATCATTAATCTGATAAGACCACTGAAGCAGCGGCCATGTAACAGGCTGCGAGCCGACACTTACACTCATTAATTATTGATCGTCAATAAATTGGTCTTGGCTGTGCAACGTGGGGCAGGTGCATAGCATTCAACTCAGCCGCAGACAGCAATAGTAAATCATGCCAATTGACGCACTTAGCCGCTGGCACATCCACAATGCAGTTGTCAATGATAAAAAGATCTAATACGTTAAATAGAGGAGCACACGTCAGCATGTCATCAATCGTTTCTTTTTGTCAGAGCTCTCTGTATACTTGTGCATGTTGCACCTGTGTATTTAACCACCCTCTGTAATCAGACCACCCATTTAATCAGGCCACTTTATCTCAGTCACTATGTGGTTTCTTTACAGGATTTTTATGTTGTTCAGTCTCAGACAGCTCAGAAAATGATTAGAAGAAATAATTCTTGGTACTGGATATGTTATCTGTAAAATACTCAAGACATTGTCACACATGTGCAAGTTTTAATGTCTTATACAGCCTGTTCTGTTGTTAGATCAAGCACATGGTCTCTGCTATTTACTGACCAGTGTGTAAAAAGGATAAAAGGTCGTCCAACCTCCATGTCGTTTTTGTGCTTGCTACATAAATATTAATATTTAGGCTATATTTACTTTCACAAGTTACCCTACCTATCCATCAAACTCTTCCACTAGTTCATCTTACATGGCACTTGTACTTATTTTCTACACAGAATTAAACTCCGGGCAGTATATAATATTTTTAAATCACATAAATCAAAATTACATTCCTTGGAGGGATTGTACATGGTCACAATGTGACAGGGTGATGACACATCTTAGCCAGACAGGTGTCTGTCTTAGAACAACACAGTTGATTTATGGTTCACAACAAACTTAGATCTTACAGTAGGGTGACAGATGTAGTAGGTGACAGCCTGACAGGTTCATTCTGCAACTAACATGGCTGACAAAGGGATGTGCATTATTTCACAGCTGCAGAAGGCCAGCAGTAGTGTTGTCAAAACTTACAAAAGCCAATCTGACTAGGTAACAACTAGCAACATAACCATCAGTCAGTAAAACTTCACTAAATGTCCATCTGACAAAGATATCTGGCCTGCTTTCACATTATTTTACACACACACGTTTCTTTCTCCAATCGGCAATGGATAAGCCCTTTCCTTTATTGCTACCAGACAAGACCTGTAAACCAGAATACACGTTCCATACAACTGTTAATCGCTTTGGCCTGAAAAAAACACTTGATTGATGTTCTTCAAGGAATCCTACATGGACCTCCTACATTCCACGGAATAACAATCCCTAGACCCACGCCTGCGGGGTCCATGGTGCCACACATCCCAACATGATGTGGAATATTATTTAGTAGGATTGGAACATTTCACAATTTGACCTTATCATTTTGAAAGCCACCTGATCTATCATCCAGATTGTAGCAGGATTTGTTTGTAATCCACTAGGTCATTGGGAATATGGGGGAAAATACCACAACTGAACATGTAGTGACTAGTGTTATTACTAAAAAAATTCTGGATATTGCACAATTTGTTACCATACATGTATTTCACACTCTTCCAAGTTATAATCAGAAACAATTCTACTGTATAAATTTAGTATTCCAGACAACCATATCTTATGTACAATAGTACTGAAAAAAAACACTGGATAACAAAGTTCAGCTTAGATTCAACATTATCTTACATGGGCTCAACGTGGCTAGAATGCCAATCTATAGAATATTTATCTGACAGGGCTCAAATCAATATTTTGTAGATAATTGGAAACTTAATGTACCAGGAACCTGCCACCACCACGATCATGTTGCAAGTGGTTGACTAATGTTAACCTACATGTATAGTAAAGATGTCATCATGTGGGGTTCAGCATATTACAGTCTTGCAAAACATACAATGTCAAGAGTACAGCAGCTACACATTGGGTACCAACCGGGATATGTTTCACTGGCATATATAATATTATAGGTTTTTGGATATTTTATATTATTTTTATTTTGCCTAAATTCATGTGTACATTTTTACTATTGGGAAGAAACTGAGTCTGAAAATGTTTAAACAAGCTAAAATTATCTGCCTTGCAGGAAAACATCTCAAACTGATCTTCCGAATGGCAGAACACAATGTCAGTGTATGTCACGCATTAAATTTTTTTAAATAAATAATAATACATAATCCCTACACAGAACACACTCTCACCTTAACTACTACTGTGTCAACACATCACAGGACCAACAATGACAACACTTCTGAATCCAGAAATGGCAAGTGAAATCACACCAAGGAAGAGACTGGTGAGTGTCCCCTGTGACAAAGTAACAGGAGACCTTTCTAAAGTGCACACACCAACCTGGACAGGCCCACAGTCTGGCCACCTGCCAGCTATCAGCTGATCACAATCACTGCAGACACAGTCTACATACAGACACACAGTCCACATGAATATGTCTGGCTTATCCATTAACCAGGACACACACTCATAAATACTTTGCTAATTGCAGACAATCATACAGTAATATAAAGTGAATGCAGCTAATGATTTGAACAGGACTTTGGAGGATTTTAGGCCTGTGCAGCTGCTGTCATCTTGTGGCAACTGTATAATTTGATGTTACTGACTTAGCAAGTGTAATGGATCACTGGCATACATGGTAAACTAGAGGACAGACTGGCGATGTTCACACTGCCAGTTACGCATATCAATCAAACAGAAGACAAAAACTTTGACATGGTGAGAGTGTCACACTATTTTAATTATGTTTTGTTTAATGATGGTGTCACACTGAACTTTAATATATGGATTTGGCACATTCTTGTATTTTAAGTTAAAGGTAACAAAACCCTTTTCAACAATATCATGAAGTGAGGAAATCCACCCTTGGAGCCAATCTAGGCAAAGAGGCAGAGAAAATAAGAAAACAAAATTCCCAGCGGCAAGACAATGACACTGAAATGAAAATGACAGGGAACAGATACCGGTAGGCTACACGTAGAATCAACTTATAAATTACAGCCCCAAATCAGACCCAACACACAGCCTTAAAAATGTCAACAGATAAAGTTTCTGATTCAGCAAATGGGCCTAACGTGCAGTGGTGTGGTATTGACAAAGCATTGGCTTCTCTAATAGTACAATATGGGTCAAAACTCACTCTTATAACTATAAGTCTGTATAACTTTGAACAACATAAATGAGTTGTACCTGTCAATAGTCGGCCCTGTTTGATGTCTGTGTACACCAGTCACAGCGGTGATTACAGTGAAGTTGACCAGGACCACTGGGGTATGGTATAGGCACAGTGAATGAAGTCACCCTCAATATGGGGAACATTATAAATGTTCTCCCTTACATCTAGATTAGTTGACCATACGAGCGTGGACTGGTGACACCCATGGCTGAACACAAAAGGACCCAGACGCTGTTTGCAAATACAGGACAATGACATCTGATGAAAAGTGACATATTCTAGTTGAGCAGACAATGCACCAGCGATAGCAAGCACCAGACAGATCACCCCCACTTACAGGTTCAGTGACATTCAACAACATCTCATGATATACCTTAGTTCTTTGTCCTATCAATGACCTGACAGTGACATGGCATGTCCAGCCTGAGCCTAGTCTCATGTCCAGTGGAGTGACCCATACAATACATCCACCACTGTCACCACATACACAGGACCAGCAGCTTAATAGTAATTTACATGCAATAAACCTGTCAAGGTTATCCATGTTTGCTCTGTTGAACACTTTGTAGTTCAGGGGTGGTGGGGGGTGTAATCGGACGATTCCCATACACTGAGTAACTGAACTAGTACCAAGACTTTAAACGTCAATAAAATATTATCTTCTTGGTCATCATAGTCTAAGTCCTTGAGATAGTATGGGTGAAATAAACACTTAAAAATATGTTGAATGACAACAATTTTTGGGGGGAAAAATCATCAAGGTAACAACAACACTTTTCATAATGTCACCTCGTTTCCTTAAGATTGTTGCAAATGAACTAGCTCTAGCTCTTAGATGTCTATTCCAGCAATCTTATAACCAAATAACACTAACAGTCCCAAAACATTGGCACCAAGCACTGGTTACTGGCCTCCAACTAACGACCCATATCCTTGACCTGCTTGTGTTGTAAAACCATGGAACACATAATGAGCAACATGGATTCTGGAACTGCCTCTCTACTGTAACACAACTCATAAACTCAACCAATGACTGGTCAGAAACTCTAAATTGAAAAGGTCAGACAGATGTAATATTATTATTATTACTTGACTTCAGTAAAGTGTTTGATAAAGTCGCTCATCACCACATATCAGATAAATTAAACTACTACAGGCATCAGAAACAACACTCTTGGCTGGATCAATAGCTTCTTATCCCATTGTAAACCATCATCATTTTCAGTCAATGGCACACATTCTTCCTGGGCTAATGTCACTTCCGGAGACCCTCAGGGATCTGTCCTGGGGCTGGTCATATCCCTTCTATACAAATGACATCAAGGAACAATTATATTCAACAATTAAACTCTTTACAGAGGGAAGAATCCTATACCGGGAAATAAAGAACACACAAGATCAACAGATATTACAAAACAATCTAGAAACCCTCGCAACCTGGTCTAAGAAGTGGTCAATGCGCTTCAATATTAAGAAGTGCGCAGCCCTCACCATCACATGCAAACGAAACTCCAAACTATATCAATATTCATTACTGGAAAAAAATCACTAAACCATATCAAAAGCACAATTTCATTGGAATCACAATATCACATGACCTAAGATGGAATGACCACTGCACCAAAATATCCACCACAGCCAGCCACACACCTGGATTCT
This sequence comes from Escarpia spicata, assembly GCA_963995525.1. Classification (NCBI taxonomy): domain Eukaryota; kingdom Metazoa; phylum Annelida; class Polychaeta; order Sabellida; family Siboglinidae; genus Escarpia; species Escarpia spicata. Next base: position 67,899,166 of record OZ023205.1, on the reverse strand, counting down.
TAAGAAGAACACTATCACCTTGCTCACAAAATGTCAAAGAAAATGCTTATCAAACCCTTGTCCGACCACAAATTGAATATGCCAGTGAAGTCCGGAATCCCAACACAGCAACTGAAATTAACCACATAAAACAAATCCAAAGAAATGCTGCAAGATTCATCTCCACCGACTACCAAAAAGAAACACATATTAAACCACTTATAAACAAACTCAACTGGGACTCGCTCCACACACGCCGCCTCATTCAACAAGCATCAATGTTTTACAAAATCCACTACCACCGGTCAACATCAGCTCTCCGCCATGTTTCCAGCACGCCACACATGTCTCCAACAGAATCGACCATCCACTTAAATATACCAACACAATAATTCCAACAATCATATGCATATAAATACCCCCAGAGCAGTATCCATATGGAACAGACTACCACCATCTGCTGTTCTACGCATCACGCCATCATTGCCAGCCTTCCTGTGTGTCGCCATGCCAGCCATCAACTCTTGCATGGCGTGAACATCCTCTAATTAAAGCTATAAACTTAACTATTTAGTGCACCACTTGTTTCTATATCCGCGCTTTTTATTTTTTTTCCTTTCGTTATTTTGAATATTCTTCTACACAATTTTTTCCCTTTTTGTTTGACTGCCCTGACGTTACGCACCGCACAAAAGGAATGACCATATCAAGCAAGGTAATGACATTATGAATACTGCGGATTTGTTTACCGAATACAACCGAAGCCAACAACCAGTTCCCCATTTAGTAGCATTTACACCAGTATGAGTCACAACTCACTTGCAAATCCAACCCGAAATGGCCTCCTTGACTTGAACAACATCCATGTATTCCCAACAATAAACATCACCCTGACTAATAAAATAACTATGCAATGTAGGCAAAACACTCTTATCACACACAATACACTCCGGGCACAGCCACAAAAACAGTTGTCTACCATTGTCGAACATGTATGCAACATGTGCAAAGTTGGTTAGAGCAGCAACATGCATCCAAATGCAGACAATGGCATGTGCAGTTGTGTTAAATCACATATATTGTGTACATGCATCTACAGTCACTACCATATAATTTCAGATTTTGAGATTGACCAACCCTTTTGTTTTAATGCGCCTCTGAGCTTGGTTTCCAAGGATTTAGGCGCAATAGAAGTTATCTTATTATTATTATAAGTTACATATTTGACATACAAGTATGGAGATGAGATTAGTTCAATAACATTATATAATATACATGCTTCTGCATCAAAATACTAAAATAAACACATATAAGCATATTACATAGCTAACAAACTAGCACACTATGTTAACTGTTATGTAATGTTGACATGTGTATTCCAAGTCTGTCAATGTACAAAGGTGTAGGACCATTTGTGGTGATTGTACTTCCATGTCAAACAGCTTCATTTGTTGCTGTGCCATGTGGCTTCACTCTAAACTGTGGCATTTCAATCAAATCAACAGTCCTAAAACACCAATAATTCACAGAGCTCAACTGGCAATAACAGGGTGCCTCATCCAGTCTCACTAATGACTCTCTCCAAAGTCAGCATTCTGTCCTTTATGAACAGTGGCACTGGTGATTCGTTAATGCCAGTCACCTATATTTAAGGTGGCTCTGGTGGCAAAGACATGCTTGTTTTGAATTAATGATTTGTAATAAAAATGTTGAAGATACAGTAACATTTTTTTTCCAGACTCTACCAAAGACATCAAGCAATACACTAGTCCAAAACGAATTAAGTTTATACTCTAGGTTGCTTAGTGACATTGCCATGCTTTTAAAGACAATTAAAATATGTCCAAATCCCCTCAATACCCTGAAAGAAAAATTTGCATGGAGACATCTGTTTTTGAGATATCCCTGTGTTTTCCACCAACTAGGCCCTGCAATCTGTATTTGTAATAACTAAATGTCGAACGACTTTGTGTTTATGATTGACCTACGGCCCTGCGTGCTAGTCTTGGTGGCACCTGATTGGTCAGGGGTCAACCCGGGTTATTGACAAATGACGGCGTTGTTGAGCGTGAAATGATGTTTGGTCGCAACACAAGAACACTACCACCAAAAACGATGCAATTGGGTTCTTTTCACTGCTGGTGACAACTGGGGGGTACTGCAGGAAATTAATGAAACTACAGTAAAAGCATTCTTTACCTCAACATTTTATACTTTTTAATATGAACACATATTACAGAGGCAGTATGAGCTGCAGAATAAAAAATAATGGTTTTGTTTGTTGTTATTTATCAGACCCGAATCGCCAAGTGTCACATTATAATGGCAGCCCAAAATGGGAATGTTGTTACCAACCATGTTTAGTCTAAACTTTAACCAACTTAGGCGGTATAGTTATATGTCCTTTGGAGCAAAATATGACAAGGAGAGCTAAAACACCATGTTGACACAATGAAAGCAAACAACGTGCAATGGAGGCTGAATTATTGGCTTTTATATTAAGCGTTTACAACGCTTGTGACTATGTGTGTCACAAGCGATACGGAATAATTTTTGGAAATGCAAGAGCTGCTTTGACAGGGAAACATATATATACATGCTGCTTTAATAGTTCAGCCCAGTATTTCAAACTTTTGAAGATTCCATTTAAAAATTATTCGAGAGTAATTAAACAACAACACTGTGTCACATTAGTCTTCTTCTTCTTCTTCTTATGTACAGCTCAGAACTCTGTATCAGCCACATGTATGTGGCTAGAGTATTGTCGAGCTTGGGTGGGCCGTCGCAAGTAGCGGGTGGTGTAACGTTGGTTTGGGTCTATTGCTTATTTTGTGACGTTTAGACAGATCAGAAGACTCTATAGTCGGGGTGCCTATAGCTTTGCCTTTGTGGGCGTAGATTACTTTAGGCAGGCGAGAGGAGATGCTGTCTAAATGAGTCCAGTGATTGTTTGGTAACTAGCTGTTGTGTGCATTTGTTCCATGATTTGATGGTGCTTGGAAAGAATGAGTGCTTGTATGCGTCGATGCGGGTGAATGTCTGGAAGTAGCGATATGCGTTGCCTCTGGTACGAGTTGAAGCGGCGGTGAGTGAAGTCGTTGTTATGTCCACTAACTTGTTCCTGATGCGGTAGAGCATTATGAGCTTGGCATTAGCCCGCCTACTCGCAAGGGTCTCCCATTTCAGGCTTTCGATCATGGTTGTCACACTGCTGCGTCGACGGTAGTCGCTCTTCACGAAGCGAGCAGCTTGTCGTTGTACATTTTCCACGGCCTTGATGTTCTTCTCTGTGGATGGATCCCATGCTGTCGACGCATATTCCACGATGGGTCTAACGAACGTCTGATAGCATAATGCTTTGATGGCTTGTGGGCATCTGCTGATGTTCCGCTGTAGGAAAGCTCTGGTGTTGTTAGCCTTCTTTGTCACGTTGCTGATGTGTTCGCTCCATGTTAGTGTCCTGTCGATGGTTACTCCAAGGTACTTGGCTCCATTGACCTCCTTCAATTATTGTCCGTGGATAGAGTAATCACTGACAATTCTCTTCTTCCTTCTGTTGGTAATTCGGATAACTTCGCACTTGTCCGGATTAAACTCCATCAGCCATTTTTTTCCCACATCTGTAGCTTGTATATGTCATCTTGTAGTTTATCTGCATCATCTCGTGAGTTGATGTTTCGGTACAGGAGACAGTCATCGGCAAATAGGCGTACAGTAGAGGACACTTGGTCTGGTAGGTCATTTATGTAGCAAAGGAAGAGGATGGGTCCAAGGACTGAACCCTGTGGGAAGCCTGAGGTCACTGCAGCCGACGATGATCTTTTGCCTTCCAGAATGACTTCCTGGGTGCGGCTGCTCAGGAAGCTTTTGACCCAGTCCAACATCTTCCCTCGCACTCCGTAATGGTGAAGTTTGGTAGCCAGGTGGTGGTGGTATACTTTGTCAAACGCCTTTGAGAAATCCAACAGCACAGCGTCGATCTGGCCACCCTCGTTGAGGCACATCGCTAGGTCATCGACAGCTTGGATGAGTTGGGTTTCACAGGATCTACGTTTGCAAAACCCATGCTGGTAGTCAGATAGGATGTTGTGCTGTTCCAAGTGGTCCATCAGGTTACTGTGTACAATGTGTTCCAATGTCTTGCAGGAGATGCTCGTGAGGGATATGGGTCTATAGTTTGAAGCAGTAGTTCTTGTTCCCTTCTTGTATACTGGTATGACCCAGGCGTGCTTCCAGTCTGCTGGTACTGTACCTTGGTTGAGTGATGCCTGGTAGATGAGTGTTAACACTGGTACAAGTTCTGCGGCATAGTCTTTCAGGAGCCTGGCTGGGATCCCATCAGGTCCTGTGGCTTTGTGGGGTTTGACTGCTTCCAGTAGTTTTCTTACTCCTGCTTCAGATACTCTGATATGCAGAAAGTCACTGTATGGGCTCATTCCAAGGCTCTGTACATTGTTCGTGTCTCCGTCGGTGAAGACTGATGAGAACTGCATATTAAGAATGTCAGCTTTAGTCTGGCTGTCACTGTGGACGATGACATTCTTCGTGAGTGGGGCTACTCCACTGTTGTCCTTCTTTTTGCTTTTGATGAAAGACCAAAACTTCTTTAGATTTCCCTCATTGTTATTGTTTTCGCCTATCATGGAGTTAATATATCCGTAATACGCCTTTCGGCACTCTGATTGGGCCAGCTTTTTTATTTCTCGATATTTTGCCATGTCGCAGGCACTCTTGGTACGCTGGGCCTTCTTGAAGTATTTCTTTTTCTTTCATGACAGGTTTCTTATTGTGCCATTGGCCCAGGGTTGGTTGTAACGTTGGGAGGACAGTCTTGTAGGGACATGGTTGGATAGTACGTTTTGGCACTTGGCAGTTAGCAACGCCCAAAGCGTTTCCACAGGTGTGTCTGGATTGTGTTGGGTTTGCATTTCATCAGCAAATGTTGCTAGCTCTTCTTGAATCTGTTCGGTGTCTGCTTTCCTCCAGATATGGATCTTCCTCTGGATAGGTCTTTGTCTTTTTGGTAGTATGTCCGAATTTACAAGTCACAAGCGTTACCTTATTTTTTTTTGAGTTTAAATACATCTTACAATATGTGACTTTAAAAAAGCATGGCGGGATAGTGCATTTACTTTGGTCCTAACACCAAAACCAATGACGTAGTTCAACAAATATGCATAGAACATAATGCACAACCGAACACCATTGCCGGTGTCACATTTTCACATGGAAGTCACAAGCATTACCACCGAAGAAAATGCAGCAAAATGGAGCTTCATCATAGACCATCAGTGGTCAATAAATATTGAATATGTATTACTGTGCTTTTATCAAGGTGTCTTAGTTGTTTAATCATCAAACAGACCCAGTGTTTACATTTTTCAATTTCATTGTGTACGTCACAAGCATACATCTCGCTTTTTTGATTTCACGTTCTGTGGGTACAAATCCCAGTAATATGTGATATTGGTTGTTGTTTTTCCTTGCTCAATCTCTCTAAAGGCCTTTATTTAGTTGAGCATTGGTTTTGCACAATTCAGTTGTTTTGAAAATTATGAAATTAAAGAATGTTAAGAAATAAACTGCATGTCATGCGTCACACGCGTTATCACAAAGTCAGTTGTTAGTAAGTTTCTCAAACTCAGAAAACAAGTAATTAAAGTTTTAATTAATAATTTAACACTAGCTTATTGTTGTTAGGAAAGTGTTTTAAAATTATATGCAAATCTTCATTACATTATAACAAAATCATTGATGACAATAACAAGAACAGTCCACTGAAACTTGTTTATGTTATTTATTTTACATCTCAGATGCTGAAATTTGTCAAATTATGATCCTATGACATATAACTACCATATTTCACGAAGTATGACTAGGGTAGACTGGAATCTTATTTATAATATTTATGTATATATCTTTATACGTGTCACATGGCACAAGTGTTCTTTAATATTTTTTTACAGCAGCACTAGGCTAGTGAGAATTCTTCCTGAAATGAAATCTCATATTTAAGGCTGTAACCAAGTTACTGAAGTCAGTCATCTTTGTGCATTTGGGGAGAAGTTTCGGCAGGTGAAGTAACACCCATGATGGTGTCACACATTTGTTTTTAAGCACACTAATGTATATCTTGCTCAAACACATGGATTTTCTGCATTATAATTTCCCTTGTGTTGTACTAACTGAAAAACTAAAACAAACTCTCCTCACTTATTTTAATACGTAAAGTAACATTTTGTGTCACAATGCCACAAACGTTACTGGAGACAACCATTTCTCTTCACATGCAGATATGTTGAGAACCGTCAACAGTACTGCTTTCCAGTCATCTGCTTACTAAACTGGAGTATATAGGGATTCACAAATAGCTACTATTAAAAAATTCTTTACATTCTGGTTTTGACTTGCATTTTCCTCCAATTGTCACCAGCAGTAAAGAAGTACCCAATTATGTAATCTTCATAAAACAAGATACTGGTATCAGAATAACCAGACTATATGATATTGTCCATGGCGAGTGAATTTACACTCGAGGACATCTGCGCTGGCATGAAACTGACATCATCGTTTCTACGGAAAAGTTTGTTATAGTTTCCAGGAATTTGTAGGGGAATTCCACTGAGACACACAAAGTAGTGGTTTTTAACGGATGGACTGGTGACATATGGCATTAATGCCATGTTTTCTTTTGTAGTACATATGTTCATACCCATACCTACTAATGTTCCATGAAGAAAAAGTAAAGAAATCAATTGACATGATAACCGTCGCATACTTCACAACAAGTACTTTGTTCAGATGCTTGCATGGGCAAGTAAATAATTTATGGAAAATTGCAAGTAAATGGACCAATGTTATCTGACTCAGTTCAACTGGGATAGTTAGCACAAGTCTGTAAGCATAATTATAAAATTTTACAAATAAAAACTATATTGATATGTATGCATGCTGGTTGCAAGAAAAATATGTGGCATTGTAAATTACTGATGTTGAAGGAGCAACATATTTTGTATGTTTTGCCAATAATGCTCGAATTTATTGTCTTAGCACACTTTTGAGGCTCAACTAGTAACCTGGTTTGCTCTAGTCTGCACCACTGTGGTTGTGCATTATTGTATCGTGCACGTAGAATGAGCGATATAGCAGCGTATGTTGATACAAAATACGACACTAGTTACACCTCAAAAGTGTGCTAAGGTGCAATATTCTTAAATATAAATATACCTGGGATAATGCTGAATGATGGAACTAACGCATTTATGCATCAAAGTTAAGCAAAAGGCAAGTTATAACGGCAAAAATCGAGGTTGGTCCAGATTCAACATAAGTGCCCTAATATTATATACAAAGTCCTATTATGTTTCTTAGTTAAGTTACACATTTCTTATACGAGCTATGATAATTATATTGCAACATTTTCGATAAAAATAGCAATACTAGCTGAAGTCAACATTGCATACCAATGGGGAAAAATAAAGGACTGAGAATAATAAATGCTTAATAGTCTCAAACCGACAGATATATTCCAATTTATAATAATATTCCGACGATATTATCGGGCGTGCAGATGATACTACAGTATAGCTAGGTTATATGATTAAATAATGATATCATATAATTAATAATATGAGTGCATCGCCCAAACAAACGGACACATCCCGCACCCTTGAACAAAAACATCAACTCGATCGGCCAACAAAATTGCTAGGCCAAACCACACTACACTGCCCGCAACAATGAAGACACTGAAGCCTAAACTATTCACAAACTGTAGTCTTGACAATTGACAAAGCCTAGCTATGGCACGGTCAGCCTCCGTCGAAATCAAATGGCAATCACGTAATTCGTAATGTCAACGACAACATGCCTAAACTGCACACAAATAAACACTGCAATTACATTTAAACCTGAACACCGTAATAGGGAAAGAATTATGAAAATATAATGCTTACCTCATTCATGAAGCTAATAGCAGAATGTATTCCTTCACGTGATAATTATTCCGTTTTGGATTTCTTACTCTGGACTAAAACAATCCTATCAACTTCCGCTTATCCTTTAGCCTCGTTTTTAGGAATCCGTGAAGTGGCGCCACCGTCCTCACAAGAGCTTGAATTTTTGGATTACCACTTTTCGTTATCACGAAGACTCTGTACGGTTTGCTACCGAATTTGCGTAACAAATCAATTACTTTTATACTAACTCATAAGTTATGAATCAGTTGCAATAAGCGTGTACTTTCTAGAGTACTAGACTAGACAGTACTCAGTAGTACTTGTCCTTGTTGAAAACGTAAAAAATGGATACAAATGAACACACTACTGCCAGTCTCAAAACGGTGTTGTGGACCTTATGTATAATACCAGTACATGAGTGAGTATTATCGTTGGTAATACCAAAGACTAATACTGCGTAGCAGTTATGTACAGCAGAAGTCAGAACGGTTTAGCGGATCGTTTTAGAACTATAATCTATTACAGCGCTCCAAGCGGCGAAATACGGAACCATGCTAAACATCATGGATATTTTAGGAAAGTTCGATATTTGGTACACGAAAGATTAGTGAAAGTACAAAAATAATATAACTTTCAAGTACAGTATTTCCAATATTGTTGTCATAATATAAACTATACAATGACTGAAGAAAAAGAACAGGTAACATATTGAGATGAATGTTGCGATGTTGTCGTGAGCGATAATATAGTTATTTAATAGGGTGGTCTGTATTCTGCTGATGATCCCGGCCCATGGTGAATTCGGCCCTGTGAATTCAGCCTAACAGTTTGGTCAATTCTGTCACGTTAGGTACTTGTGGACAATTAAGTTTTTTCCATTACAACTATATTTTTGTGCCTAAATTTGCTACATGAGGCTGAATTAATTATCAAGCCTATGGCTATGCCTATGGACGTTATGTCCCAAGTCACATATGTCCTAGAAGATATGTACTAAATTTGGAGCGGTATATCCCAAAACGCTTGGATGATTTGTCCCAAATTTATTTTACTTTTTTTACTTTTTGTTTTTATTCACGAACATAACACAAAATGGGTGGTTGTTTGCGATAATGTTTGCACTCTGAGGAATATCGGCGCATTTTAAACATGACTTATTATCGCCCATCGTCGTGAAATTTAAAAACAATAATTCAGATTTGACCTGCTAAATACAACTCGGCCGTTCCACAACTAAACACAAAGCAATATTGTAATATGAAATCCGGATGCAGTTTTATTATTTTTATGAACTAATAAAGCATGCATACACGTGACTATTTGCAGATGACAACATTATATGACATATTTTTTTCCAGTCTGATATGCTGAAATGTCTTGGCCATAACGTATCACTTGTAATATTTTTTTACTTTAACCACCGCCACCAACCACCATCACCACCATATATTTATATAGCAGCAGTATAATCGACGTATTAATGCACACTAAATTAATTTATTTAGCAACCATATCTTAGCTAATTTGTATAAGAAAATGTCAGTCTTAGTCCTAACATCCCATGAACAGTGCCACTGTTTGAAATAGTAAAAACGGTTCCAAACCACAATTGTTGCAGCAGTAGCCTATGTTGCCCTCTTTTTGCAAATCATATGTTCGCTAGCGAGACAAAATGAAAAAAAAACAGGAAATAGAAGTTAGCGCACAGAAAGTATCGCATGGAATGCAAACATATCTAAAAAGAACATGTTGATGAATGTCTATTCTCCTCCAGTAACACAACAATACAGTGTATTAGGCTTGTCATTAAAAGTTGTATTCGAACAAAAGAAATAAGACTTGCCTATTTAGTCAACGTCTATAATCTGGTTCTGTGATCTCGGTAGAAAAATAGCAAAAAATATATATTCCCACACCAGTAACTACTAAACAGCATACCTATCATGCAGACAGTACAAAACAATGTTTAAAAATAATGTTATATATCAGATTAAATCTTGTAATATTACATAAATATATATAATTGTACTCATCACATGTATATGTATATATATAATAAGACATATCTTTGTTTTATTCACAACAATAATGTCTCAGCCATAACAACTCGTTCATTCTTTGGTATGCCACCCTCTACAATCTGGATTATCCTACAAACTCCACCCATCCACATCCTGGAGCACACTCAGAGCTACTCCTCCACATAGTCGGCTAAGTTGGCGCACTGCCGCAAGTAGTCCGATGTGCTGATTGTCCGGTCAGCGCACTCGTAGGAGAGCCACAGCCATTTCAGTGCAGCCTGCTTGGTTTGAGTCGTTTTGCTCTGATAGCGGTACAGTTTGCGCTGTGCCACCAGACGCATTTGCAAGGGAAGGATTGATGCCTCATGGTGTAAGGACTTCACAAGGAGGTACAGATTGAGGTGGTCATGTGGAGTATGGTGGTTTAGTCGACTGTGCCAGCCTTCTGCATGTGCGGTGCTGGCAAGTTGGGCAGCGCCATCAGCTCTCGGATGTACGTCCTGGTGTGCAGCTGGTGGATGTTTGTGCTGCGGAGGCCATATTCTTTCACTCGATGGTACACAGCCTGTGCCCAGTGGAACCAACACCCATGCACAGAAACTTCTGGAAGGCATCGGCTGAGTGCCCCCCACACAGCTTTCTCAAAGTCAACAATGACTTCTTCCACAGCCGGTGCTGTCGGAAGGCACCTAATGATACCATTTAACACAACAACAAAGTCCTTCTTCTTCCGTCGTGTCATTAACACAAAGCACAGAGGGACTTGTTTCATCGTATCTCCAGACTTTGGAAAGCTGTGCATGCTCAACAGCTGTTTAAATGTCCTATCCAAGAACCACAGCTTTGATTTTGTGAGATGTGACAGCTGAGCAGCACTCGCAAACACAAGGTGGCGTTCTCCGTCCTCGATGATATCGCACTGCAGAAATTGAGTAGAAATATGGGTCATGTCAAGCTGGAAGGCAAAAAACAAATGTGTTTAGACTACATGTTTCTATATTTATAAATAAAGGTTTACATACAATACCTACTATACGAGTCATATCGAGCTGGAATGCCGATATATTTTTATGCACATTATATATATATATATATATATAGAATGTGCATAAAATAATAATTCCATAAAAATAATAATAAGCAGCGTGGATTCAAAACTTAGCTGAATGTTTCGTTATAAAATAATACAGTAGCTCCCTGGCACAGTTTGCGTACCTCTGTAGGTTTTTTGTAGTTGGGCAGCTCCTCATCTTTGCTTGTAAGGCCAGACAAGATATCTGTCACCACCTTCCCAGATGACATGTATATGTTGCTCCTTGCAGCAGCTTTGACCTTTACAAAAGGACAATCTATTTTAAAATTTCATGTACTTGTATATTTGAAAGGGAACTATCGACATATCATCTAGGACACTTGGGACATGATGTCCAAAGGCTTTTGAAATGTTAGGTTTTTGTGCACATCTACTCCACTTAAAATCCTTTCGGTCATTGTTAGAAAGCAAGTAACCATTACCATGTGCTAACAAATCAAACACATTCACACACAATAATACAGAGTAGTCTCATCAAAAATTTGGCAACCTTGATGTCTGTTTTAATGTAACATTGTTTTTTCTTAAAATGTTAGTATAGTATAAAACAAGATATATAATATTTAAATCACCATTTGTGTCGCTTTGCATCGCAGCAAAGCTCCAGGTTCTCCAGAATGGTTGTGTGCATGCTGCATATCATTTTTTATGTAACACACATGTATGCAAAAACAAAACAGTTTACTCTCACAAATGTATAGAAATGAAGTCCACGAACCAATAATTGGTTTTCACTCCCCAACCCTGATACAGAACTTTGTGCATATTGAAAAAATGTATACGCTCATTAAAACAATATCACATTGGTTTTGTGTGTGTGACAAAATTGTGCTTCCTGTCTTTGCATTCGTTGTACTCCAGGTGGAGGGGTGGCATTTTCAATGACAAACTGATGCAAATGTCTGACAGTGCATTTTATTTTTTGGTAGCAGCTTCTTGCAACATTAAGAAAAACAGCAAGGAAAATATATGTTGTCTCATTCCTATCATTGTAATATTTATATTGCTGGTATAAATACACATTTTCACTTCCTCAGAATTTCCAAAAATAATTACATAATATGTAATACATTATGACATGTCTCCTTTTAGTATTTGTGATGAAAAACATTGTTAATCACTTAATGGCCTGGGAAATATTTGCAATTAAACATGTATTTCAAAATTTCCTTTTGACATCAGATTGTGCCTTTCCACAACAGAAGGAAGATTGTCTAAACTTATATCATTTCTTTATGGGTTTTTTCCAAGCTTTGATTCACTGCAACAATTACACAGACAAGTGAAAATGTTGGCGGACAAGTAGATTTCAAAAGTTACTTGTCCATTGGACAAGTGAAAATTTTGGCTTATTTCTAATGTTGCTTTTGAACAATGCCACATTTATTTAATTAAAAATATTTAATAAAAAAGCAAGAGTTGGGACACACAATGACAATTTGTCATGTAACAGTGAGATAATTAGATTATATGCTGAGTGGTTGTGTCTGGCAGACATCCAAGGTTGAATATGCACTGGAGACAAAGACGGAGCTGAGGTTTGAAGTGGAACAAGGGGCCTTTGTGCAGTTGGAGGTAAGACAAGCTGGTGAACAGAATTGGATTCATATACATTTGTATTTATACATTCTGATATTTGGTGTTTGTATTTCTGTCAGTTGTGTTTGTATATCTATCATTTATACCAATTTCATTTCGAAAAGCTGTATTTGAAAATTTTAATTTATGTTTGGTGTTTTTAGCCAAATACACAAATGCAGTTTGGTTTTTATGCTGATATGTCACATCATGCCGGTTCATTTGCCAGTACTTAATATAGTATGTTTATATAGAGCAGGAGTGCTTGGTAGTGCAGTGGTTAGCACATCCACCTGGCATGCCATTGCTCTCAGTTCAATATCTAGACAGGTCCTGCATGGTATATTGGGAAAAAACCTGGCTCTCAACATTGGGGACTGTGTATCCCTCGTCACTTGGAGATCACGTTAATGCGTCCTGTCTCAATTTGGGATGTAAAAGAACCATTGAGGACGACAAACATCCTGGCAGTGACCACCCTTAGGTCGGTTTGGCGAGAATGTTCTGAAAAAAGCTGACTAGTTGAATGATACCTCATAAGATTGTCACACTCTAAGTTTCTAACCACGATACATAGAGACTAGTCCATCAATAGAACACTGCCGAGTGTTGGAAAGAACTAGAACTATATACTACATGCTAGTTTTTGGAATTTTTCTTTTAGTTGAATTTTATTATAATTTTCAGTATACTTTTGCATATAATTCTTGATGCATTTAAATACAGATTTAGAAATTGTATGACTAGTCTTTGTATGAGATATACATTATACATCCATGATTTATATTTTATTTAGTAAACAATGGATGTATAAAGTATATCTCATGCAAAAAGACTAAAATATGTACGGGTATGTAACATTATAAATCTATTTTATGTAAATATATTTATTATATTAAATGCATAGACATTTCTTCAAGTGAGAACATATTATATTGTTGCAGGTTGTCAGGGGCAAGGCTGAAATATTTGGTACTGAACTAACAAAGAACAAGAAGTACAACTTTGCTTCAGGGTCAAAGGTCGCCATCTTTACTTGGAATGGATGCAAACTTACAATATCCTTTCAGCTGGCAATGTGCATCAATTATTTTCAATCACAGCAATGTTTCTAACCATCACAGGCCCTTAGCCAGAAATGATTTGTCTTGAATTAATCAAAAGTATGCCTTTTAGCGCATGAATGTCTTACATGGAAGCAGTCAAGTCAATCACAGTCATTATTGGCCTGTTTAGTTTTTTAAATGACAAACCAGTGTCATTTGAACCATTTATGTAATTAATGCTGATCCATTTCATTTGTTTCACTGCCAGTTGTGTCAGTGGTAGTCAGTAATATGGGCCCCTACATTTGGAACTATTAGTTAATCTGGCCTCCTCTAAATTCTACCTGTCTTATCAGTTGTAATTACCAGTCATCTGCCACTCTTGAAGATGGGCAGACAGGTCACTGGCTAAGCTTGTGTCTGACCATTACATGGCTGTGGAATACAATAAGTGTTGGTGCAGTGTGGCTTCACGATGTGTAGTTTGAATGTTTCTATATACTGGAACATAAGATGACTTTGACTAATTAATGTCAATTTTCTCTTACACTAACCATACTAGAATGTCATTTTACACAATGATCTGGAAGATGTGACATATTAATTTGTAAGATAGATGAGTGATTAGATAGCACGGGACCAAAGTCACCTTTGCTTTTGATGACCATTATAGCCTTTCCTGGGCTACATGAGAAATTTTGAAATGTTGGTGTGTTTTGCAACCTATGAACTGTGCTGATATATATATATATATATGTATATATATGTATATATATGCAAATGATCAGCACCTATTAATTGCCACCAAAAGAAAGAATCCAATACAGTAGTATATGTATAACAAGTGTAATACTAACTTGATATGATGTAAAAGTGCTAACAAAATGTATGCAATCATCACTTTCCATGTGGATGTTTTAAGAGGGTGATGGTGCACTGATCCCGGCTGTGGTCTGTGGCCACAATGGCCAGCGTCTGAAAGCTTATTCCTTGACAGTGGTGCTACCTATCAGGAAAGACTGAGGTTGCATACATCGCCAAGGAGACTCCCATGGTGCTGTACGTGAACACCCACGCTGCCCTGGAACAAATGAGGAAAAGGGCCGAAGTGGAACAGACACAAGGTCCAAGGGTGAGCAACAGTTTAGTCAGCAACAGCTGGGTTTCAAACTCCTTGCTGTTATCATTTCTGTCAGTTTCTATGTGTAATATGTGTTTTTGCTTAATTTTTCATGTATTAATCATGTTGGTAGTGCAAAAAAAAATTATCCAGCCAGATAGATTCTTGTGCAAACCATGGAAAACATCCACTTGGGGACATCCGTAATCCTACAAGTATCCACCAGAACGACGGTGCAGATATGACTCAGAGCGACAATGTCATCACTTGAGATGGTTTCAAGGATCATCACACAAACACACTTTGATGAAATGACATTGGCTAACCCTGAACCGTGCTTCAATCAACCAGTCAAAAGTGGGAAAATTACATTGGCTAACCCTGAACTGTGCTTCAATCAACCAGTCAGAAGCGGGAAAATGACATTGGCTAACCCTGAACCGTGCTTCAATCAACCAATCAGAAGCGGGAAAATGACATTGGCTAACCCTGAACCGTGCTTCAATCACCCAGTCAGAAGCGGGAAAATTACATTGGCTAACCCTGAACCGTGCTTCAATCAACCAGTCAGAAGCGGGAAAATGACATTGGCTAACCCTGAACCTTGTTTCAATCAACCAGTCAGAAACAGGAAAATGACATTGGCTAACCCTGAACCGTGCTTCAATCAGCCAGTCAGAAGCGGGAAAATTATATTGGCTAACCCTGAACCGTGCTTCAATCAGCCAGTCAGAAGTGGGAAAATGATATTGGCTAACCCTGAACCGTGCTTCAATCAAGCAGTCAGAAGTGGGAAAATGATATTGGCTAACCCTGAACCGTGCTTCAATCAAGCAGTCAGAAGCGGGAAAATGACATTGGCTAACCCTGAACCGTGCTTCAGTCAACCAGTCAGAAGCGGGAAAATGACATTGGCTAACCCTGAACCGTGCTTCAGTCAACCAGTCAGAAGCGGGAAAATGACATTGGCTAACCCTGAACCGTGCTTCAGTCAACCAGTCAGAAGCGGGAAAATGAGGGGTTGATTGGGATGTGTGTTATACATCGTAACATGGAAATTTGATGAGAATTTAGCAAAAGTCAGTATGCGTATTATACATGGGGGCGTATTATACATGGGGGCGTATTATACAGTGAAACTTACAGTAGATCGAGTGCCTTGCACAAGTGTGACTAAGTTGACGTTATATTCAGGTGATGGTGGTTGGCCCTCCCGATGTGGGAAAGAGCACTCTCTGTCGCTTCCTCATCAACTGTGCGACGAGACTGGGACGGTCTCCCGTCCTCGTCGACCTCGATGTTGGACAGGTGAGTTGACCTTCATGTTTCACAGGAGAATGGTCCTTGATATTGAACAGTAACCATGTAATGTAGTCACTGCTTTACTGGAGCCTGCCATGTTACTACAGTCGATCTCGCTTATCTGCATACACCATTTGCTCAGTTAGTTTATGTAATTAAACGAGTTATGCAATAAAACAAAATCAGCAAAAAACTATTTAAAAAATGGGAATGGTATCTATTCAGCAATAATACAGTCTTTTCACAAAACAAAAACACTCGAATTTCATACGAATTAAGAGATTGTTTTTATTTATATATTAAAACACAAAACTACATGTTGCATAATAATACACGGCGTACACACCATACATCGCAAGACACATAATAATACAGGGCGTACACACCATACATCCCAAGACACATAATAATACAGGGCGTACACACCATACATCCCAAGACACATAATAATACAGGGCGTACATACCATACATCGCAAGACACATAATAATACAGGGCGTACATACCATACATCGCAAGACACATAATAATACAGGGCGTACACACCATACATCCCAAGACACATAATAATACAGGGCGTACATACCATACATCCCAAGACACATAATAATACAGGGCGTACATACCATACATCGCAAGACACGTAATAATACAGGGCGTACATACCATACATCCCAAGACACGTAATAATACAGGGCGTACATACCATACATCCCAAGACACGTAATAATACAGGGCGTACATACCATACATCGCAAGACACATAATAATACAGGGCGTACATACCATACATCGCAAGACACATAATAATACAGGGCGTACACACCATACATCCCAAGACACATAATAATACAGGGCGTACATACCATACATCCCAAGACACATAATAATACAGGGCGTACATACCATACATCACAAGACACATAATAATACAGGGCGTACATACCATACATCCCAAGACACATAATAATACAGGGCGTACACACCATACATCCCAAGACACATAATAATACAGGGCGTACATACCATACATCCCAAGACACATAATAATACAGGGCGTACATACCATACATCACAAGACACATAATAATACAGGGCGTACATACCATACATCCCAAGACACATAATAATACAGGGCGTACATACCATACATCGCAAGACACATAATAATACAGGGCGTACACACCATACATCCCAAGACACATAATAATACAGGGCGTACATACCATACATCACAAGACACATAATAATACAGGGCGTACATACCATACATCGCAAGACACATAATAATACAGGGCATACATACCATACATCACAAGACACATAATAATACAGGGCGTACATACCATACATCGCAAGACACATAATAATACAGGGCGTACATACCATACATCCCAAGACACATAATAATACAGGGCATACATACCATACATCGCAAGACACATAATAATACAGGCCGTACATACCATACATCCCAAGACACATAATAATACAGGCCGTACATACCATACATCGCAAGACACATAATAATACAGGGCATACATACCATACATCGCAAGACACATAATAATACAGGCCGTACATACCATACATCCCAAGACACATAATAATACAGGCCGTACATACCATACATCCCAAGACACATAATAATACAGGCCGTACATACCATACATCCCAAGACACATAATAATACAGGGCGTACATACCATACATCCCAAGACACATAATAATACAGGGCATACATACCATACATCCCAAGACACATAATAATAGAGGGCGTACATACCATACATCCCAAGACACATAATAATACAGGGCATACATACCATACATCGCAAGACACACTTTTAATTCTTAACATTGCTTAGAAATGTGCATGTAAGATGACTTGATGCACTGCGCCGAACAAAGCACCAGAAGCCGTGTTATCTCACCACTGAATGACACAAACTTCCAGACCTACGCAATCAATCTTTTAAACAAAATAAAAGATTAAAGCAATGACTTGTTGGTTCACTCAGGTCACACATCCACCTCAGTTAGGTGTGAAAATGTGCACTTAAAATGACCTGATGCCTTGCACCAAACAAAGCACCAGAAGCCATCTTATTGCACCACTCTATGACACAAACAAACTTCCCATCTTGTGCAATCGATCTTTTCTTTGATAATTGTAGGTGAAAATCCAATCAAATACATCTGACAATGTTTAAATCCTTGACTATTGATGATTACAAGACATTTATGCATACATTTTGTTTAGTTTGAGAGCTAAGTTATGCAAATATGCGGGATTTGATGACGATTGAATATCCAATAAAGCTATAATTTCAACGTGGCTTTAATGTTGATAGGGTTTTTTAAAATAATGTTAAGCATATAACCGATGTATGCAATTAAGTGGGATCGACTCTATAGGAGTGTAGCATGCTGTATTATCACAATAATCATATTATCAATAAATGAATAATTTATTTATAAATACAATTATTAAACGCGCATCACTGCTAGTCTTCTTCCATTTCAGAGTGAAATTTCCATACCAGGAACAGTTGGTAAGTTGTACAAGTTTTTAAGATATTGATGGTTTTTAAACACTGAAAAAAGTCTCTGAAGGAAGATTGAAGACACAAATTAACATTTATGAAGGAACAGTGTAGATATCAGATAGATATCAGACAGATATCAGAAAGTCTCGCAAAAACTATTCATTTTCACAGAGGCTGAAAAATTAATGGAACACATTATCTACTGGGTTATGTAAATGCAAGCAGTCCCAGAGGGCAGGTTACCAGAGATAACTGGACTCTTGGAAATCCTGTGGCTTCCTTGTCGACTTGCCATCTGAAAAAAACCAATTATGTTCTTGTCTGTGCAGCCAAATAAAGTCTTGTCATATTCAATGTGAAAATTTAACCCACAAATACAAATCATTATTTTAATTACCAGATATGTTCTTTTTGTTTGCTTGGCCTGTATATGCTTGCACAGTTTGCAGCACACACGCACGCACGCACGCACACACACCCACACACATACGTATGTATGTCATGTATATATATATATATATATAATATAGTTATAAAATAGTTATATATACATACATTATTAAAATAATGTATGTGTATATATAACTATGCTTACATCATATAATAATTATGTGTAATTGGCAATGTTTAATTATGATTTATATCATAAACACATTAAGTATGTAAAAGTACAGTTGTAAACAAACTCAACCATACTTATTGATGTTTACCAGGAGCCCTGATTGTGGAGCGCCCGGCAGACATAGAGGAGGGTTACGCCCTCACTGCACCCCTCCTGTACCACTTCGGCCACAAGACTCCGGCTGACAACTGGCCCCTGTACAACCTGCTCATCACCCGCCTCGCAGAGATTATCAACATGCGATGCAATTCAAACACTCGAAGTACACACTTTATGTATCAGATACTGCTTTTGATGTCAATTACATTTTTTTCTTCTCATTTTTACGTCATTTTGTAAAATTTAACTTATTTACCACCAACTGTAACATGGTAACTCGTTTGTGAAAATCTGTTATTTACTTTCATGGTGAAATCATCAGACAAAATCATGTTACAATATTTTATACCGGATCCAATTGCATCTAAATTAAGGGCGGTATACTTAAATGTTTTACATTTTATTACTGTATGTTTATTCTGGTATATACATCTTCCGCAGCAAACGTCAGTGGCATTGTGATCAACACGTGCGGCTGGTTACGAGGTGGCATCTACCAGTCGATCGTTCATGCTGCAGGGGCCTTTGAAGGTCAGTCTTATTGGCAGCACACTACATTTGATGTTATCCCTAGGAAGCTCAGATTATCAATGTCACATTTCTGTTTCAAAGACTGAGCTTAGTCTGGGGCTAGTGTTCTTTCTCTGTAGCTTCATTTAAAATCTGGAGCAGAGATTTTATGTCCTTAGTGCTTTAAAACTGTAAACATTTTGAAACTATAGCTAACAATGTAAACAAATTGGTGGTCGCTTGTGTTAATGTTGACTTTTGTATATCCCTGTTCATGATTTCTATAATGTTTTTTATTATTATTCATTCCATCAAACCCTCAGTCTGCTGTGAAATGGTCATCGTTGTAATATATTTATCGTACACCTGTATACATGTGTCATAGTTTAAATTTATCCGTGTGGGGTCACAGAAAGATTGCATCTAACAAGCCATGTGACCCCATGCAACACAACATGACTTTTTAAAACGATTGTTTTGTGTATCGCTTATGTTGCTGTTTGTTCTTGTTGCAAAATACAATTTCATTTGATTGATTTGATGCCTACAAATTTTGTTTGTTTGTTACACCCATGAGCCAGAGAAATGATAATATATGACTTATAAGTGCTATGGCTGTTTATTATTATCACATCAGTCAGCATTGCATTCACATTGTTACACATCAGTCAGCATTGCATTCACATTGTTACACATCAGTCAGCATTGCATTCACATTGTTACACATCAGTCAGCATTGCATTCACATTGTTACATATTAGTCAAGACTGATGGGTTGATTTATTCAACCCAGACCAATAAATCCAGTTGTTCAGTCCAGACCGATGTGTCTGATGATTCAGCTTTTTCTGTCTTGTTAACTTATTCAGCTGCTACATACCAACATCTTGATGTCTCAAAAATGGCAGCGGAGACATACTACAAAGATTTGACCACTGAATAATCATTGCTGAGCTTTGTTCAGATGACTTCTTTCTGTGCCTTACACCAAAGACCAGTATTGAGGCCTGACCATAATATAGTGTGTTATTCAGGCCAGACTGATGACTCAGTTTGTTCTAATTGGTCAGATTATCCATCTGCTACATGCCCACATTTGATGTCTAAAAATGACAGGAGAGAAATAGTTCAAAGATTCAACAACAGGGTAATCATTACTGATCTTTTATCCACAGTATTTCTATCTGTATCTGTCATCAAAGTTCAGTATCGAGGCCGGCCTCACCCAGACTTCATGAACAAAGAGAACAATAACTTATTGTCTTTACTCTGATGACTTCACTTGTTCATTGCTGTTTTCTGTTGTTCAGTTGATGTCATCATCGTGTTGGACCAGGAGCGACTACACAGTGAGCTAAAGCGAGACATGCCAGAGTTTGTCAAGGTCGTGCTGCAACCAAAGTCAGGCGGAGTAAGCACCTATCCAGCTTCGATCATCTAGTTCTCACTTTTTGTTCCTAGAATCAACACTAACATTGGAACTAGGTCATTTTCTGTTGCTGCACCAACTCTGGAGTATGCTTCCTCTTAGTGTTAGATCAGTTGAAACTATTACGCAGTTCAGCCATCATTTTAAAACTTACCTTTGTAAACTTGCTTATCCACCATAGCTCCCTGGCGCATCCATTTGTTGACAACTTGAATACGGCTTATCAGTTGTAAGATTGACCAACCTTTTTGTCTTGATGCGCGTCTGAGCGTGGTTTCCAAGGACTTAGGTGCAATAGAAGTTACCTTATTGTTGTTATACCTGGCCACACAGCTTGTGCTGTGAATAAAAGCATAATATTTTAAGGTACAAAATCTTTTGATTTATTAGTTCAAATCATGTTATGTGGTATAAGCTGTACATATTGTAATATTATTACTGCCCAAATGTAATGAAGCATAATTTTTGTATAACTTTGACTGTTATCTAATATCTGACAGATTCAAATATATGTGGACACTTTCTGTCAGACACACGCATTCATGGTATGACAATTTGAAATAATTTGATATAAATTAAATAGTGTGTCGGAGTCTGGATCAGCTTCGTATAAAACAAATAGGCTGATTTAACCAGACGTTTTAGTAAATGGGAGAAAACTGGGTATTTTGTCAAAAAATAGGAACATGGTATGGTGACTCATGTTTTAGGTCGTGGAGCGGAATCAGAAGACGAGAGCTGAAGTGCGGGATGCAAAAATCCGTGAATATTTCTACGGACTACACAACACCCTCTATCCACACACATTTGAAGTGAAATTCAACGAAGTTCAGATCTTCAAGATTGGACGTGAGTGTGATTCCCATGAAACTTGTGTTTTCCACTGCTATGAGCCACCTGGAGAAATAGACATTGAAATGTGTTTCTTCCAGGCCATGTTCTGGTGGACCTTCTACAATCGGGACTCATGCCATTTTGTGCACAAATGCAATTTTTGAAACTTGGGTCTAGAAAAATTCCTGTGCCAACACCAGGTTATTCACCAGCACTTTGCTAATGATATGGGACTTACTTCTGTTAACTGCCCCATATTCTTGCACAATGTTAAAGATGAATCATTCTGGATACATTCAGTAGCAAAACCTGACAATTGAGTGCTATTGATACAGCATTTGTCTCTGCCCAAAATCCGGCCACTTTGGCCAACCGTAGGTGAATGGTAATACTAAAACAGTTATAAATATTTGTCTTAATGGAAAATACTTTGACTTAAAATGTAGCAATAATAATGACAATAAATTGAAATACTAATTAAAATACACATTAGAATGGTTAGAAGTGTATATTAGAATATTTGTGTCATTCAGATAAAATGGTCATGGATAATAAACAGCCTAAAATGCTCACAGATGTTATTTAAAGAGAAAGTGCATGTTTCAAATGGAGAGGGTTACGCTGCTTCTTGAAGCTGTCTGGCATTTTTGATAGACGTAAATGTCCTCCTTTGTGTGTTACCCAGGGCCCATACTTCCCCAGCAGATGCTGCCCATGGACACAGTAGCACAGAGTGACCGCACAAAACTTGTGCCCGTCCTGCCTAGTAAGTGAATAATTGTATGGTGTAACTCACCACAGAACACTGAGAGAAAGTATATTTGAAGAGTTGTTAGTGTTTTAAGGGTAAATCGCATTTGTTAGCTACATAACGCATGCAGACAATTGAGATGCACGTGCAGTGACCCTTTACATAATAATGTCCATTCTACGAATACAGTCTTTCTGCATTTGTGTGTACACCAGAACGGTTTCTTCTTTCATTTGTGTGTACACCAGAACGGTTTCTTCTATCATTTGTGTGTACACCAGAACGGTTTCTTCTATCATTTGTGTGTACACCAGAACGGTTTCTTCTTTCATTTGTGTGTACACCAGAACGGTTTCTTCTTTCATTTGTGTGTACACCAGAACGGTTTCTTCTATCATTTGTGTGTACACCAGAACGGTTTCTTCTATCATTTGTGTGTACACCAGAACGGTTTATTCTATCGTTTGTGTGTACACCAGAACGGTTTCTTCTGTCATTTGTGTGTACACCAGAACGGTTTCTTCTTTCATTTGTGTGTACACCAGAACGGTTTCTTCGTCTATCGTTTGTGTGTACACCAGAACGGTTTCTTCTTTCATTTGTGTGTACACCAGAACGGTTTCTTCTATCATTTGTGTGTACACCAGAACGGTTTCTTCTATCATTTGTGTGTACACCAGAACGGTTTCTTCTTCTATCATTTGTGTGTACACCAGAACGGTTTCTTCTATCGTTTGTGTGTACACCAGAACGGTTTCTTCTATCATTTGTGTGTACACCAGAACGGTTTCTTCTTCCTATCATTTGTTGCCTTTTGATTTCTTGCTGAATCTCACAGTAGATACATCATTAGTCAGAGATATGACCAAATGAACTCTGTCATTATTCTACAAAACAAAAGTGGTAAGATTTGTGTGCGCAAAATGTTTTCAAATTTTTTATTTAATTTAACTAAAAACAAAATTGGCTAACAAGTTGTATGGTCACCATTTAATTAAATAATGGGCACCGATTTAGAATATCCATTCCAGTAAGGGAAACATATCTTCAGGTTTTTGTGAAAAGATTTAAGCCCAGTAGAAACAGGCTAAACCAGTATATTATTTATTTATTGGTGCTTCTCAATTTTGCCGTATGCAATAGGAAAGATCATTTCAAAAGAGACCTGAACAGAGTCTTTCATAGACTATATTCTAAATTTCTACCTATATTTAATCACATTTGTGCAAACAAATTGTTTGAATAGTTGCTTTGAGTGAAGTTGTTATGAAAATAAGTGAAAACTGTTTATGGTCACATGACAGGTTCCCCTTCTGATACGAGGCAAGGTGCACCACTATAAGTATATATATATGTATATATATATTATATACCTTTGTCATGTGACCTATTTCCAGGCGCCTCATTGGTCCACCATGTCCTGAGTGTCAGCATGGCCTTGCAAGCAGACGATGACATCGTTCACGCGAATGTAGCAGGGTTTATTGTCATGTAAGTTGTTGTATGAGAAGCATCACAATGAAAATGGTTAAAAACAATCTCAAGATTGGGATATAATGGTAATGTTGTCATTAATATGTTTCCTGTTTCAATAATTTGGTGAAAGGGATTCTTTACATTTATCAACATTTGTTTATATTGGTGTGACAGCAACATGTTCTCATAGACATGTAAGATTTATTTAATATAACATAAGCAAGAAACTCAACAGTTGCATTACTCTAACCATTTCAGCCTTCCCAGCAGTTCCTCATGTCGCGCGCACACTTATGACAGATAGATGACCATATTTTGTTTCAGAAAGGAAACTTATAATAAAGTACGTAATTATGTTCAAGTGTTCATCGCCCCTATACAATGAGATGACAAGCCTAGCAGTAGCAGCAAGAAATAGATCTCTGATGCTTCACATAAACTGCATAGATTAAATCATTAAATAACGTGAAAGAGCTGTCTGCAATGTATATTTCTGTAGGTATAATTAATTATACAGTAAGATTACTACAGTCAGCATGAACGTGTTTGGTATCTCTGTACAAATAACTTGATGCATGATCTAACATTTTGTTGAGTGATTCTTTGACGTGCATGGACTATCCACCTACGAACCATTAATTGACCACTGGTTGTTGTAGCACTGCGATTGACCAGGACAAGAAGAGTTTCACCGTGCTATCCCCCTCCCCCCGACCCCTGCCTAGAAGCATACTCCTGGTGATGGAGAACATTCAGTTCATGGACATTGAGTAACAGACGGCATCACTGTGCAACGCCATGTCACCGTCGATTGAATGTCACGAGGCATACATCATGAGGAACGTGATTGTGTGAATATCTTACAAGTCATACCCATGACCTATGCAGTCAAAGTGCAGCGTCAAGAGGGTGAACATTCACCAGGGGTCGCTGGTGTGCTGTGGAAATGGTTGAGTGTACATCGCCTTCATAGCCGACATTATGGGGTTGCCTGTGCAGAGTGTGGTACAAAACTCGCTCGTATGTAGCAACGATGACCATAACAACAGTATCTGACAGCCCAGGATGATGTCATTGCTACGCGTATTTGTTTTTTGCATATATGAGTGAAGCGGTTTGTCAGATTGGATGTTTGAAATTGATAATATTTTTACTTAGTTCGCTGGAAAAAAACAGTAAATTTACTGTGAAATAAATAAAAATATGACCCATTCTGTCTTGGCAGTTTCTTTATGCCATGTGCCAAGATTAGTGGAAGATGGGTGAGATAGCCTGCTGATGGCTGTAGGGCAGTGATGTTAGAGATAAAGCCTGCTGCAATGTCCAGTCAGGCACGGGAGTTGTGACTGGAATGTTAGGATAATGTCTGCACTGTAGATTTTGGTCACGGTTACAGTGTGTGATTTCTTCATATACAAGTCACAAGTCTAACAAACAGGTGTCAACAGTCTTCATATATAAGAGGGAAAGTGCACGTGAAAACGTGGGAGGCATTCTCCTCAACAAAATGTTTTTACAATTTTAACAGACACACTTGTTTTTACAGTATTTTTTTCATTTGCTGTACTCATTCACAGCAAAAGCATTCATGAGAAAATGTGGAATTAGTTGACACCAAATAACTACCATGTTCCTAGAACAGCCTTGTGTGATACAAATTTATAAATTTTACTAATTTAAAAAGCAGCGTTGAGGAAAAGTGGTATTTCCTGCCAGAAAGCAGTCATGTTAATACATATGACCAAAACAGTGTGCCTTGGTGATTCTGTTGTCAATATCTTTGTCAACTTAAGTGTCGTTAGATTTGACACTGCTTGGGTTAGTTAGTGAACACAAATGTCGGATCTATGCCATAAATGGTGATTTGGCGTGGGCTCTTGTTTACTATTGGAGATTGCTGAAACACATCTGGTCTTCTTCACAGTAAAGATAATTCCAAAGGGTTGTGCTGCTTGGGAAAACTGAGAGATGAGAAACTGTGAGTCAAATTGTGTATGGACATGGAATTTACAAACAGAAGTTGACACATAAGTTGTTCTTTGGTTCTTGCCTGGCTTCTTGAAGGTGTCCGAGGCTACAGACAACCACCAGAGTGGACGCACACATAGACGTCTGTGCCAGTTGTCAAGAAGTATAAAATAGAGGTATGGGGGAACTAATACTGATTCGCATACCTTATGGAAAAAAATGGCAACTAATGTCTAGACGGCACTTTACAACTGGGAAACAACCCCATGTGTTCATTATATTCCAAAGTTTTACTTAGGCTATGTTATGCAAGACTTTCAAGTTGGCCTTTGAGTTGTCTTTTGATATTTAGTTAGATTTTTTGCACATTTAATTTCAGACCATTCCATGAAAAAACTGATACTATTTACTGGTAGTATTCACTGTGACATTGTAGCTCATTTGCATAACTTATTTTGTTGTTTGTTACACCATAACAAATATTAAATAACATTTGCACAAAACATGAGTTTGATTTGTGATGGGTGATTTCTAAAGCTGTCTGTATTGAGTACATGCAAAACTACAGCAAATTTTTACAACATTTTTATTATATGAACTTGTAAATAAACAATGTCTAAGCAGTTTTCACATTGTCCGATTCTGTTTTATATATATTTTATTATATGGAAAACTATTGTGTATGTACATGACAACCTTGTTAACTTGAACAGTCATCGCCATGCAGCTTTGTACACATACCTACAAAACAATTCTCCTGGATTACACGAGCGTTTCCCTCGTCTCACTCAGAAGGTTGCGTTGTAGTTTTACTTCCGTTCCATCACATTCTCGCACTTGCTTATACTCACACATACTCACTCACTCACTCACTCACTCACTCACTCACTCACTCACTCACTCACTCACTCACTCACTCACTCACTCACTCACTCACTCACTCACTCACTCTTTCTGACTGGAAAATGTCAAATGAACCAGTAAATTTTGACTTTCAAGAAGTTAAACAAGACAGGTGAATACAAATCTATAATTTTTTAATAACTATGCCAAAAATAACAGTATTTGAACATTTTAAATACTTTAGGAAAGTATTTAAATACAAACACTTTCATTTCATTAGTGTCAGATACAATTACTTCAAAAAATGTATTTAAATACTTTCAAACACAAACGAGACAGAGACCAGTAGCGACAGGTGGTCAATGACGTGCACTCCAGTGACCATCTCGGTCAAGGGTTGTTACTTTATCCATTATGTAAAGCAGTGACTACAGGAATTCTCGAGACAGCATTTGTTTGTAGTGGGTGCTCTTACACGGTCTATCTTGTAAAAGATGTTTCAAATGTCCTTTTGCATTGGCAAGTTGTATGGGAAAGTAATGTAAGAAATACAGCCAGGGTTAAGAAATCTTACTCGAAAATGAATATTGCCACTCTGCTCTGTTAGCCTTTGTGTACCTCGGTGTGTATATAAATATATTATTAAATAGATGTATATAACAATCAAGTATGCATTACTGTACAACAGACGCTGTACAAATCAATAGGTAGTATTACAACAGACCTGCCCGCATAGGTTGGTTTCCCACCTACAAAACTAGAAATTCATAAGACTCGTACATGAACCTACGTGGTTACCAAGTCCACTGTCTTACCGCTCATGTTCACACGGCGGTCACCAGCTGACCACTATAATTATAGACTTCACAAAAATCATCTCGGAGGACATTTAATTATCCCATCTACTCAAATGATAAGCCAGAAATGCACTGAAGTGATGTTGTGTTATTTCTAATGTTCTGTTAATTTGTTCGAATGACTTAAGAAAACATTCCACCAATGTAGAATGTTGGGACAAATATGACAAAGTGTATTGTTGAAAATGTAAAACATGTACCAGGAATTTGTACTAGGAACATGAAGGCATCCTCATCCATTTATTTAGCCTTCCTTTTATTAGCAGAACAATAAATGTAAAACCAGTTGAAGAGTGGCATAGTTTCTAAACTAACAACATCAAATGATATGTTAATTATAATAAACCTGGTCCCCAATGTACCGGTACACAATTATGCACTGTAAATAATAATATATCACGCATACTCTACACTACAGTAAATACTGCCATAGACATAAAACTTTTAAATGTATAATCTAAAAATAAAGTAATGTATAACATTGAACTATTATACACCATAAAATTACATACCGCTTTTGTACATAGGTTGTATGAATGACACATCTGCACAAAATAAACCACTGACATATACAACAGGTGTACAAGTAACTGGTACCATATTACCAGACACAATGATATATATATATATATACAGTGTGTGTATATATATATACCTGTTATTATTATCTATACATTGTAGATATTTTTTAACTATCTACAATACATGACCCCCAATAGAATGACACCACCTTGCTGTGTACCTGTATAACATAAACTTGCCATGTACCTGTATGGCATAACTTTGCTGTGTATCTGTATTGCATAACCTTGTTAAATATTTCAGCTGCCTTTTATTTACATGTACAGTAGTCCCCCTCTTATAAGGCCCTCTTTGCCGATGGCCACCCGAATTACGTGGCCATATTCTCATTACATTAGCATTGTCTAATGTAAACCACCCCTCACTAGCGGCTAACTCGGTCAACGGCCAGGGTGACAGCAAGAGTCTACCCCTCGGCAGCGGCCAATCGGCAGCCGAAACTACTATTTTCAATCACAAGATGATATCAATGTTTATAACAAATTAAGTAGGCCTACCAGTAGTACCATACACACTCGTCGTGCTGAGTTGGCATTCGAACTTGTGTTACAAATTACATCATCTATGACAAATCAACTGTTATTTTCCATCTAAATGATGTTCACTGTCCATACGTTTTCTTTTCACGTACTACATTCATCGATGGTTCCCCCTCACCAGAGGCCACCCGCCTTATAAGGCCACTTTAGATTTGCTGAAGGGTTGGCCTTATAAGAGGGGGACTACTGTAGTACATAAATGTTGTAAAAATATTGAACACTTCAACAACACAGCTAATGTTATTGTCTCAGATAATACATTTCAAGTGTAAAAATATAGTTGTATTGTTCAGGATTTAAACATTTGAACTGACAAACATGCAACAATGTTTTGAGAAGTGGTTCATATTGACTTAAAATAGCTGGCAACTCACCGTGCCAAAGAAGGGTATATATTTCTAGACAAACTGTAAACTTTTAACAAATAATAAAATCTTTCTTAATTGACCCGTTAGTTTGACTTAACAGCACAAGTCAACATGACATGTGATTAACAGGTACTACACAGACACATATTTATACTGGTACACATAAATTCTATTCCTTACTAAAACACACAAACACGATTTTAACAACAATTAAAATATGCACCAACATTCTGAACCAATTTCATAAAAATGAGCCAAGAGGCCCTGAAGTCCTTTGGACTAATACGTCAATATGTGACCCAGGCTGACCAAATGAGTGATAAGTCGGAAAAATTGTAATATTGTTTTCCTACATCCTTGTAAAGGTTGGGTAGGGTGTTTACACGGTTTCAAAAATTATGACTGCTACAAAAATTGGCGAAGTTATGGAGCATTGAACATGGTAAGGGTCAAAAAATGAAGAAAACGGTTGTTGAAGTTTTATATTATATATGCAAATGGATTGCATGGAAATATTACATGCATGACATTCAAATGTGGCACACAGTATGTATGTTATGTTGCAATGATACACTGGAAGTACAAATGTGCAGCTACAAAGACTTAGCAAGTTATGCCAGATTATGTCTTTATGTGTAAAACGAAGAGGACAGATTATTTGAGAGAAAAGGGTAGACTAAAGAAAATAAAAAATGACAAAGCTAATGCAGAGTTAAGAGAATTGGCTAGTTGGCATAAATGCTTTACAAAACAAATATAAAAATGCTACCATAAACAGTTACATGAAAACTTGCGCAACCGAAAACATAGCAAGCCTGCAGAATACTGGGATATACTTAATAAAGCAAGTAACTGCAGTGAAAAATGTTGAAATATTTCACTGGATAAGTATATGAACCACTTTGAAAAACTCGGTGAAAAACCTGAAAGTGAAACTGCAGCCCATGAGATACATTTTGATCCAAGAAAGATTTCCCAGTCAAACGAACTCATAAACAGACCATTCACGCAAAATGAGGTACTAATGCAAATCAAAAAGGCATGTGGTACTGATAATGTTATAAGTGAATACTTAAAAAAACCAGGGCCTGTCTGTCATCCTTCTTCTCATGTGATGTAGAGGTACAGCAAGGCGAAAACTTGTCTCCTTTGTTATTTGCTATTTACCTGAATTTTGAACACTGTTAGTCATAATTATAAGGGACTTGACATGACAGCTGGTGAAATTTACAACAACCTTAGTGATGATGATGTAGACATTTTCTTGAACATGTATGTTCTACTATATGCTGATGATACTAGAATGATTCAATCAAATACAGATTTCTTGTGTATAGCGGAACTATGTCAACTCTTCTAATGGTTGACATTTGGTTGTTTCAGGTGTCAACTATATTGTGAATCTGTAATTATTAGTTTATATTGATACAATTGATTTACAAAGTACCATGTCTACACAAGGCATGGCAAGTGTAAACAGAACAGTAGAATGCATTTGATATCAATAAAGTGTAGGATATTTTTAGAAAATAGGCAAAATGTGACAAATTACCAGCTTTTTTCTTTAAAAAATTTCTTATAGTTATATTAACAAATTTATGACAGGAACCTTGGTGGATGTATTCTAATTAACAATATTTTATAATGTTTTCCCTACTCCACTGTTCACTAGAGTGAGACTAGACATATCTCAACCAAGGACCATCTCAGATTGTTTTCACTGGAGATGGAGGTTTAGAAACTGCTTTGTTTAGCGCCATACACCAATTTAGTTTTCACAGAAAAT
The DNA here is from genome assembly GCA_963995525.1 of Escarpia spicata. Lineage (NCBI taxonomy): Eukaryota > Metazoa > Annelida > Polychaeta > Sabellida > Siboglinidae > Escarpia > Escarpia spicata. Next base: position 67,867,856 of record OZ023205.1, on the reverse strand, counting down.
ATTGTTGTAGAAAAAAGGAACAAATATCACCTAACTTTATTAGGTGTTCTAGCTTACACCCACTCGATTGTCTCATATAGGAGAAAGGCCCTCAAGAAATGCCAAACATATCGAAAACACATTAACTCTAAATACCCACCATTGCATTTTTTTAAATACATCGCCAACTGGTAGATTAGAAACTTATTGTCCAAGTGAAGAATGAGGTGAACGCTGTGCCTTGAAGGAGATGCACTTGCAATATTCCAACACCGACATATTAATATAGAGATGCTGGTGTGGAGTGTGATAGTTATACCAGAAAGGACAAGAACATTTTCATAGGTATCTCCAAGTCGATATAACTGAAAGTTTCACGTGGGTAAAAAGATTGGGGTCTTAGGTTAAGTGACACTTGTGGCTTGCCACACCGAACCGGGTATTAAGTGGCACAGGCCTTTCTGCATGCGAGCCAAAATATAATTTTTAGCAATAAATAAAAAACTACAGCAGATATTTCAACCAATAAGGTATCATTTCAAAGTTTATAAACTAAAACCGATTTCACAATTTTGCAACTTAACACCCACTTTGCTGTGTCTACTCAATAGTGTGGTACATCGATGTATTCAAATGGCCCATAAAATATATTTTGATCAGATATTACGCTGGAAGTCAGTTCCACATCAGAAATGTTCTAGTTTGTCTAAATGTCATGGCCAACCAAAATCTTGTCCAACAATTTGGTAGAACTTGTGGTTGAAAGGCCGGAAGAACTCACGCAATTTCAGTACAACTTCATTTTTGATCTTCGGGTGTTTCCGTCCCTTACTTGGGTGCAGACATTTCCGCCGGGTATTGTCATACTGGATGCAGTAAAACCCACGTGACTTGTTGAAATAAAAATGGTCTTCTGTGATCCGGTGATCCAAGCCCAGATATTTTTCTACCCTTTGTAGTGCAGCAACTGGATCTGACACCAGGGTTTTACCGTCGACAAAATGAATCTGGTTCAATGGGAACCATTTCAGCCAGTTCTGCATATGGTGGATGTATATTGAACGCTGGATGCCTCGATATGACTTGTTGACCCTCCCAGTATATGGGTCAATCACTTTCCTCTCAAAAGGTGTACAATGTTTGTTTTTCGCCCGTTGATTCATGCACAGTTGCAGCCAATCAGAGACAGTTCGCTCGAAGGGGTCGCGAACTATAAGTAGTAATTTTACAGTACTGTTCATGCGATAAACCAGTTCTGGGACCGACTGTACTGTAAAATATGCTGGTGTCTTTTCTATTGTGATCTGGTCAGGAAATGAAAACGGCATTCGCTTACGGTACCAATTAAGACCAAGTTCATAGTTGTTGTCAAAGAAGTGTATTTCCCTCGCTGCCGTTTGAATTGAGGGATGAAGATCAAGGAACTTTAGGAGGGCTCTCGTTCCAGCTTTCCGTACTCCAATGATTATGCACTGTGGCAGTCGCCGCTGTGTGTGTTTGTATCGGATCTTCGTATTCGTTTTTTTCGTTGATGTTGCTGACGTTGGGACGATGGACGTAACAGTGGTAGTTGTCCCATAATGCACTTCTCTACTGGGCACTATGTACACAAGGATGAAAATGACAATGATTGAGACAATCACTATCAGTGAAGAAAGTCTTGCGCGTGACAGACTTGGCCACCATTTTGTCACACTGGTTTGCTTTGGTGGTGGTATTACTACAGATGGCGCCACCAGTAAGCAATCCTTGTCACTGTTCATTTCAGTTTCGACACCGTCTTCTGCAGTGAGTTCTTTGTGACAATGGACATCGTCTCAGTCTACAAACCACACAAGTGGATAATAATAATAACCTTTATTGTTACATAATAATGTTCACTACAGGAATTATAAATATACATTATGCAACAAGTGGAATGAAGCAACAAATTTGCTTATATTCCTTATCCATGTGCTCAAGTTATAAGCAGATCATAATTTGTGAAAGAGAACAAATGCCATCATGATACTCTAACTAATTAATTAACAGTATAATATAAGTGTACCAACGAAATGACATAGTTAATGCTCATCTGCTGGTGATAAATTGTCTTTGAATAAATGTGTAATACAAATATAACAAGGTGCGTCATAACATAACAATAGATTCAAAGTAGAAACAGAAACTATAATCTATATTACTGATTTTGCAGAAGCAGACATTTTACCCTTTTTTGAAGATATGTAAAGTTGCACAATATTGTAGAAACTTATTTATAACAAAAGTACAAATTTTAGGACCAACATATTCCAAAGATAATTGTCTGCAATTCGTTTTGTAATATGGTATTTCATATGCTATTATCTGCCTTGTAGTATATTTATGTGTGACTATTTGCAGAATAAATATATCATTAAATATATCTGGTAACATACCCTTATTATGCTTGAACATTAGAATACAGCATAAATATTTATTTATCTGATAGATTTTCATTATCTGTAAAGATAAAAATTAAGGTTCTGTGTGTTCAAAAAATCCTACATGACTAATTATGTGCAAAATTATTTTTTGCAATATATATATTTTAGCTAAATATATACTCAGGGCCCTTCTCCAAACAATATTACAATAAGTAATGTATAGGTAGATAAACATATAATATAGATTTACCAATAGGCTTTTATCTAATTTGTTCATCACCTTTTTATAACGCCAATATTCTTAGATATTTTATTTGATATATATTTAATGTGAGCGCTCCAGTTCAATGTGTTATTTATAAATAGACCCAGGAACTTTATTTTGTTGAGTGTCAATCAATTTTCTACCGTCTATGTAAATGTTGTTATCCCTCTGTTTTATGCTGTTCGTATTACTAAAGGTCATTGTATGAGTTGTCCATATATTTAAAGAAAGTTTATTAATTTTAAGCCATAGAGTTTTTTATTTCAGAGTTTATAGCAATTTCCATTTCATGTATAGTGTTGCCTTGTATAAAGATACTTGTGTAGTGAGCAAACATGATAGTAAGCGTTGTGCCAGATAAAGTAGGCAGGTCATTTATGTAGATAATAAGAAAGAGTAAAGGTCCCTTAACTGATCCCTGTGGAACACCACATGTTACATTGTTAAGAGTGGATTTTGTTCCGTTAAATATTATTGGTTAAATAGTTATGTATTAATTCGAGTATGTTTCCCCTAATTCCATCAGACCTGGGGCCGAGTACATTTTCATGAGTACGAGTACTTTGACGATGGACGAGTACGAGTACATTGCTAAAAGCTGAGTACGAGTACATTCTCACGAGTACGAGTACAAGTACATTTTTGTAAATATAAATATTAAATAATAACGTATTGCAAAATTATTTTCATGTGGCCTTTTATCTCGATCTTACAGTATTTGCATTTCCCTAACACATTCCCTGTGGAGTTAGGTGGTATCACAAAATGGCTAAGTACAGTCGACATGCTACTAGTACTAGTTTTATACTTCAGCTCTTGCAACAAAGTTGAACAAACAATACTCCAATTAACTTAATCAACAATGTAGTAGATCTCTCTGCAATGTAGGCATGTGGTATCACTGTCATGATATATCTAGGGGCAATATTGAGTCACTGACCAACTAGGCACACGTAAACCAATCCTAAAGTACGATTGACATTTGAGAAAAAAACTTAGCCAATCAAGTTGATATCTGTCTTATTAATGATCACAAATGAGTGGGTAAAAGAGACTGACCAGTGGATACCCCCAGCCAGTCATTGAACTTTGCTGGTTGTCTCCAGGTTAAGCATGTAAAACAAAGCAACCAACAGGAGGATTTGTTACCTGGCATCCCACTGGCTACATGTCTTTGTTTAGCATTTCTCTTATCTCTACTCCCTCAGTGTGTGTTCTCTCTGACCTAGACTATCATGCCACATGGCTTCACTGGTGTCACACTAAGTTGGCACCGGATTATATTAGTGTAGGGTGATGTCTGACTTGAGCCACCTTACTTCTACAGAGGAAGACTGGCAGTTCTTGTTCTTAGCAGTTAGCACTGTCGGCCAGTGCCAAGTGGCATGGTCTCCAGACTACATTAAATGCATTCCCTGTCTAACAGGTGGGTTAACTGCTACTAGTAGTTGGCTCTTTATGGACATCCTGGTGGCTTGATTAAACAGTTTTATGGCCTGAACTGATAGCCTACAATTATTGTTTGCTTAACAGGGTGTTTCTGACTGGGGAAAGATGCTGCCTGTTGCCATGTTAGGGTATCATAGTCATGGACTCATGGCTATCAGAGAATGAGGATGTACTATGTATAGGGATGGCAAGGTGGCATTCTATGTGAAATAACAAAGTATAAAAAAAAATAGTTGAGCATTAAAATATTTCAGGAAAGTTTGATTTTATAACTGCAAATAAATTAATTGTTCCCAGTATATATTGAGAAAGTACTCAGATGTACTCGTAATGTACTCGTAAAGTCTGAGTACAATGAGTATGAGTACGAGTCCATGACCCATAAGTTTTATGAGTACGAGTACGAGTACTTCAAAAATGTACTCAAGTACACGAGTACCGAGTACTTCCGCCCCAGGTCTGAATTCCATAATGTGCTAATTTTCTCAATAACATATTGTGATTAATAGTATCAAACACTTTGGCGAAATCCAGAAATACCCCAATTACATGTTCTTTGTTATTAATTGCCTTACTAATGTTATCCATTAGCATTGAAGTAGCCAAATCTGTGGAATGTACTCTCCTAAATCCAAATTGAAAATTAGACAGGATATTTTGTTTCAATATATAATTTACTAATCTGTTATTTATTAATATTTCAAAAACCTTTGAAAATACAGGCAAGATAGATATCGGCCTGTAGTTGTTAATTAATGTTGTATCACAATTTTTTAATACTGGGACTATTTAAGCTATTTTGAGTTGATCAGGAACATATCCTTGATCAAATGATAAGTTTATAATGTAACATAACGGTTGAAGTAGGTTGGAGAGGACCTGCCTAAGAATGATGTTTTATTTCATCCCATCCTGATCTAGTTTTTAAATTTCTGGATAATTCCTTTTATCTCATGTGGAAAATGGTTGGTGACAGAAACATTGAATTTCCATAGACTCGATTAATATAATGATCAGGACTCCCTGATACAAATGGTATCTTATCTTAAAATATTCATTAAATTTATCAGCTGTTTTTTTTTATTTACCATCAATTAGTAATTAGTTTCCTTCCTATAATAGTCTTTAGCATTCTCCAGGTTTGTTGTAAGTTGCCCGTGTACTTATGAAGCTCATGTCGGTAGTATGTTCATTCTGTTATGTTAATAAGGCAATGTAATTTATTTCTATATCTTTTGTAATTAGTTTCATTGTAAACAGTAAGTTTTTTTTAAAGTAATACTTATACAATTTGTGTTTGGTTCTAATGGAATGTCTAAGTTCCGTAGTAATCCATGGTTCATGTTTTCTTGCCCTGTTATTTGTTTAATAAGTGGAAATGTTTTATTGTCTACAAATAAAATGTCATTAAGGAACTTAGAATAACTTTCTTGAGGATCTCTGGGAGCATAAATTTAATTCCATCTTATCTGATCAATACTCTCTTTAAATGTAGTAGTAGTTTATTCATTACATATTCTTGTCTCTATTACTCTATCTACCTTTGTGTCATTAGTTTGTTTAGTAAGTAAGGATGCTGGTATGCAGTCAGAAATATCTGTATATATTATTCCGTGGAACTGATAGTTTGCGCCAGGTACATCATTACTGTATATATTATCTATGACCGTAGCAGTAGTTGCTGTTTTTCTAGTGGGATTATTGATAAGGGGTATAAATGAATGTTAAAATCACCCATTATGTAACACTGTTTATTTCCAACCTTAAGAGTTTCTATAATATTCATAACATGTTTAGTAAAAGTGGTAATGTTTGTACTAGGTGGTCGATAGACGATACCAACAATTGTTTTCTTCTTATTATTATTATTATGTGTTGTAGACTGAGTCTTCATATAAATAAACTCACATTCCAGACATTCGGTTAACTCGATAAACTCCAGGGAACTACGAACATACAAGGATACACCACCTCCCTTCTTGGACGGTCTAGCTAAATGAATACTTTTATATTCAGGTAATTCACACAAGTCAACATTGTTGTTATTTAACCAAGTTGCACTTAGACAAATAACTGTGAATTTGTTGTCTATCAACGATAAGAAATCACTCAGTTTACCAAAATTCTTTGATAAGCTTCTAATATCTAAATGCATGAGTGAGAATTCTTCTTCACAAAGATTATTTCTTTTTATAGCATCATTGATGTCATCCTCAAGATAATATTTAGTATTTGCAAAATTCAATAAATTACAATCTAGATCTATATTCCACATTGCAGCGTTACAATTCTCATAATCACGTACGTCACCTGCATATGCCAAGGTAGTATTACGTGCTGACTCATGATACTTATATGTTTTATATACATACACAAAAATACGGTACACAAATATAATCAATTTCAAGTCATCAGAAATTGTATTTCACAGTCAAATTTACCTTTTTTCTTCAGTTCAGTTTTAGCAGCATTCAGTTGTTTCTCTCAAACTGACTATCTGCTAGATGACAATGTTGTAGTCTTTTATCATAGATAACATTACATTTTATTAAATATGTTTTCTTATTTATGATTGCCGTTGTAGTATGGTACCCAGTAACAGGCTTTTGATTATACCTTTTATGGTATAAAAACAGATTATATTATACCTTTTGACATAAATAGGTAATTAACTCGAGTGCATTATACCTTACGGCTACGCCATTGCCTGGTTATTAGATCAGACTATTGCACTGATGGGCAATCTGGATCGGCCTTCACTTCCAGTGAATGAAAGACAAGAATCAGGACCTCCTCTTCATTGTCAATCTGTCGCCCTATGTAATAAGTAACGGGCAATATGGAGCCATATTTTGCGTTTATAATTACATTTAAAATATAAAACAAACTATCAGCTGCCGTTAACTACATTGCTATTTTCGTCTCTGTTGCTGACCACAATCAGACAAAGCGACTTAAAAACATATTACAATTAGCTGAACATGACCACACGTTAAACTCGGAAGTTTTTTAGCGAGAATGCCTGCCTGGGTGAATCATATTTGAATGGCTGTGTGAATCTGAATGTAATATCGCCCACTAAAAGTACGGCATCGTAAACACCACAATTCATTGGTTCTGACATTATATAACAACCACATAGCATACCCAAGATCGCTTGATGAAACATCCAAAACATAGTTTTCTACCGATAAATGCAGCAGTACAGGTGAAATTACGAACAAAATTTGAAACGAATAAGTTTTCTTTTAGGACTTTTTGGTTTTTCTTCCGGCTGCCGTAACCCAGATTCAGGTGGCTATTCCTCCGTGAGTTCCGGTGCGCATGCGCGTATACCATTTACTAATCTGTCACATACTCCGGCAGCCGTAACCGCAATTTGCAGCGCTAACATTCCGAGAGTGCCGTAATCGCATGTGCTTGAGTTAAAGTTCCGAGAGTGTTGGCTAAGACTAAGTTTGGTGCCGTGTGTACTGTACCTGCTACGGCAGCCGTAACCGCAATTAGCGGCGATAACATGTCATAATACAATAATTAAAATGAAATAATAGCAGTGTATTATATAAAATATTTTTTTATTTCTAAAGCAAAGGTATCGCGTGTTTTAATCTGCTATAGTTTTTGAAAACTTATTTGATTTTTCAGGTTTTTTTCAATTTATGTTAGTATCTAGAGTTAAACCTAAGTCTAAGAAGTTAATTTCTTCCACCCTCTCAATATTTTCAATTTTGAGAAGTAGGCTCTGTATAGGTTTGTTTGGCAGTTGGAAGGTCTTGTATTTAGATTTTACTTTTATTTAGTGACAAGTTATTAATATTCTGAGTTCTTCATTTATTAGAGATTCTATATTTCTGTTTTCTGCTTTCACTAAAAGTTTCAATGGTGTTAAATAAAATGTTATCATCAGCATATATATTATAAATTTCAACATTTGGCTTGCTTGTGAAAAGTCAATTATAATCTATAGTAAATTAACAGTGGTCCAAGGATGGACCCTTGTGGTACACCTACTTTTATAAGTAAAGTATAAGATGTAGTATCTTCAAATTTGGTATATTGTTTCCAGTTGCTTAAATCGCTTTCGAATAAGAGTCTTGCCATAAACTTGTTTAATAGTATCGAATGGTAAGTTTAAAAAAATACTACCCGGTAATTGGTAACTGCTTTTTGTCCATTTGAGTAATTATTCTATCTACTAGTTCGAGTGGTGCATATTCTGTCAAATGGTTAGGTCTCAATCCGTACTGATTATCAAAAATAGCTTAGAATCAATAAAATAAGTGGATAACTGATTATGGATAATGTTCTCTAGTCAGAAACTTTCATATCCAAGATGTTTAATTTACCTGGTAGAGGACTAGAGGCTTTCGTCAACATATCACGTCGACTTCATCAGTACCGATGATGCTGAATGACGTTCTCTAGTACTTTAGAAATAGTTGGAAGGAGAGAAATTGGCCTGTAATTTTGTATTAGAGTTGGTTAATTACTATGGTTAGTAATTTAATTATTGCCGGTTCAATAATTTTTAGCAGTATTGGTGAAATTCCATAAAATCCAATGCTGTTTTTAGTTGGGAGATCATTTATTGTTTTCCTTACTGTTTCTTCATCCACATTCTTAAATTTAAGAACTTTTGTATCTATTTTTTTGTTTCTTGTATATTTAATGTCTTCTATAATTAGTTTGAGCTATGCTTACCCTCGTCGTCATTGTAATTATTATTTGGATCGTTATTTTAGAATTGCAGGTTTACTTAGTTGCTAAAGCAAGGGCATTCGTTAGCAGCAAGTTTTCCAATTTTTTTGCTGCCTAACATGCACTGAACAAAGTATAGTAGTCCCCCTTTTATAAGACTCCGCTCACCGATGGCCACCCGGATTACGCGGCGATATTTTCCTTGCATTAACGTTGTCTAATACAAACCACCCCTCACTAGCGGCCACCCAGCTAACAGCCGGGGTTACAGGAAGAATCTACCCCTCAGCAGCCGAAACTGCTATTTTTTAATCACAAGACGATGTCGATGTTTATAACAAATTAAGTAGGCCTTCCATACACTCATCGTGCCGAATTGGCATTCGTACTTGTGTTACAAATTACATTATCTATGACAAATCAACTGTTATTTTCTATACAAATGATGTTTACTGTCCACATTCATCGGTGGTTCCTCCTCACCAGAGGCCACTTTAGATCAGTACAGTAGTCCCCCTCTTATAAGGGTTGGCCTTATAAGAGGGGGACTACTGTACTGAAGCGTAGGCAATTACTTTCTGTCAACGCACTACTAGTATACGGTAATAACTATTCTGTCAATAGTGTATTCACATAATTTATTATCATGAAATAAATCACACAGCATTTACACAGCACAGAACACATGCAAACGTGTAGGTGTACTTATAATACTATTTATATCCAATTGCAAGGAACTGCCAAATGATCATTGGAATATGAGTTAACCCATTATAATTTACACCTGTCAACCTATTATATAATATCATTATGCAATGTACACAAAATAATATGAAAAACATTGACATACATAGCAATTATCAGCATTTAACAATCTTTGCAACCCTTGCAAATCCAAATTGTTGCCTTTGGAGCTGCCTTCAGGGGAACACATTTAAAGTGAAACCACTGGAGACAGCTTTCACAAGCAATACATTCTTCGTCATGCAGTGCCTCCGTGCATGTGGCACAATACCACACCGCTTCCTCCTGAAGTTCTGCGGCAATGATCTCCACTGCCTGCCAAGCCTTTGTATCAAAGTACTTTCGAATGGCCGCGAGGCACACATGGCTGTCAAGGCAAGCAGCTGTCTGCACATTCCTACTAATGTCCGCATCTCTCAGCAGCCGGTCACCATGGAGTGCCGCCACAGCCGTGTCTCTCTTTGTAAACCAGCACAGCATGGCTGTAAAAAGGATGCAAATATTAACATTATGTATGCAGTCATAGAACGCAGATGTATAATAGGCACAATAAGGGTTCATACAGAATGAGCAAAGTCAAATTAAAGAACATTCAAGAACAGTTTTGATTAGAAGATTCTCACAGAAGATTAAAACTCTAATTAAATTGCTTTTCACAATGTCAATGATGCTTAGCGTGTCATGTTTTCACCAAGATTCTCATTAGGCTAAGTGTGCACATAATTTCTCAATAAGTGAGATATTGCCTGCACAAGTCAGTCTTAGCAAGTCCACGATGTGATATTTATTTTCAAAATGTTGGCTCTGCCTTACCCTAGCCTTTAATGATAATTTAACTTGCCTAAATTATTAGCAGTGTCTGCCTACAAGGTCCTCCTTCGGGGAGTAAAATATTATTTATATATAAACAAGATTATGCAGGACCATACCGAGCTCCCTTTCCACTGGCAACTTCGTGAGGAACTTCACTGGTCCGGCACTCTTGCGCTTCTTAGGCAAGCCGACTACAGTCAGTTCTGCTCCCTTCGGGCGACCCCTTCTCCTCATTGAAGGTGGCATTGCCAGATTACTCAGATCAGACAAAACTGAAATAAAAACAGCAGTGATATCACTTACCAATATCAAACAGTGATATAATTTACCTATGTGGAACACTGCAACCTGTAGTAGTAGTAAAAGTTTTATTTAATGATGATGACTGTGTACACAAAACATAATCAACCAATTTAACAATTCTAGACATAAATATTGAAGTCAATAATAATATAAAATCAAATCAAAATAAATGAGTTAAAAGAATTGACCATTTAAAAGGAACCAGTCATTCAGGCATATAAATTGAACTGTGCAAATAATTGTATATATCCTTCTTTAGACATTAAAAAAAAGACTGTTTTGAAGGTCTCCACACTATTAGCATTTTGCATAGATTCACGTTTTGTATGTATCGCTTAGCTTTTTGGATGTCATGATTGACAACCCTATACACGATCAAATTTTATTCCATATTAGTTGCAGTACTTACACTCGACCAGATGTTTGCCGCGTCCAGTGTGCACAGTCTGCCGATATGCTGCCCTCTGGACTGCTGGAGTGGCGGCGGTTGTCGCTGGCGTCGCTGACATCGGCACAGTAGAGGCTGTAAACAAACCATAATTAGAAACTGGACATGAAAACTATAAACTGGAGTGGCGTTTGTCGCTGACATCGGCACAGCAGAGGCTGTCAGCAAACCATAATCTGAAACTGGACATCAAATACAGGAAAACTATCAAACGGTACTTTTTCCAGTGCACAGTCTGCCAAGTGATAGTGATACAGTGAAATATTGTACTCGTATGTACTTGGTAAGCTGGATCCTTCTGCCCAGCAACGCCGGACATTTTTCAGGAAGGCTAGCCTCTCCTCGAACATCTCCATGCCCACTTCCGAAGCCAAACTGGCGAGGTCCTTTGCCACGCCCAGCACTGCAACATACTTTTGGTGCGACATCAGGGCTGGTGCTGCTGAAGGTGACGGCACAACAGTGAGCTCGGCACTACCATAAGATCCTTCTTCTTTCTGTAGGCGAGTATGTGTCGGCAAGGCAGTCTTTGCGTGATCCAAAAGGAACACTCGCAAGACGACTCGGTGGTGGTGATGATCCCGTCAGATGACACGAATTCTCGTCCGTCCTCAGGCATCTTCACACTGTCCTGCAGTGACATCTGTTTGGCGATCAGTGTGTAGGAGTATGGTGTCGTGTATGTGGTGTACTGCAAGTCTTCGGCTGTGATGTGTGGTTGTTGGATGGCGGGTGTCTTAATGCATTGCATGATGTGTTGTCTCTCCCCCCGTAGAACCCTCAACACAGCGAAGAACTCCGAAAAGAATGTGTCCAGGCTCGCAAACCTCGAACAGACGCTCTTTATTTTGCCGTTCATACTTTTGAGGCGGTTGTTCGTAAGCTCACCAAGGTTGAATTGTCCGTTCTTGAAGCAGGTGACCCACTCCTGTTTGATCGGAAGTCAGTTTTTATCAAAGTACTCTATCACCGGTCGACTGCCAACATTCTGCAGGGATGCATACTGCTCATCGAATTCCTGAGGTGACTTGGAATGTGCTAATCTGGACAGAATCTCCAAAACTGTGTCCCGAACGCCAGAGCGCAGACCCATCTTTTCCAATGTAAACTCTCGCTTAAAAGACCGTAGCGTATGGAAAAGGCACAGCTGTAGTGCAGCGGCGGGGAACTCAACTGACAATGTTCTCCTCTCCGTCATGTCCTTGTCTGTCATGGTGACACTCGGCCAGTCCTCGTTGAAGCGCTTGAAGGCCACTAGCATTTCCTGCAGTGACGCTGCCGATTCGCTGACAGTCAGGTAGATGCCAACTATCTCTGAGTGGCCATTGCCGTCGATGGCCATCAAGACGTACAGAGGCATACGGAGCTCTGTCAGTTTGTATGTGGCATCAAAGAGGAGCACTTCTGGGTATTTGTTGTAGACAGTGCGCATTGTATGGTCCTGGTAGAAGAGACCAACAAACACCTCTACAACAGATCCTGAAAGCAAAATATCAGAACAGAATAGTACACTTCAAAATGTATTCAGTAATGACAGCACATGGACATTTAAGGGGAGACACCCAGTCAGAACTGTGTCAAAAATAATTGTTATGACAATTTTTGTTTTCTTAACTTTTTGATATATCTACTTCACAATAAAGACTGTTTTTTTACAGTTACTCACTGCTAAGTCACTGTACTAGTTTTGGCATCCAATTGGGTCATTCATGTAATACATCCAGATCCGAGGAGAAATGCATTCCAACTGTCCACACAACAATAATGAGAAGACTATCAACATACCTGTGCATTGAAATAGTGATCAGTTATTTGGATTATATCACAGGGGGTTTTGAAGGGGGAAATGTTTAGCATAGAAAAACAATTCTGTTTAAAAAGATCTAAAAAAATCTGGATGACATACAAAAATGGCTCTGCTCAAAAGTCAGTATAGTTCATTATATGTATGCACATAAACATTGTTGGTGAAATTGATAATCTTTTTTTTAAATAAAATTGCTCATGTCTTATGGGTACAAAAAAATTACTTGAGGAGTAATTCCGAAGTAAAGAAACTATAATGTACTTTACAGAAAATTTGAGATAAATATTTACCAGGAATGTCATTCAGCTGCTCAATGAGCTTCACCAAGTCGTTGTGGCTCGACGTCTTTTTCACGTTGGTGCTCATGTTTGACATGTGCCAGAGCGTAACCTTCTTTCCAGTCATATCCTGCAGACAAAGAATTAATCTAGATGCATTAGAGCAAATTAATCACTTGAAGAACTCACTTGTGCAATTGTAAGTTAAACAAATGAACCTGTCTCAAATTCTAATAGTTTCAATGCACAATTAATCCTTGCCTGCAGCTTGATGCTTAGAAGCTTCTTGTTAGACTTCAATTCCATCAATTGTTCAGCTTGTTTGAGGTGGTCTGGACCCAAGCGCCGTTGACGTGGCAGATGCTTGTACACCTCCTGTTAAATATATTATCAAAATAACAACAAGTAACACCCGTAGTATGGTATTGCAGAGCGTTGTGATTTATAAGGCCTGTGGGCAGGGCGAGAAAAAATCATGTTTTTTTTCATGTATAACATTAAATCACAATTTGAGAGTACAATTTATCATAACAAACTTAAAGGTGCTCAATCACTTCGTTTGCCCATCGCCAATCCGGTTCTTTTATGTCCAGATGTGTAATGTGTGAATAGTTTAACTAGTGCGCACAGTCGGTTTAATTTAAAAAAATGCGTACTTGTTTTTTAATCGTAAAAAAAAAGAGTTGTCGTTACAGCGGGTATCGCTGGCGAAAGCCAATTGCGCTGTCTGCCTACTGCGCCACTTCGGTCACGTGCTTTACGCGAGATCGGCATCCCAGGCATTCGAAAACAATAACAACACACACGTGCTTTAGCGTATCAAGATGAAGATTATAATTCCAAAGTAGTTGTACGAGGGTACGTATTACACTATCGCAATTAGCAACAAGAACGCGTAGCCGTGTATTAATTCAACGAGAATTGCAACTTGCGAATGTCTACACTCGACTCGAGCCTGACAAGTTAGTTAAGTCTAAGACTAGTCTAAGACAGTCACTGAGTCAGTCACCATATCAGCCAGAGATTCAGTCAGAGAGTGACAACGAGCATAATATTTGATATGTATTGTATTTGGTTACGCAGGGTGTTGTTAATAAGCTGTTATTCCGACAATACATATTGAGAGTAGATGACGTGAGGGTGCAAAATGACAAGTAACATTGCTTTGGCAGCAGGCCCCTGTTGATCGTCCAAGTAACTTAGTCAGGGAGCATCCGTAATTTCGTGCAACAGAACGTCAAACACGGGAGTATTATGTTGGTGATCGTAATTATTAAAACATTTTTTGTGACTCATATTTTTGATACTATTACTGCAGAATATTGTTGATTTGCATTGTATTTTATGCAAAATAATTAAAAATTTTATGACAAGCATGATGGTGATGATTTTATTCAATATAAAAATGTAAACGTGTAAATACATAAAATATCAATACACCTAGAGTACACCGTATATAAGGATTACACAAGAAAATGCACGCACTTGTCTCCATTGTGGTCCTTGATGCCTGGCAATAGTGTATGTAATGCATTAATTGGTATCCTGTGATACCTTTCAACTGACATATGCCGGCTATTCTTATGTATTTACCAATATATGTATATACTCTCACCACAGCAATATATGAATACATAATAATATATGTAACTTGAATTGTGATATTGCTAGAGACCACACTGCAACCCATGAATGAGAATGAGAGGAGGCAGAAGAGGGGCTAGAGGCGGTCACCCGGGCCAGGCAGACACAGGGAGGATACATAGTCTGCGGCAGGCCCACATTTGATCAATCCAGGTAATTTCAAATTTATAACAATCAACCACGTATAAGTTATCAAAAAATTGTAATGTGCACATTTAAATATACCACATTTGTTTTCATACACATTTTAATAATAACATCTTGGGCATGGAAAACTAGATTGACTTCTGCACTTGTATATTATACCCACAAGTGTATCAACACAGACATATTAATACACCTTTAAACAGTATTTAGCATATGGCGATGACTCTGAAATAAGTTTATAAAATAAATTAGTCATTCTTGAAGAAGGTAGACATACGTATTATGAACCTTTGAATACTTGACGAGGAAAATATATTGTTAGCATCACAATAACACCTCATTCTGTCATTTCTAACATTCACCTTGACCATTCAACCTCAGGCTTAAAATGTAAAACATGAATATGTATAGTAGTTACATGGCAGATACTGACATGAAGTTGTATACTGAAAACAAAACTAAAAATATAAATGCGCTTTACTGATGAGTAGAATTCAAATCAATCTATAATATTGACAGGCGTCACTGTAATGAAATTGAAATTTTTTTAAATTCACGTAATGACAATGAAGACCTAGTAAAGAAAAATAGTTAAAATTGTTCACCGTTTTGAGAAATTGTATATTCCACTAATGTCTGCATGCTGTATCAAGCCACCCTTCCCCAGAACAACCCTGGTAAACACTGACTGTTCCTAAGATATCAACATGTATAGATGCAGCTGTAGTAGAACATTTCTTGCTGCCTTTTTTCTTGTGAAATGATGCAGGTCATACATGAAACATTATTATATACTGATTATGACAATGATCACATCATAATTATTTACTCCCAACACTACTATGATGCCTGTTTTTGTTTACTGAATATATGCTTTTTTTTACAGGAAATTTAACTAGTGTGCTTAGTACCACTAGCTCTCCAAGTTAATATGGCATACTGGGCAGTTGTATTTGTCCAGGATCTCGGACAAGATTCTACAATCATGCAACATGCTGCATATTAACAGTTTATCATATGAATGTCCACTGAGTGATCCCAATTGTGTCGTGTTGAATCCGTGACAGATTCCCCAGTGCCGGTGGGGTGTACACTGGCTTCCAGGTCAGTCAGTTAGCTTGACTGCCTGGAAACCAATGTAGAATGCAGGTTGCTCGACATAAGAATGTGATGACGCCTGACTAGCTCTGTAGTTGGTGATGGAACGGTGGGTGCCAGGGTCTGCAGAAGTGACAACAACTTTCGATGCTGTCAGACAGGTTCAGTGTCGAGCATTCTTCGGTGAACTGCATCGGTTTAGATATCGATGACATCACTGTATGTTTTCGCTGTCTTTGATGGTACTGCATACCAGCTTCCTGACATTTTGCTGTACGTCTGCATCTACCTATACCGGAGACAAAATGACAATTAGGATGGCTCTGACATGCATGATATTTTTATATGTGACGACACATTTATCAAAAGTCAATAATACAAGGTATTTGTATTCAATTCAACTATAACTTTTAGCAGTGTCCATGAAAAAATACATTAATTATCCAGAATTGTTACAACTGGTAGGGTTTCATTGCCTTTGTGTTGCTGATAGTCAGTGGCAGCCAGCTGAGTTCTTGCAACATACACCAGGCACAAGTTTGTGAGGAAGTAATGGTATTGAAAGCCTTTTCACATTTTTCAACAACAATCTGTTGATACACTGACAGCAGCATTTTACTTGTTTAAATTATCTATGTATCACGAGGACTGTTATATATTTTTCATGCCATGTATAATTTTTCTAAATTATTCTTTTTTATCACTGTTTTATATTTTCACAATTTACATTAATTTTCATTTTGCATGATAATTAAACAACACTTGGGTAAGTTTAGTTCTGATATGGTGTAGTATCCAGTCCTTGGGATTACTCAAAGCGCTTTAAACTTTACTCCCTGGCAGACCTGTTAAATTGAAAACACCATCTTGACTTATGTGGGAAGAATTCAGCCACACTGAAATTAATATGTAAAGATTATTCATACAAAAATATCCACCGTCTGTAGCTGGTACTCTTCATACAGCTGAGTAAACTGGAGCAATGTAGCATGTAGCGATTGTACATGTAATTCTCAGTCACATGGCGATGACCCTGTCTAGTCTAGTCACTATTTTTTGCGAGTTGTAAACATACCAAGCATTGCACATACTACAAGTTTTGAATTTTATATCTTATTGATGTTTTTTAACATAAAATCATAATATAGTTATTTTTATTTGATATGTACATATTAAATTTGTTCAACGTCCTAAGTAATTTGTTCTCATTGGTTTACATTTTATGGGCATTAAATGTAAAAATTTGTTGTTAAATACACATAATTGTTTAGTCACTAATTTTGTGAGTTGTAAACATATAACTAGCATTTGATATCACGTGTAGTGTTGTTTTTTCTGTAACAAAGAATTGTGATAAAAGTAACTGTTTGTTTTGTTATATGTACCTGACATTTTTTCAACCTCTTCCTAATTTTTGTTTCTATTGTTGCTTTGCATTTTATGTGTATGTGATATTAAAAATTATTACATTATACACATCAAGTACAATGATTGTACCTGTAGTTGTATTGTGCTTTTCATAATTTTGTAGTCATGATCTCATCAAATAGTTTCAATAAAGTGTTTTTAATTTACATTGTCTTTACTTTAATTCACATGCATTTCTAACAATATGCAATTTAACGAGGACACCCATTACTGCAAAATCCTAATGCAGACAACCAAAACTATCACATACAGTGGTGGAGTCTGGTCTGGGGGGCACAAAAACCTCCACTGGCGACTGAACCAAATGGTGTAGTCTAAATTTTGTCGCTATCAAGCCGCTATAACTTCAGCTGCTCGGCTGGAGTGGTGATATCGGAAGACGGGGGGGGGGGGGTGCTGTTGAAACATTTTCAAAGATGGTGTACCAAATAATTAGATTGGTCAGAATAAAACATAATTGTCAAAACAACCAAACACATGTTTGTATATCTTCCAAATGTTATGCTATGATTTATGTATATATATATATACAGCTATATATATCACGTTTGCATACCAGCAGCAATTAATACTTACGTTTACTTACTGTCCTGAGCTGCCTCCAGCCTCAGCAAGTGACTGGACACCCGACAGTGAGTTGCCTTTGCTATGACCGCTGATGCTCGATAGAGCCACCACAGATCTTGTCATATGTGATGGCTGCAGTGGTGTTGAGGTAGTTCACGCCTTTGTGTTGAAGCTGTCAAACAAAGTCATGAATTGGAATATGGAATGAGTCAGATTATTTGTGAAGATGAACATGGTTTGACAGCACTACTACACGTAAATATATATAATATTATATATGTATGTATATGTAAATATATGTGTGTGTACATGTGGTGTGTAACTTATAAACGTTTTAATTTCATTAATAGGTAAAAATATTTTGCACGATCATTTGCCCAATGGTCATTTGCCCAGCACTCAAGTGTAAAAAGGTCATTTGCCCAGTTGTAAAAAAAATACAATAAATGATATGAGAGTGGCAAAGTTATTATTGTATTTATTGTAAAATTGTAGTATATAACAAACAAAATAGACAATTTACAAGTGTCAGAGCCAACAATGTGAAACAATTTGGATTGTGCACCATCCAATTGCCAGTATAATTAACTACCTGTAAGTGCAGGTAGAGCATAGGTGGGTTGGAAAGAAGGTCACAGGAAATAAAGTCACAAAGTAATTTTATTCCAAAAAAAAGTTTTGCAATTTTTCACTGATAGTACTAGCGACATTATATCATATGTCTTATTAAGAGTCTCCCCAACCTTACGTATTATTAAAATAATTCCACACATTGTATGTTTAAACAGGTTAAATTAAGTTATTTTGACTTCTGAACACACACACACTAAAATATACATTCAAAGATACAAATCAGAAACTGAACATAAGCATCTTGTGCTGTGCAAGCCAGCAGGTGATTATAGAGATAAAATGTCATGTGACATAACATTAACATTAAAGCAGTTGCAGCCTTTAGCAGATCTGTGCGCCAGCATAAGCATAATTATTATGAAATGACAATCACTGAGGCTTGGCTATATTGTGTCACGTATACTTACTTGCATTGTATATACACATTTATGTTTGCAATACAAACATTCCAAATTAAATCAAAAGAAACATAAGTTTAAAAAATCATCTGCAAATGAAATGTGCTATGTAGTTGACAGTTTGACAACCACCCTATCATACAAACATTGAATAATTGTACACACATTAGACTGGTCAAACCAGAACATAACAGTACATTAATACCATTACTTAAACTGACATTGGTTGTAATGGTTTAGAGCTGCACCCAGCCTCAGGAAGAGACTGAATACCTGACAGTGAACTGGTTTTACTGCGACCACCGATACTCGATAGAGCCAATGCAGCGGTTGTTGTCTGTGGTGGCTGGATTGGCGTGGACGTCATTTGCATATATTTGTGGTGAAACTCAAGTGAAGGCATAAAGTGGAATGGCCAAACTTGATTAAATTTTTCATTTTTTAATAGTACTACTACCCCTAAAAATGGACAGCGTAGTATAACACATCAAAATAATATCCAGGCTATTTAAATAACTTTCAGAAATAATAAAATAAATTGTCCTCCTATGTTCATACACCCGGTGTAGTTGTTTTCTTGCTCCCTATCAAACTAAGATTAGCATAGAGGCCTAGAAGATCTCTATCAATGTATATACATATTCTACACTTTTCAGAGATGTAACTTATAAACTTTTCTTTATATATTATACATACTTCTACACATACTATATGCAGTTTGGGTCGTTTACCCCTTGGTAATATATGTAGACTATTACGGTCACAATATACATATAAATGATTAGTATTCTCTACAGAAATCATAAATTATTACTACTCTTTAAATTTACATAATACAAGATTATTAAATTTATGTTATTACAATCAGCATTCATGTTGTACATCACACATGGACAAACAGTAAAGAAGTGTTATTTTGTATTCTACATTGCTGAAGGCAAGTAAAGATATATTTATATCATACAAAAAATGGTAGTAAATCTCATAGACTCATACTGCTATTGAGTAGGCATGGGTAAAGCCTAAAGGTAAATTGGTAGCTGTGTTTTACTGGGTATTATGTGATTCCTGAGGTGATTGTCACTGATCTGCTGTCAGTAAATGTAACTAGCTTTGATGATCAAAGTGCACACTACAAGCAGCCAGTGACTCAAGTTTCAACTGACATCCAAGAAAGCAAGTACTTATAGTTAGATCCAGGCAATTATTTTAGGCATTCGATTATTTTATTAGTCTCAAATGTCCAGCCAGTGGCAGTGTCAGTCAGTGATTGGGAGTAACGTGTGAATGTCCAGTGGGTGCTACAGCTGTATTATGTATTACATTATACATAGTTAAATATTGATATAATACGGCATGTCCTTAAATATGAAGGCATAATATCTACATTACTGTATATTAATTTGCGATGGAACGACACGGATTGATGGAACGTCGATGAAACGTCGCGGAACGTCGATGGAGCGGATTTTTAAGTTCATCTACCATTCGGTGTGTGCTTCGCAAGAGACTGACACTTCGCACTTAGTTAACTATTGATATAATATAACATGTCCATCAATATAAAGTCATAATATCTACAATAATGTATATTCATGTGCGATGGAACGTCGCGGAACGTCGATCGAAGATGGAATTAAGATGGCGGACGATGACGGCTTTATTGTTTTGGCTGTTCCATCTATTGAACACACAGTTGTGTGTGTGTGTGTGTGTGTGTGTGTGTGTGTGTGTGTGTGTGTGTGTGTGTGTGTGTGTGTGTGTGTGTGCTTGCTGATAAATTCAATATTACTAACCTGTCCAGAAGAAACTTGGCGAATGCTGCATCACTTTTCACGCCAGCCGTTTCTTTCGTTCGGTTTCACAAATCCATAACCTTTCCAATATACACCTTTGTACGCGGATATTCTCTGTGTCTTTCCGCTCTCACCCTCTTTTTAGCCGAGTCGGTGACATATATCCGTGGGCATCCCTTCGTCACAGATAAAATTATCGAGCTATCACTTGTACAAAAAATGGATGGCGACTCGTAAATACGTAATGTTGACTGAATCCAGGCACCGAAAGGTGGGGGTCAAAGGCCGATGTCGCCGCATATTCCCGTTCACGTGACTATTACACGAGAGGTCTATCTCAGACCACATCCAAGTTCAGATATGTGTCTTGATATTCGGTTAGGACTGACCGAAAATCATTTTATTGTTTGTCTGTTAATTTCACTAAAACGAAGTAAAGCATACGTACAAATGAACCAGTGTATCAATAATGAATACCTGATACGATTACGTTTCGTGAAATTAGTCCGACACGTGAGGAGCACAACAATCGAAATGATTGAGCACCTTTAAATCAGTTAGTGAATTTCCTGGTAGCTCAATTGGTACACTATTTACAAGCAGTAGTACCAGGCCTCGACATTAACACTGGCCCGATGCCTTTTTTGAAGCTGTCTGGCCAGTTCGGGCCACCAGTTCTTATATTTTTCTGGCCCGATGGGCCACTGGTCTCCGGTTCTCGAACGCCACCGAGACGAAGCGGCGATCACTGATAACCGATGCAGTCATGACTGCATCGGTTATCAGATGCAGTTCGTCAGAATTCTTAGACCTGACTCAGTTATAAGACATTGTAAACATAACGTAGATACTAATTCTGATGAATAATGAATCCAAACTCCAACACATCATGCGGACGACAGCGTGCAAAGCCATCGAATACATTTTCTAGCCACCGGCAGCGCAGGTTTTTATGACGAAATGCCATTTTTAAAGTCCCGCCGCGTCTCTTGGACACACTTTGTACGGTGGTTGGAAGCTGCCTCGACTTTAGAATTATGCACGCTTTTTTCTCTCTAGATATATGAAAGGAATACAGCTTAAATCCAAATTTAACTAGTGGCTAAATTGACAGAACCTAAATGTAACGCTGCGTCGACAAGAGCAAAGTGAAGGCCACTTATTTTGTGTGGTGCCACCTAGCGAATGAACCGTGAAATAGTCTAATGCCTTGAATGACCCGTACATGAAACAGCGTTCGAAATAGCACTTGTCCTTTTGTCTACATGGTTATCTGGTGGACAAGTGAAAATTTACATTAAATAGTGACGCATGCAACATTGCAAACTTTTTATTTGAGGAAACTCAAACGTAAATGAAGTTCGCTAGCAATCGTGCGCGTTCCAATTTTGTTGGTGTATCGACGTCTTGTCGTTCTGCCGCCAGTGTGTTTTACGTCAGTGTTCGACCGAGTATAGTGCCTGCGTTAACAGGGTCATCCGCTGAGCGCACCGACCTGGCTCTGTTATACGCATAGGGCAGACTCCGCATCAGCCATCGTTGATCGAGGCTGTATTTCACACAATCATAAATCATTCAGTTTGGTCGACGTACAACTTGCTCCCACTCACGGATCATATTTGATGAACTTTGGAAATAATATATAGTTTTAACCATTATTACGCCTAACCCACGCGGACTCGGCAGTCTTCCAAGTCATCGAACGTTAGCCGATCCAGATAGGTGACTATTTTCAAAACTTGTAACTGGCTCTCCGGTAAATCTATTGTGCTGGTTGATAAACGGAATATTAATGACATTTCAGAAGTGTTGTTGTATCTATATATAACATTTATTTTAATTATATTATAAATTGCGAGTTTTCGAAACCGAATTATGCAAGACGCGCGGCCGGGGACAGGGCACCAACCGCCGTTGACATGTCGGCTTCCGCCAACTACGGCGGTCTGCGCGCGGCAGCAACGTTACGACGTAACTAAATCTATAAATTATTTTCCGCCTGGTAAATGTAATTCAGGCACCGATTGTTTACTGATGATCAATTGAATATTATCTTCGTTTGTAAAATACAGAACTTTGTTAATATTGAAGTTCATAGAGGTTTAACAAAATATTATCAGATCATATAGTTTATTATGATTTTTGTGACAACATTTCCTGGCTTTGCATTGATCGTGTTCCTGGTTGAGTGGCATCTTCAATGACAAACGGATGCCAACATGTTATAGCAGTGTTATATATATACCATATTAAACATAAATATTTTTTGCAACATTATAAAACAAATAGCAAGGAAAACAATTGTCTCATTCCTATCATCGTAATAATTATTTGTTATTAATAAAAGCGTTCACATCAGCATCACTAAAATATTGGTATACATCATGTAACGTTTCTACTTTTAATAATCGTGATGATGAGTAATGGACCGGAAAATAGTTGCAAATATAATTTTGCAATTTAAAAACTTGAAGATTAAATCAAATTGTGTCTTTGATCACAAGTCACTCAGATGCACATGCAACGAAATAGCAGGAACATTGTGTTGTTGTCATAAAAATAAGACATTTTACGTTTTTTGCAAAGCTTCGATTCCCCTTCACAACCACTCGGACAAGTTAAAATGTTGGCGGACAAGTAGATTTCAAAACTTACATGTCCAGACAAGTCCCTCCAACATAATAATATTATACAGGTGAAATACAGTATTATTTTAAGCAGTAACATTTATTTATATAAAAGTCTATCTGTACATAAATTCTAAAAAAAGATGCAGTCAATCTGCTTTACCTCCAACACCTCATGATTGTGGATGACATCTATTGTTTTCACCTCAAGCTGCTGGAAGTCGGCTCCGAGTCCAATTTTAATTCCAGCTTGGCATTGTCTCTTTAGTGTCCTGAAATGATAATTTAATTATGGACACAGCTGACGTCAGTCACAAATTTTCTGACCTAAACTGTGATCCAACCTTGTACCTGACCGGATAAGTAAGCGCTAATTAAACGCTAACAGTAAGATAACATTTCCATAAGCATGCTGCATGGGCAAATTGGGCATGGCAGTTCGGTTATGGGCTCAGCACACTGTTAGTTTTCCCATCGGGGATGGAGATGAGCACTTCGCTGTTGGACAATTTGTAATCCAACACAACATTCTCAGGTGGCACTAAGGACTCCTGGTGCAGTTTTCCAGAAAGTCCAATATGTTTTATAAGAAAATCTAATACAATCAGTTGTTATGTTACATTCAAATTTATATTGATTTTTTGACCTTGTGCCCTATTTACAAAGGTAAACATCAACAAAGTCACCTTTGGGTGTGAATTCATCAAAGGCCAGACGTCTCAAGCAGTTCAATCACATAATATTACACAGCCTAATTAGCAGACATTCAGAAAACAATGCCACTTGCTTGATTGACCAGAAGGCAAAAACCGGAAATTTCTCATCCCTGCTTAACTAATAGCATACGCACCCCACCTCCCTTATAAGACAAATGTTCCGTCACTGTGATTTGGACTTACAACCGATGAGAAGTCTAATATCCAAAAACAGTTTGGCTCATTCAACTGTACTTTTGCCATACATGTATTTTAAGTAATTTTGCCTCTGATAAACAATATTAAAATGCACCAGTATTTACACAAACCCATAGTCGTAATAAAACCCCCACTTACTGTCGATACTGAATTAAATTTAAAAAAAAGGGAATTTATTTTATATCGCGTATTTTATTGACTATGTTACAATAGTCATACAATATTATTGAAATGTGAATAGTGATATATACACACGCCTGAAGTCAACCATAAAGTGGCGCCACCTACCGGAGTTTCCGGTGGAACTAATGAATACACGCAAAAACGGTGGATTTCTTGTAAATTTTGATCGATAAAAGACAGTAAAAAATGTAATTGTTTCATCACGTCACAAGTATATGTGTATGTAGAATAGGTGTTTTAGATATATGGTGTGAAGTTTGGTGGCTGTAGGTAGGTACATTACAAAAAAATTCAAAATTGTTATATACTCATTTAAACACTTCCGTGTGATAGTGTATGGTATGTAGTTTACAACCCTTTTTGAAATATCTTTATTGTTAACAAAGTAAATCCACTTTTTAGTGTCGGAAAAAAGGGTAATTGTGTCTATAGGATTCATGTCCATTTCATGTGATCTGGAACTTGTGCAGTCTGTGCTGCCACCGTGTGGCACTGAATATAGGCATATATTACATAATTTGTTCTAAGGAAGACATTGAGGGAAAATAAAAAGCTATGACCCAAAAACATTGTCCTAATACTGTGTGACCTTGACGTGACCTAGTTAGTTGACCTTTAATGACCGTTGACCTATTTATGATGATACATTACCTAATTAAATTATTATGTGTGACACAATGGCTTATTAAGTTTATAAATTGTTGGAATGGAACATTTATGTACACATTGACCATAAAATACCATATTAAAGCAAGAATCAATAATGACCTAATTTGTTTAAAAAATTGAACTTTGACCTAATTGCATGTTTGAATATCCAATCTCTTTTTACTTATTAATTATGGTATGTTGTGCTAGCAAATTAAAGGTAACTAAATGTTTAACCTTGACCATAACACCATATGACCTTGACACGACCTAGATAATTAATCTTGAACACGTATTGATTTATTTATGTTGACAAATGACTTAATTTATAAAAAATTTACTTAATGATTATGATGTGCTAGCAAAATGAAAGTTCAACTATTGATTAACTGTTGGCCATTGTGACATTACTTTGACCTGATTGTTTGACCTTTATTGGCTTTGACCTACATAAGTTCGTAAACATTGAAGTGTCCCCTGCAAACTGACGAGTGTTAATCATTGTTGCAAAGAAACACCACTTGGATTTAGCACCATTTATTATACATTCCAAGATCGTTATTATTTCCAGCTGTTGACTGTGTGATAAAATGTTCACAGTATGATGCAAAGATCTGTACTACAATAATTATGTTTAATTGTTTTGTTCGATATCTCACACTTCAACATGAAGTAATGTTAACATATTGTTCACAGTAAGCAGCTGACAAGTAGACAAAGAAAACAAATGAAACAGCAGGAGCCGGTTTCATGAGCGTATTTACGACGTCGTAGCGACCGCTACGACGTCGTAAGTTTAGAACGTCGTAAAGTTACGTTATTTGGGTTTCATGAGTATCCTAAGTGCGATTAGCCGTTGCTAGTTGGTCGTAACTTTGCGCTTGGTATATAGCAGGCGTAAGCTTACGTTATTTGAAATATTCGCAGGATGCACCCCAAGTTCTAAGATAAAAGCACACACGAGACATGTATATTTACAATCAACAATAGCTTGGTGTTTGGTGCATGAACTGCAAAGAAGACACATTAGACGAGAAAGAGTGTTCAGAGATAGGAATAACCCTCTTGATTCGTTAAATGACGATGAACAAGTTGAGCATTATAGGTTTAGAAGAAATGATATATTATTGTGGCTGACCGATGCTGCTGGTACACCTCCAATAGCACTGTCACTTCTCCGTCTGAAAAAAATTTGCTTTACGCTGTCTATTTACTGCCGACTCGAACGCTACCGGTACTTTCGACATTTTCCCAGCGTCGTAACTTCTTAAGTGTAGGGTTAGCAAAGCCAAAGGCAAGCGAGACGTCAGACGCTGTGATTCGCGTCTTTCATAGTTTGTTCAAATGTGGCAGTATTCGTGCTAATTTCACTCTGTACAACTACATATACATTTTCTATGCAAAGCCAAACTTAGCAATAAAATATGCATTCGTTCGAAATTACACCATACGAACTTTTATGGCTCATTATTATTTCCTGCGTGCTTACATTTTACTGCGGACACAGGAATTCCCATCGCAACGTAACTAGGTCAATTCTACGTCGACGTAGTTACGCGAATGTTAAATTGTTCTCATGAAACCGGTCGTAAGTCACACCAGCTAGTTGCACTTAACTACGACCAGTATAACGTCTAGTTGTGCGTAAAGTTACGCCGCTTCATGAAACCGGCTCCTGAAGTACAAGAACTAGTCAGCTTCACTGCACATACAGGGAACTACAGGAGGAGGAACAGAATACATTGCCGACTCAGTGTAGATATAGTTGGTTCACTGTTATATCGCAAGTGAGCGAGGGGGAGGACATCGTTGTTTGTTTACCGGGGGCTAGGATTGAACATGTAACTGACAGGGTAGAGAAGGTATTGGGACATGGCAAGGGGGGGTCTATACTGGTACATGTAGGAACAAATAATGCAGACAGGGAGGGAACAACTGCGATAGTACAGAAGTATAGACAGTTAGTGAGGAAGCTAAAGAAGACGAGAGTCGAACAGGTTATTTTGTCAGGAATTTTGCCAGTAATGGGAGGAAGGGGGGCAACGTATAGAAACTGCAAGAGGATGGCGATCAATGCACTAGCTGAGCAGATGTGTGAAGAAGAGGGGGTGGGATTCACAGATTTATGGGGATACTTTGTTGGGAGGGAAGATATGTACATGAGAGATGGCCTCCATCTTAGTGGAAAGGGGGCAGCAGTTTTCTCAGAGAATCTGCTGCAATCTGTTGACAGTGGGACAGGTTGCATCTATTTAAACTAGATTCGCAGGGGGGACTCACAGAAAAGCCTGAAAATGGAGGCATAGATAAAGACAGCACAAATAAATCAACAAATAACAGTCTGGAAAACTCTTCTGAAGCTGGATATAAATGTGTTTGTTTAAATGCAAGGAGTATAGTAAACAAAAGAAATGAACTAAACATTATGGTAGAAGATATTGACCCTCATATAATAGGTATAACCGAATCCTGGACCACCACCGATATATCAGATGCTGAATTGGGACTGACAGGATATGTAATGTTTAGAAAAGATAGAATAGGAAGAAAGGGAGGTGGAGTTATTTTATATATTAAAGAATCTATTCAGGCTTATGAAATAAAATTAGAAAGAGAAGCAGATTGCGAAGAAGCTGTTTGGTGTAACATAGTTACAGGAAACTCAACGTTGACGGTTGGGTTGGTTTATCGAAGTCCAAACATAAGCATAGAAGAGAATGAAAAAATACAAAACGCTATAAGGGAAGTAAGCAAACGGGACTGTATTATTATGGGGGATTTTAACCATGGGCATATACAATGGAAATCTCTACAGAGTATGGGGAGAGAGGACCACAAGTTTTTAGTTTTAGTTCAAGATACATTCCTTTCTCAACATGTGCTAGAACCAACCAGGGGTGAGAATGTGTTAGACATAGTTTTGTCCTCACAGAATGAATTAGTTGACAATGTCAAGATATGTGAGCCACTGGGGAGTAGCGATCACAACCAGATACATTTTACCATCAAAGTAAAATCAGAAAGGAATAGCAAAAAGCAGTATAGGAGAAATTTCCACAAAGGAAGGTATAAGGACATGAGGAAATATTTAGCAAAGATAGACTGGAATAAGACACTGAAAAATAAGACGGCAACAGAATGCTGGAATATATTAAAGAGTGAAATTAAGTGCATAATCGATAAATTTGTACCCTTCAAAAACCAAGGAAAACGGTCCAAAAAGAAACACTTATCGAAAGAAGCCATTAGAAAAATTAAGTATAAACAAATGATGTGGAAGTCATATAGATGTACTGGAAATGATGAAGACTACAACAATTATAAAGAAGCACTTAACCAAGCTACAGCTGAAATTAGAAATTCAAAGAGAAGCTATGAACAACAATTAGCTAGTAATATAAAACATGACAGCAAGAGTTTTTATGCGTATGTTCGAAGCAAACAGAAAGTTCAAGATAAGGTCGGTCCTCTAGAAGATAGTGCTGGAAATATGATATCAGAGGGATTCATAATGGCAGAAGACCTGAATGAGTACTTTAGTTCAGTGTTTACCAGGGAAGATATTAGTTCACTGCCAATACCAAAGGCTAAGTTCAAGGGGGCAGATTCAGACTATTTAGGACAATTAATTGTAACCCCGGAAATGGTAGCTAAGAAAATAAGGGCTATGAAGGAAAATAAATCACCTGGAGTGGATGGTATTCCACCCAAACTACTATTGGAAATTGTAGAACAAATTAGCATACCACTTGCAACAGTTTTCAACTTGTCATTAGAAGAGGGAGTGGTTCCTTTAGAATGGAAAGAAGCAAACATTATACCGTTATTCAAAAAAGGTTCGAGAAACAAGTCAGAGAACTATAGACCAGTGAGTTTAACATCAGTGATTTGTAAATTATTAGAAAGACTAATTAAAGATCACATGGTGGATTTTCTTGCTAAACAAAACTTGATAAACCCATCTCAACATGGTTTCTTTAAAGCGAGGTCATGCTTAACAAATATGTTATGTTTTTTGGAAGACATCACTAAGTGGGTAAATGAGGGAACACCAGTAGATATCGTCTACTTAGATTTTCAAAAAGCTTTTGACAAAGTACCACATCAAAGATTACTGCTTAAACTAAAGGCCCATGGCATAGGAAATGGTATAATAAACTGGATAGAACAATGGCTGATTGACAGAAGACAACGTGTAGTAGTTGATGGGGAGGCTTCAAACTGGAAATCGGTATTGAGTGGGGTACCACAGGGATCAGTATTAGGTCCTATATTATTCTTAATATACATCAACGATTTGGATGATGAAATAACAAGCAAGGTGTTGAAATTTGCGGATGATACAAAAGTGTTTAGAAGGATTAAAAGTGATGGAGATAGACAGCATTTACAAGATGATCTTGACAGGTTGATGAAATGGTCTGAAAAATGGCAAATGATGTTCAATTTTGGGAAATGTAAATGCCTCCACATAGGACATGGGAACGAAGAGGTAGAATATACAATGGGGGGTACTGTACTAAGTACTACTGTAAAAGAAAAGGACTTAGGGTTAACCGTTAGTGCTGATATGAAGATTTCAGAGCAGTGCGGAATTGCAGCTTCAAAGGGAAATCAAATCCTTGGATTAATTAGGCGAAACATAACGTATAAGGAAAAAGAGCTAATAATACCGCTGTACAAAACAATAGTTAGGCCTCATTTAGAATATTGTATTCAAGCGTGGAGGCCATATCGCAGGAAGGACATAGATATGCTAGAAAGAGTGCAGAGGAGAGCAACTAAAATGATACAAAATCTGAGGGATCTTAGTTATGAAATACGCCTAAAAAAATGCGGTTTAACAACACTAGAGACCAGGAGATTGAGAGGAGATCAGATAGAAGTGTTTAAAATATTGAAGGGTTATGAAAATATTGATAGAAATATGTTTTTCTCAGTTAAGAAAGATAGAAGGACTAGAGGACATGATCTTGCATTAGCAAAGGAGCAGAGTAGATTGGATATAAGAAAGTTTTCATTTTCACAAAGAACTGTAAATGAATGGAACAGATTACCTGCTGATTGTGTGGGTGCTAGTAGCGTGAATATGTTTAAAAATAAAATCGACACATACCTCAGACGGGCGGGATACACATAGATAAAAAGGTCGGACTCTCGAAAAGCCAAGGGCTTCCTTGTCCACCTGCTACCTAGAGTTAATTCTCTGGGTGGCAATCTTGTTAAATCTTGTTAAAAGTGAAGTGTGACAATGTTCCCAGGATACTGTTGGCCAAGTACAGATATAATCAGTTCAATGTTTCATATTATCCATGCATGTGCAGTGTGCCAATGTTCCCCCGACACTGTTGGTTGAGTGTAGATATAATCCGTTCATTGTTTCATATATCCATACAATTGAAGTTTGTCAGTTTCACAGGACACTGTTCACTGGTTCTGTGTAGACGTAGTCAGTTCAGTGTCTCATATTTCCATGTAAGTGATGTGTGCTAGTTTTCACAGAAGTTATCTTCACTGTTTCGTCACTCTTCATATATTTGCAGCAGAATCCTTCAACATGAAGTAAAGGAAAACTGTATTAATGTATGTGTGTGATACAAATGAAATAATGCAATACCACAAGAATGTATTCCCAAAATAAAACAATCATAATGGTGTCCCTGGACTTTGTTTTTGTATAATTAATCTTACAGTACAGATTATTAAAGCCATTAAAAAGCTGGCATTTAATTGTGTTGTAGTAGAGGAATAAAAATATCATGGCAACATTTTAGTTACTATTTTTATTATAAACAATAATAAATGTTAAATTAAATGCACATAATTACAAAAGTGCTGATGGCACTGGATTTAATGTTAAATGGTTCAATATCAATAATGTAAAACTCGGCCAAAACATGCCAACGTCATATAGATTTTTAAAATGTGAAACTAATATTTTAACAAAAGCTTTAAAAAAATATATATATAACATCATACATTATTTACATATATATCATTCATTATTCGCACAAAATACATCGGGATTTACGTGCAAACAGTGTTGGTTATGTGGATTTTAAATAGTAGGAAACAGCGTGACCTACAATGGCTACATTCTGTTCGTATCTCATACGAATCGAACAGTCGGGCACAGAAATATTGGATCACTTCAGTCTACGCTCACATTCTCAGACCCAATGCTACATTTGTAAATCAATTAAAAACTATGACTAATTTTTTGAATAGCGTAGAAGCATACATTTTAATCCGTGTCAGAGCAAGTATTTTGTGATTTGCATAGCGCGCGCGCCCGTCGAACTTAATTGTGCCAACGCCAACGTGGCGTACATGCTGCGGCACAGCTCGTGCGCTTGTCTGCTAACTGCGCTTTTCTATTTTGAACGCCAAACAGCGTGCAACATGCCTATTTTCGACGGGCCGCTGCGTCTTTCCGACAAAGCTCACAACTATAGCATGCATATCATATTAAAGTAGATATACATAAAATAGAGTGCGTAAGATAAATAAAAGGCTGACGGTAATTTTTACCGTATTTTTAAACGATTGTTTAAACGTCAAAGTTAACAACCACTTACCTCAGCCAAAATTGTCGGAAAACTGTCCGCGAACATGGCTATGACGTAGTTCTGTCTTTCATTGGTTCATGTGATCATCAATATAGGTCGAATATTCATTTGCATAATGTTGCCACGCAATCTTGAGGAAGCCCCGAATCTTGGCGGGCGCGGAGCCACGCGTCACAGATTTTGATCTAGATTCAGAGGACAAATCTACAATGCTGCCTCTAGCGGATTGTAATGTACCTACTGTAGGTGACCGTCATCATGTTTTTTCGATGTGTGGGCCTAAGGCTCCTAGGCTAAGGCTTAGGAGGACTTAGGCTAAGCCTAAGCCTTAAGGTTAAGGCTAAACTGCAAAGTACCGCCATGGCTACGTGGCCAAGGCCCAAGCCCAAGGAAGACATATATATACGGGATATAATAAGATAGGACTTTGAATAAGATATAATTATTTAAATAAGCAGACTTACTGTGCTGCGGCTCTTGTGCCTTTGCTTTCGGATTTGTGTACTTTCCCGCCGAAAACACAACTGTACTGGACAGAGTAGTACTTCAAATGTGGATTGGCCGTTGCGGCAATGTTCAGCATACGGTGCTTGGCACCGTCAATGGTCCTCGAATTACGCATATAGAGTTGTACAAAACTGTCATCTTGCACTCGTTTGAGTTTATCAGATAATTAGGAAAAGGAACAAAATTTGTCACCGACGTTAACACCCACGAACGCTTTCCTGACTGCCATTTTGTGAAGACGCTGCGTCGAACCTGCGCATGCGCGGCTATGCTATGCTGGAGTAAGCTTACTGCGCATCGGAACTCGCGGAAGAATAGCCACCTGAATCTGGGTTACGGCAGCCGGAAGAATAACCACTTCGTTTCTTTTAATTGGCAGGTGGCACCATCAATAGTCTATCCAAATTAGTTCTTTTCCTTTCGTTAGGCGGCGGGCGTATGTGCAAACGCACAGCATCGAAGATCGCAGGTCGACAGTAAGACGTACAGTTCGATCTAGAATAGTCTTCGACTATGAACTGTGTTTTTTTGCGCTTCTCAGCTGTCTATGTAAATCATCTATCAATCATGTGACATATTGGCTTATTGCCTAGCAACAAAGGTCCGTCAGTTAGTAGTTGGTTGTGTTATGTGCGTGCGTATATGGTGTGGTGCACGTGTGCGAGTGTGTATGTGACGCTCACTCACACACGATGCCATAGGCGCAGTGACGAGGAGACAAAGGAGGCAGCTGCCCTCCATGGAATTTCGCTGACATAATGGTTCCCAGTAGGCTAAACTTGATCCTGAATGTGTTTTTTTGGTGAATGTCAAGGGGGTGTGTAGTGTATTCAATTGTATCGTATCTAAACATTGATTAATACAGAGACTCACACAAACAAGTGCTTTCCAATTTTAACTCTGTATTTCTACTCCTCGCTTCCGCCCAGGGATCAGGCCTTAATTATATGAGGAGGGGAGCGGTCTTTAACAGTAGACACCACATCCCTCCCTTATTCAAACTGGAAACATGTTTTCTCAACGTTCATATCTAACGTCCATTTGGTCACAACGTGATCTGGATAATGTTTACCAAATAAAGAGATACTTGTTATTATCATCATTGTCCATCATTTCGTTACGATCAATCTGTAAACACATCACTCCTGGTTACCGTGTTTACGCGTAACTGTGTACGGCACATGTTCGTATGCCGGAGTCAGTTTGTTCTGTTTCTTCTGTTGTAGTAGAACTTTGTCATCCGGTTTAATGGTACTTTCCCTTGCACCTCTTCGGTCATCCGAATACTCTTTCATCTTCAATTTAGTGTCACGATCGCGTACACCCTCATCTGTCATGTTGCTGTTGGATTCGAAGGAAGGTAGTTTCGTGCGAATTTTTCGCCGGAACAACAATTCAGCCGGACTCACACCTGTAGTTGTGTGATTCGTGCTTCTGTAAGCGAGACGGTGTGTGTTGAGTTCTCTTCTCCAATCACGTCCTTCGACTTGTGCTGCTCTAATATCCTTCAGTAGCGTTCTGTTGGCACGCTCTACTTCTCCATTAGCCTGTGGCCAAAGCGGAGTCACGGAACGTTGCTTGATTCCATTGGTATGAAGAAATTCTTCAAACTCTGCTGACACTAGGTTTGGCCCATTGTCAGTCGTCACGGACATAGGTAATCCTTGCGTCGCGAACATCGTTTCAAGACTCCCGATAAGCTTGTCTGTCGTGGTAGACTTCAGTATCGCGACTTCCGGGTATCTGCTGTAGTAATCGGTCACAACAAATACGTGTTCTCCATTTGGGAACGGTCCCATCAGATCAAGCGCCAAGTCTTGCCATGGACCATCTGGTAGTCTTGTACGGTGCATAGGTTCTGGTTTTGACTGTGGTGTCACAACTTGACACGCATGACATGATCTTATGGCTCGTTCCACGGCCACATCAATTCCTGGCCACCATACTTTTTCGCGTAGTCTACTCTTGGTTTTTACTACTCCCTGATGTCCCTCGTGCGCCAACTCTATGACACGTTTCCTCAGTGATTTGGGTATCACTATTCGTGTTTGACGTAGGACCATTTTCCCTACGACAGAAAGTTAATTTTTCACCCACTTGTAATCCTGGGGGCACGTTCGTGGGTCACCACTTTTCAGGAATTGTCTCACTGATTTCAGTTCTAAATCAGCTGCTGATTCCCGGTAAATTTCTCGCGCTGTCAAAGCTTGAGGTACCGCGTTAGTTGCAACGAAGTAGATGCACTCATCTGCAACCGTTGACACTTTGCATGGTTCATGTTTCACTTCGGTAGGTAATTTGTTCACTTGTGTCAGTCTAGACAAAGCATCCGCGATGTTCATGGGTCCGGGTACGTATTTCACCGTGAAATTATACGGTTGCAAACGCAGAACCCACCGTTCAATTCGCGCTGACTGACGCGATCTCGCAGAAAAGATTATCTCCAACGGCTTATGGTCTGTGATCAGTTCAAAATGAATACCGTAAAGGTACATGTGGAATCGTTCGCACGCCCACACCAAGGCCAGTGCTTCTTTCTCCGTTTGAGAATATCGACGTTCGACGTCAGTAGTAATATAGGTGGTCCAGCGGGGATGTATCCGTTGTGCAAGTGCAAAAGTAGTTCCGGCTCCCATGTTAAAAGATAGGGAAATACCCGGATGTTGCACCTTGCACCATCCGACGGAAGACGGAGAGATTATGCAAATGAGCACGCCTCATTTGCATAAATGACCTTATATAGGCATTGTGGGCGTGGCCAGTTAGTTCCCCGGGTTAAAGGATAGGGAATTTTCCCCATGTTAAAACATAGGGAATTTTCCACATGTTAAAGCATAAGGAATGTTCCCCATGTTAAAGCATAGGAGCTATTATCGTAAAGGTATGCGACCACTTTTCGAATTTTCTCCATCTTAAAGCATAGGGAATTTTTACCCAATGTTAAAGCATAGGGAATTGTTATCCATATTAAAGCATAGGTCATTTTTATCCAATGTTTTTATTTAAACAACCACTAAAGTGGTTGTATAAATTTTCTGAAAATTTTATGTTTTTGTCCCAAAAAACATTACATTTTCGCGAGATTAACCCCAACTTTTTTTCTCTATCTAACCTAATTATATATTTTTACCCGCTAGATGGCACTATCATGTGACGTAGTACTCCGATTATCTAATAGGTGGCGCTACGCCGGAAGTGACGAGGTACCGGAAGTTACTTGACTGTCATGGCAGCCTCTACTAGGGACTCTACGTCGGAAGTGACGTCGCACCGGAAGTTACTTGACTGTCATGGCGGACTCGACGCTTCCGATAGTCCCGGAAGTGTGTCAACGAATAGAGATCTATCATGACCGGTAGATGGCAATACTCTGACTAATTACATTGGTGTCCGTTGAGTGGCGTCGGGAACCATGATGGTCACCTCTTTGAATGAAGTCCTGTCAGGTGGTTGACCTTACATGTTATTGACATAGTCGTTTTCGATCATAGCAGTTTTCAAATTCGCTTGCTATAGCAGCCTCTACTAGGGACGCTACGTCGGAAGTGACGTCGCACCGGAAGTTACTTGACTGTCATGGCGGCCTCTATGCTTCCGGTATTCCCGGAAGTGTGTCAACGAATAGAGATCTATCATGGCCAGTAGATGGCAATACTATGACTAATTACATTGGTGTCCGTTGATTGGC
Organism: Escarpia spicata; assembly: GCA_963995525.1. Taxonomy (NCBI): domain Eukaryota; kingdom Metazoa; phylum Annelida; class Polychaeta; order Sabellida; family Siboglinidae; genus Escarpia; species Escarpia spicata. Next base: position 67,831,820 of record OZ023205.1, on the reverse strand, counting down.
GTCGGATGTCGCCTCTCTCATGAACGTGCACAGTTTTTGTGTTAATGGAAGTCACGTGATGTACGTTCGGTCTGATTGGTTATGCAAATGAGATGACGCCAAAAAACTAGTGTATATATACCATACTTCCGACGATTCTGGTCTTTCCTTTTTCGACTCTCGAGAAGGTCGTATCGTGGCTGATCGCTCGCGCTATTTGTAAATATAGAATTGTTACGTTGTATAGACGGATGTTTCATATACATATGTTTTCCGTTAAAAGAAGCGATACCTCATACGAGTCCTATGGTCGTTTCGTTGGATGTGAATCCGAACAGATGATCGTCTCTTGACATGAAGGTATGTGATATTTGGTTATTGTCACTCGTTGCTCTAAGTGTTTGGTGTTTCGTTTGTCCGACAAGTTTGGTTCTTGTCACTCTTTGATATAAGTGTTTGGTGTTACACAGATGTCGTAGTGAGCGCCAGGACAAGTGATTTCAGCAATATAGCGTTCAAGTTGTCTCGACGTGTGAAATGTCTCTTGCAATCTGGGTACTGGAAGGCTGCACGTGATGATGATGATGTAGGCTTGTTGGTAGCTGGTAGACTAGTCCATAAGCTCATGATGTACGTGTTTACTTTTCAAATGTAAACAACGGAATGGTTTGGTAGAGGTGTCACGCGATAACCCGTCTATTTGCTCCCTTTTGATGGAATCTCAAGTGATAAACCGTCTATTCTGATGGAATTCCTTTAAATTGATGGAATCTCACGCGGTAACCCGTCTATTCTGATGGAATTCCCTATCTCTTAACATGGATAACAATTCCCTATGCTTTAACATGGAGAAAATTCGAAAAGTGGTCGCATACCTTTACGATAATAGCTCCTATGTTTTAACATGGGGAAAATTCCCTATCCTTTAACCCGGGGAACTAACTGGCCATGCCCACAATGCCTATATAAGGTCATTTATGCAAATGAGGCGAGCTCATTTGCATAATATCTCCGTCTTCCGTCGGATGGTGCAAGATCCGGGTATTTCCCCATCTTTTAACATGGGAGCCGGAACTACTTTTGCACTTGCACAACGGAAAAACGGATACATCCCCGCTGGACCACCTATATTACTACTGACGTATGTGAGTGTTCTGCTTGCATAGTACACAGGACGAAATTCGCCATTTTGTTCCTGTATCAACACAGCGCCGAGTCCTACCGGTGATGCATCTGCAATGACTTGAGTCTTTGCATCCTTGCTCCTGTCGAAGTACGCAAGAGTCGCTGCATTCGCTATGCTCCTTTTCACACTTTCAAACGCTTCATGTTGTTCGCGTTTCCATTGGAATGACACATTGTGTTTAGTTAACCGTCGTAATGGTTCAGCCACTGTTGCCAAGTCTGGAATGAACTTCGAACAGTATGTGACCAGTCCCATGAAGCTACGGACTTCTGATGCATTTTTCCGTCGCTTTGCCTTCGTGATTGCTTCCACTTTGGAATCGTCTGGTGCAATTCCGTGTCTCGACAGCACATGTCCCATGAACGTTAACTTGGACATGTAGAACTTTGATTTTTCTTTGTTCAGTGTGAGACCTCTCTCGCTTAGACGTTTGAGCACCGCTTCGAGTCTTCGTCGGTGTTCGGCTTCGTCCCTCCCATGGATGATCAGATCATCAGAGATATTGTTGACTCCTTCACATCCTTGCAACACATCCTGTATGACATGTTGGTACATCTCTGGTGCTGACGATATCCCAAACATTAATCGTTTGTATCGCCATAGTCCCACGTGACTTGTGAACGTCGTGATCTCACGGGATTTCTCGTTTAGCTCTATCTGGTGGTGTCCAATTTTCAAGTCGATCTTGCTGAATACCGTGCTATTGTCCTCGAGGATTTCATCCACTGTTGGAACTGGATGTCGCTCTCGTTCTACTGCCGAATTTGCTTGGCTCATATCGACACATAGTCTGATCTCTCCGGACGGTTTTGGAACAACAACTATGGGAGACACCCAACGGGTTGGTCCAGTCGTTCGTTCGATTATGTCCATTTCCTCCAGCTCTCGGAGTTTGCTTTCCACTTTCTTCCTCAACGCAAACCGGATTCTACGCGTTGGCTGTACAATCGGTTGTACATTCTCGTTTATGTGCAGATTCAACTGATAGTCTTTCAAGTCCATCAAACAGCTTTGGATATTTACCGAATATTTCCTCGGAACTTGTTTCGGTGTGACCATCTACTTGATTCACTGTCTGGATCTTCACTAGGTCTAGTTCCGTTGCTGTCTGGTAGCTCAGAATGTTACCTGAATCGCCATGCACACCTAACACTGGTGCAGCTGTGTATGTGTGTCCCACTTCAATTTCGGCGATAAACTTCCCTCTTACATCTAATGCTTGCTTGCTTCCATATGCAAACACATTTGTCTTCTTTCTGGATAGCTTTGGAAAACCAAGTTCTTGGTACGTGTTTTCGTCTATGATATTTACACTCGCACCTGTATCGATCATGCAATGAACTGCTCTCTCATTCATCTTTACAACAGTTTCCGGTTGTTTTATGTACTTCTTATGTCTTCCACACTTTTGTTTCGTTTTGCACATCACAGCAAAATGTCCTTTCATATTGCATTTTCGACATATTTCATTCTTTGCCGGGCAGTGATCAGGCTTCCCACATCTGTAGCATGACGTAGAATGTTGATATCCACATTTTGACCTGCTTTGATATTTTGATATGGTCCCTTTCTTCGTACCGTTGCCGTTGCTGCTATGGCAACCACCACTGCATGACACTTTGTTTACTTCTTGCGGCATCAGCACATTTCCCTTCTCCATTTTTCTGGCATGCATATCTGCTGCTTCCTCTGCTCTAGCAATATCTTGAGCCTTTTGTACTGTCAGGTCTCTCTCTCACAATAGTTTGTGACGCAAACGATGCGATTTGCACGATTCGACAAGTTGATCTCGTATCATGTTGTCTCCCTCGGATCCGAATTCACATGTTTTCGTCAGTTGTTTTAGCCTTGTTACGAACTGGTCTGTTGTTTCATTGTCTAACTGTCTGGCTTGACGGAACACGTGTCTTTCGAAAGGAATGTTGACTTTTGGCGTGAAATAAGTTGTCAATGTTGTTATTGCGTGTTCGTAATAATCGTCACCACCAACCTCTTCCATCGTGAAGAAAATCTCTTGGACTTCTGGTCCTGCATGATGTAACAGCATCGCCCGCTTTTGTTTCATATCTGTTACCTCTTTCGCTGTTACGTACAGTTCAAAACTGCGACGCCACTGCGTCCATTTTATTCCGAGTTGGGTCGGATCGCTTTTTGTATTAAACATCGGAATAGTTGCGATTTCCAGCACTACTGCCATTCTCGTTTCGTTTTATCGTTCAACTGAGTGTTCATTTGTATTTTTACTCGTCGCCAATGTAGTGTATTCAATTGTATCGTATCTAAACATTGATTAATACAGAGACTCACACAAACAAGTGCTTCCCAATTTTATCTCTGTATTTCTACTCCTCGCTTCCGCCCAGGGATCAGGCCTTAATTACATGAGGAGGGGAGCGGTCTTTAACAGTAGACACCACAGGGTGCAAATCGAGACTTTCTGAGAGCGTCAAAGGGGTGCAATTGGAGGTTTCTGGTGAGCTTCAAAAATCGTGAACGTCGCCGCCAGAAATATATTCAACAGCTTCCCCTCGTCTCCCGATATCATGATCGGGGCCGACAGCGGAGTGGTGCGGAGATTCCGGTTCTCAGCTCCTCCAATAGTAATTTCGTTTCCACGCACCCACATTGCTACGTACGTGTTAGTGTCCTAGATGATTTGCGTCACGGGTGCCAAACTTTCAGGAATTAATCTGAGACCATTCGGAGGAGAAGTAACGTGTTTTATTTATTTGCTCAGTATTAGGGTTTGTAGGCATACCGCGCACGCTAGATATCGATTGTTCACAACGTTACGCGTATTTTCTGTGTTTGTTCCGAGGAGTACCGTTCAAAAAAGTTCCCATTGTTTATAATTATAATAAAATGTAATAACTAATAAACGTCTTTTCCAAACACTCTGCTGGTGCAGTTTGAAAGAGCTACATAGGTAAGGGTTCCAACGAAATGTGCTCCGCGTAAGGATTTGGTGGCAGTGGCTGTGAAGATGAATTTCTGACGTCCATGACTTAGTGATCGGAATAGGCCATGTAATGGCCTTTTCCGATCACTAATTCATTCGTCTCTCACACCCCTCACATGACATCCATCCATCCATCCATCCATCCATCCATCCATCCATCCAGATGACCACCTACATCAGTGCTTCTCAACCGGTGTGCCGTGGCACGCGAGTGTGCCGCGACAACTTCTCAAGTGTGCAGTGGCATCTCTGATAATAAAAAAGAAAAAGTAAGCAGAAGCTGTAAAAATCATCAAATGAATGTCTCTGATGTCTCGCCTTTTCTCCGTACTTTGTGAGGAGATGGGAGCGCAACACCATGCTTTCCTTCTCCGCACAGAGGTTCGCTGGCTTTCCCGAGGCAAGGTCCTGTCAAGAATGTTTGAGCTGAGAGATGAGCTTCAAGAATTGATGTTGATGCATAAGGAATTGCAGCATGTTATTTGTTGCAAAGCAATTACTGGGTGGCAAAACTTACATGGGTTCAAATCCAAACTTCAGCTATGGTGAGAAGAACCCAAACGTGGTTGGATATGTTTAAACGGACGAATAAAACATTCTGAACAGAAACTGCTGACTGTGGTAGCAGAACATCTGGGTACGCTTCACAACACGTTTCAGCATTATTTTCAGTTGACCAGCACTAAACAGTATGCATGCTGGGTTCGTGATCTTGCAGAGGCTTCCGCTGGGAAGCTTCCCCTGAACGTTCGAGAGGAACTGATACACCTCAGGAGCTATCGCACAGTCAAACTTAAATTTTCTGGTGTGCTCCTGGATAGAAAGAAAGTTTAAGACTCCTATTAAGACAATAACAGTCGCTCTCATAGGAGCCACAATAATAATTTGTTTCAACTAAATTTTACCGACAGAAGTGCAAATGTAAATGTGCAAGAAAAGAAAAGAAACCGAGATTACTTGATTACATATATGCATGTATTGGAGTATTAATGATATGTTAAAATAAACAAAAACTAGTTGTCAAAAGTACACATCAATATATTTGTTTAAAAAAACATATGTATATGCACAAATACAATATCCATATGCTGATATATATATATATAATACATATCCATACATATCACATACAATAATACAGTTTTAGTTACTTTGATAGCATGTATAGCAGTTTAATATTGTACACGTATCCACGTATTTTTCTAATAAATTGTTTTTGTATAATTACCAAAACCTCTGAAGCTATGTGTTCCAATCTTCTCTGTGACTAACTTTGAGGTATTGTTAATGACATGTGGCAAGCTGTATCTAAGACATCTTTTGGCAAATTCATGTTTTGTTCTGAATTAGTGTAACTCTGTTTTTTTCCTTGTGTTGTAATTGTGTACGTAAGCATTTGTATTTAATTTCCAATTTAATAGTTAGGCAGGGAGGTCATGATGTACATATTTATAATAAAACTTAAGTTCATGTAATTTTAACATGTCATAAATTTTTAAGATATTCAATTTTTGGAAAAGTGGCTCAGAGTGTGAATTATATTTACTTATAGATAAAAATTCTCATAGCTTTCTTTTGTCTTTTCAACATTCGACTACCTTGGTATCCCCACACCATAATACAATAGTTGATATGCGATAACAAAAATAACATATTATATAAGAGAATTTTAATTTCTAGAGGAAAGACATATTTTAGTCTGTTTAAGATGCCGACTGTTTTGGAACACTTGTTTGATACTTTTTCAAGGTGTTTATTCCAATTTCAATTTGTATGTAAAGTAAGTCCTAAAAAATAAATTCATCCAATCTTTCTAAGTTTGTACCATTGATATTGAGCGTAAAGTTATCAACAGCTTTATTTTGCATGTGAAAAATCATATATTTACATATTTATCTTCTAATGAGTTTAGTACTGTTTTGAAGATTTCCCATTGACCGTTAACATTATCCTTACAGTCTTAAAATTTTTCTTCCCAGTTAATATTTGAACATTCTATTCTCATTGCATCATAGCTTGACACATTATACAGCTTCCTTTTTTAGTATAATTACTTGTTATAAAGTTGCACATTATACTGAATTTTAGTACACAATGGTCACTTTTGCCCAGGTACTCTAATTCTCCTACATTATCTTCGTCATTAAATAAAATCAGATCTAACAGGTTTGTGTTAGTTGTGCCTCGTCCTCTGGTGGGGTTTGACACGTGTTTGAAACATGAAGGTGTCTCTAAGGCATTCCACACATTTAAATTGTTGGGGTTATTTGATTTGGTCGTCCAATGATTCCAATTTATCTCGGGGAGGTTGAAATCTCCAGTAATTACGATGTGAGAGTATTTATGTTGTGATATTGATCTGATCATATTTAGAAGTTCTACATCATTTTCTTCAGATCCCCCATCGCTTCTGTATATGCATCCAAAAAGAAGTTTGTTTTTATTCTTTAATTTGATTTCCATAAATAAGCATTCTTTGAAAGTTGTGACTAGGTTTATGTACTCTGCATGCAAGGAATTTAGCACATATATTATAATACCTCTTCCTTCAGTATTTTTTTTTTTTTTTAGAATAACATGTAAACTTCTAAGGAAAATTCTGGTGTTGTTACATAACATTTAGGGTTTTGGGGTTTACTTCATTAATTGCTATTATGTGGGGTTTTGGTTCTTTGATTCTTTGTTCAAATTCATTTTGTTTGTTCCTTAATTGGTCAGCATTGGTGTAAAAACACTGGATGCTGCCTGTTTCATTAAGATTATGTTTGTTTACGTTCGTTTTCCCATCTGTTGTTCTAGGTGGATGTGTACTCTTTATTGGCTTTTCCTTATCTTGTTTATTCTTCTTTCCCATGGTGGACCCCTCACTCTGTACAGGTATTCCCCTGACTCGTCTGCTGTTTCCTGTCTCTTTGCTTCTTCATAGAGCTTTTTAGATTCTTCTCTTTCTTGTTTGGTTTTGTCGTGGTCAATTTTGATATTTTTGAACTTATCATTTCCCTTGATGTGATGGAACTTTCGAAGAAGGGTGCGTTTTTTGTCAATGTGCGTTACTGTAATCAGTACTGGTCTGGGGCTGTTTGCATTTTCTTTGGCTTCCCCGAGCCGTCGGATTTCTGTGATGTCAGTGTCTGTAAAGTTATTGTCTATTTCTGTGCAGACTTCTATGATTTGTTCTTTGTCATGGTCCTTTGAAGTTTTGTTTACACCCTGTGCATGTCCAAACTTCATCATCAACAGTTGTCCACTGAAAATCAGTTTTACTTTTTGTCCTTGTTTTTTTGCAGGTTGCCATGACCTACTTTAGTTTTATATCCCTTATTATAATATTTATTTAGTATTTTAGAGTTGTGCAAGGGATCAAGGCAGTGCTGGGAGAAGACTCTGGGTTTAATGAGTTGCCTTGATGAACAAGCCAGATTAGTATAAAGTGAAGATTTGTGCAGGATGGTTGAAGAAATGTGTTTATGTCTAACTAATTAATAATGATTATGCCTAAATAATGTATAATGTTTGTCTACATAATTGTAGTGGCTTTAACAAAGTTTGTATGTTAAGCGTTGCTTAGGGTGCTTTCTTTTGTTTACTTTTAGTTGTGGCGGGACAATTTTGAATATGTGTTGCGTTATAGTTACGATCCTAAGGGTAGAAGTTTTCTATTTTTTGGTATTAATAACAGTATGGGGTTTGAATTGTGCTGTGGGTTTAAGTATTTACTGAAGAGCTTTGAATTTGTTAGTTTATGATGAGATTTATTGCCGCTGGTGTTGCTACGTACGCGCCTTGTACCGGAACCGGATATACACCCCTTAAGGAGTTCATCATTTATCGTCGATTCCATATTTCTATTTGGGGTATTACCATGAAAATAATTGATGGTGCTAAATAAGTTGGTATCGTTGGCATATATAATAAAGTTAAACATTTCGCTAGCTTTAGGAAAATCATTAATGTATATTATGAATAAAAGGGGACCAAGAATAGATCCTTGTGGTACACCAATGGTGATAGGTAGGATATCAGAACTTTCATTTTGAAATTCGGTGTATTGTCTTCTATTGCTTAAAGGTGCTCAATCATTTCGATTTTTGTGCTCCTCATGTGTCTAATTTCACGAAACGTAAACGTATAAAGTATTCATTATTGATATACTGGTTCATTTGTACGTATGCTTTACTTCGTTTTAGTGAAATTAACAGACAAACAATAACATGATTTTCGGTTAGTCCTAACGGAATATCAAGACACATATCTGAACTTGGATGTGGTCTGAGATAGACTTCTCGTGTAATAGTCACGTGAACGGGAATATGCGGCGACATCGGCCTTTGACCCCACCTTTCGGTGCCTGGATTCAGTCAACATTGCGTATTTACGAGTCGCCATCCATTTTTCATACAAGTGATAGCTCGATAATTTTATCTGCGATGAAGGGATGCCCGACCGACTCGACTAAAAAGAGGGTGAGAGCGGAAAGACAAAGAGAATATCCGCGAACAAAGGTGTATATTGGAAAGGTTATGGATTTGTGAAACCGAACGAAAGAAACGGCTGGCGTGAAAAGTGATGCAGCATTCGCCAAGTTCTTCTGGACAGGTTAGTAATATTGAAAATATCAGCAAGCACACCACACACACGACTGTGTGATCAATAGATGGAACAGCCACAACAAAGCCGTCATCGTCCGCCATCTTAATGCCATCTTCGATCGACGTTCCGCGACGTTCCATCGCACGTGAATATACATTATTGTAGATATTATGACTTTATATTGATGGACATGTTATATTATACCAATAGTTAACTATGTGCGAAGTATCAGTCTCATGCGAAGCACACACCGAATGGTAGATGAACTTAAAAATCCGCTCCATCGACGTTCCGCGACGTTTCATCGACGTTCCATCGCAAATTAATATACAGTAATGTAAATATTATGCCTTCATTTTTAATGACATGTCATATTATATTAATATTTAACTATGTATAATATAATACATAATACAACTGTAGCACCCACGGGACATTCACACTTTACCCTCAATCACTGACTGACACAGGCTGGACATTTGAGACTAATAAAAATTATAATCGAATGCCTAAAATAATTGCCTGGATCTAACTAGTATAAGTACTTGCTTTTTTGGATGTCTTGACTTGAGTCACTGGCTGCTTGTACTGTGCAGTTTAAAAATAACACTTCTTTAGTGTTTTTCCATGTGTGATGTAATACATTGAATGCTGATTGTAATAAAATATAAATTTAATAATCTTGTATTTAAAGAGTAGTAATAATTTATGATTTCTGTAGAAAATGCTAAACATTTATATGTCTATTGTGACCGTAATAGCCTACAGTACATATGTTACCAGGGGGTAAACGCCCAAAACTGCATGATGTATGTATAGAAGTATGTATATAAAGAAAAGTATATAAGTTACATCTCTGAAAAGTGTGGAATATGTATACACATTGATAGAGATCTTCTAGACCTCTATGCTAACCTTAGTTTGATAGGGAGCAAGAAAACAAGTACACCGGGTGCATGAACATAGGAGGAAAATTTATTTTATTATTTCTGAAAGTTTTTTAAATAGCCTGGATATTATTTTGATGTGTTATACTACGCTGTCCATTTTGAGGGGTAGTAGTACTACTAAACAAATTCAAATTTAACCAATTTTGGCCATTCCACTTATGCCTTCACTTCAGTTTCACCACAAATATATGCAAATGACGTCCACACCAATCCAGCCACCACAGGCAACAACCGCTGCATTGGCTCTATCGAGTATCAGTGGTCGCAGTAAAAACAGCTCACTGTCAGGTATTCAGTCTCTTCCCGAGGCTGGGTGCAGCTCTGAACCATTACAACCAATGTCAGTTTAAATAATGGTATTAATGTACTGTTATGTTCTGGTTTGACCAGTCTAATATGTGTACAATTATTCCATCTTTGTATGATAGGGTGGTTATCAAACTGTCAACTACACAGCACATTTCATTTGCAGTTCATTTTTTCAACTTAATTTTCTTTTTATTTCATTTGGAATGTTTGTATTGCAAACACAAATGTGTATATACACTGTACATTGCAAGTAAATATACGTGACACAATATAGCCAAGCCTCAGTGATTGTCATTTCATAATAATTATGCTTATGCTGGCACACAGATCTGCTAAAGGCTGCAACTGCTTCAATGTTAATGTTACGTCACATGACATTTTATCTCTATAATCACCTGCTGGCTTGCACAGCACAATATACTTATGTTCAGTTACTGATTTGTATCTTTGAATGTATATTTTAGTGTGTGTGTGTGTTCAGAAATCAAAATAACTTAATTTGACCTGTTTAAACATACAATGTGTGGAATTATTTTAATAATATGTAAGGTTGGGGAGACTCTTAATAAGACATATTATGTAATGTGAAAAATTGCAAAAGTTTATATATTTTTTGAAGAAAATTACTTTGTGACTTTATTTCCTGTGACCTTCTTTCCAGCCCACCTATGTTCTACCTGCACTTACAGGTAGTTAATTATGCTGGCAATTGGATGGTGCACAATCCAAATTGTTTCACATTGTTGGCTCTGACACTTGTAAATTGTCTATTTTGTTTGTTATATACTACAATTTTACAATAAATACAATAATAACTTTGCCACTCTCATATCATTTATTGTATTTTTTTTACAACTGGGCAAATGACCTTTTTACACTTGAGTGCTGGGCAAATGACCATTGGGCAAATGATCGTGCAAAATATTTTTACCTATTAATGAAATTAAAACGTTTATAAGTTACACACCACATGTACACACACATATATTTACATATACATACATATATAATATTATATATATTTACGTGTAGTAGTGCTGTCAAACCATGTTCATCTTCACAAATAATCTGACTCATTCCATATTCCAATTCATGACTTTGTTTGACAGCTTCAACACAAAGGCGTGAACTACCTCAACACCACTGCAGCCATCACATATGACAAGATCTGTGGTGGCTCTATCGAGCATCAGCGGTCATAGCAAAGGCAACTCACTGTCGGGTGTCCAGTCACTTGCTGAGGCTGGAGGCAGCTCAGGACAGTAAGTAAACGTAAGTATTAATTGCTGCTGGTATGCAAACGTGATATATATAGCTGTATATATATATATACATAAATCATAGCATAACATTTGGAAGATATACAAACATGTGTTTGGTTGTTTTGACAATTATGTTTTATTCTGACCAATCTAATTATTTGGTACACCATCTTTGAAAATGTTTCAACAGCACCCCCCCCCCCCCCCCCGTCTTCCGATATCACCACTCCAGCCGAGCAGCTGAAGTTATAGCGGCTTGATAGCGACAAAATTTAGACTACACCATTTGGTTCAGTCGCCAGTGGAGGTTTTTGTGCCCCCCAGACCAGACTCCACCACTGTATGTGATAGTTTTGGTTGTCTGCATTAGGATTTTGCAGTAATGGGTGTCCTCGTTAAATTGCATATTGTTAGAAATGCATGTGAATTAAAGTAAAGACAATGTAAATTAAAAACACTTTATTGAAACTATTTGATGAGATCATGACTACAAAATTATGAAAAGCACAATACAACTACAGGTACAATCATTGTACTTGATGTGTATAATGTAATAATTTTTAATATCACATACACATAAAATGCAAAGCAACAATAGAAACAAAAATTAGGAAGAGGTTGAAAAAATGTCAGGTACATATAACAAAACAAACAGTTACTTTTATCACAATTCTTTGTTACAGAAAAAACAACACTACACGTGATATCAAATGCTAGTTATATGTTTACAACTCACAAAATTAGTGACTAAACAATTATGTGTATTTAACAACAAATTTTTACATTTAATGCCCATAAAATGTAAACCAATGAGAACAAATTACTTAGGACGTTGAACAAATTTAATATGTACATATCAAATAAAAATAACTATATTATGATTTTATGTTAAAAAACATCAATAAGATATAAAATTCAAAACTTGTAGTATGTGCAATGCTTGGTATGTTTACAACTCGCAAAAAATAGTGACTAGACTAGACAGGGTCATCGCCATGTGACTGAGAATTACATGTACAATCGCTACATGCTACATTGCTCCAGTTTACTCAGCTGTATGAAGAGTACCAGCTACAGACGGTGGATATTTTTGTATGAATAATCTTTACATATTAATTTCAGTGTGGCTGAATTCTTCCCACATAAGTCAAGATGGTGTTTTCAATTTAACAGGTCTGCCAGGGAGTAAAGTTTAAAGCGCTTTGAGTAATCCCAAGGACTGGATACTACACCATATCAGAACTAAACTTACCCAAGTGTTGTTTAATTATCATGCAAAATGAAAATTAATGTAAATTGTAAAAATATAAAACAGTGATAAAAAAGAATAATTTAGAAAAATTATACATGGCATGAAAAATATATAACAGTCCTCGTGATACATAGATAATTTAAACAAGTAAAATGCTGCTGTCAGTGTATCAACAGATTGTTGTTGAAAAATGTGAAAAGGCTTTCAATACCATTACTTCCTCACAAACTTGTGCCTGGTGTATGTTGCAAGAACTCAGCTGGCTGCCACTGACTATCAGCAACACAAAGGCAATGAAACCCTACCAGTTGTAACAATTCTGGATAATTAATGTATTTTTTCATGGACACTGCTAAAAGTTATAGTTGAATTGAATACAAATACCTTGTATTATTGACTTTTGATAAATGTGTCGTCACATAAAAATATCATGCATGTCAGAGCCATCCTAATTGTCATTTTGTCTCCGGTATAGGTAGATGCAGACGTACAGCAAAATGTCAGGAAGCTGGTATGCAGTACCATCAAAGACAGCGAAAACATACAGTGATGTCATCGATATCTAAACCGATGCAGTTCACCGAAGAATGCTCGACACTGAACCTGTCTGACAGCATCGAAAGTTGTTGTCACTTCTGCAGACCCTGGCACCCACCGTTCCATCACCAACTACAGAGCTAGTCAGGCGTCATCACATTCTTATGTCGAGCAACCTGCATTCTACATTGGTTTCCAGGCAGTCAAGCTAACTGACTGACCTGGAAGCCAGTGTACACCCCACCGGCACTGGGGAATCTGTCACGGATTCAACACGACACAATTGGGATCACTCAGTGGACATTCATATGATAAACTGTTAATATGCAGCTTGTTTCACCTTGTTGGCTATGACACTTGTAAATTGTCTATTTGTTTGTTATATACTACAATTTTATAATATATACAATAATAACTTTGCCATTCTCATATCATTTATTGTAATTTTTTTCACAACTGGGCAAATTACCTTTTCACACTCGAGTGCTGGGCAAATGACCATTGGGCAAATTATCGTGCAAAATATTTGTACCTATTAATGAAATTAAAACGTTTACAAGTTACACACCACATGTACACACACACATATATATTTACATCTACATACATATATAATATTATATATGTATTTATGTGTAGTACCGGTAGTGCTGTCAAACCATGTTCACCTTCACAAATAATCTGACTCATTCCATATTCCAATTCATGACTTTGTTTGACAGCTTCAACACAAAGGCGCGAACTACCTCGACACCACTGCAGCCATCACATATGACAAGATCTGCGGTGGCTCTATTGAGCATCAGTGGTCATAGCAAAGGCAGCTCACTGTCAGGTGTCCAATCACTTCCTGAGGCTGGATGCAGCTCAGGACAGTAAGTAAACGTAAGTATTAATTGCTGCTGGTATGCAAACGTGATATATATATACATAAACCATAGTCTAACATTTGGAAGATATGCAAACATATGTGTTTGGTTATTTTTACAATTATGTTTTATTCTGACCAATCTTATTTGGGTACAGTTACACCATCTTTGAAAATTTTTCAACAGCGCCCCCCTCCCTCCCATCTTCCAATATCACCACTCCAGCCGAGTGGCTGAAGTTATAGCGGCTCGGTAGCGACACAATTTAGACTACACCATTTGGTTCGGCCGCCGGTGGAGGTTTTTGTGCCCCCAGACTCGATTTCTGGATCCACCATTGTATGTGATAGTTTTGGTTGTTTTTGCAGTAATGGGTGTCCTCGTTAAATTGCATATTGTTGTTAGAAATGCATGTGAATGAAAATAAAGACAATGTAAATTAAAAACATTTTATTGAAACTATTTGATGAGATCATGACTAAAAAATTATGAAAAGCACAATACAACTACAGGTCATTGCACTTGATGTGTATAATGAAATAATTGTTAATATCACATACGCATAAAATGCAAAGCAACAAAAATTAGGAAGAGGTTGAAAAAATGTCAGGTACATATAACAAAACAAACAGTTACTTTTATCACAATTCTTTGTTACAAAAAACAACACTAGTACATGTGATATCAAATGCTAGTTGTATGTTTACAACTCATAAAATTAGTGACTAAACAATTATGTGTATTTAACAACAAATTTTAATATTTAATGCCCATAAAATGTAAACCAATGAGAACAAATTACTTAGGAAGATATTTAGTTGAACAAATTACTTAGGAAGATATTTAGTTGAACAAATTTAATAAGTACATATCAAATAAAAATAAAAATATGATGATTTTTTTTTTTTTAAACATCAATAGGATATAAAATTCAAAACTTGTAGTTTGTGCAATGCTTGGTTTGTTTACAACTCGCAAAAAATAGTGACTAGACTAGACAGGGTCATAAATACATGTACAATCGCTACATGCTACATTTCTCCAGTTTACTCAGCTGTATGAAGAGTACCGGCTACAGACGGTGGATATTTTTGTATGAATAATCTTCGCATATTAATTTCAGTGTGGCTGAATTCTTCCACATAAGTCAAGATGGTGTTTTCGATTTAACAGGTCTGCCAGGGTGTAAAGTTTAAAGCGCTTTGAGTAATCCTGAGGACTGGATACTACACCATATCAGAACTAAACTTACTCAAGTGTTGTTTAATTATCATGCAAAATGAAAATTAATGTAAATTATTTATGAAAATATAAAACAGTAATAAAAAAGAATAATTTAGAAAAATGATACATGGCATGAAAAACATATAACATAGATAATTTAAACAAGTAAAATGCTGCTGTCAGTGTATCAACAGATTGTTGTTGAAAAATGTGAAAAGGCTTTCAATACTATTACTGTACTTCATCATAAACTTGTGCCTGGTGTATGTTGCAAGAACTCAGCTTGCTGCCACTGACTATCAGCAACACAAAGACAATGAAACCCTACCATTGTAACAATTCTGGATAATTAATGTATTTTTTCATGGACACTGCTAAAAGTTATAGTTGAATTGAATACAAATACCTTGTATTATTGACTTTTGATAAATGTGTCATCACTTATAAAAATATCATAAATGTCAGAGCCATCCTAATTGTCACTTTGTCTCCGGTATAGGTAGATGCAGACGTACAGCAAAACGTCAGGAAGCTGGTATGCAGTACCATCAAAGACAGCGAAAACATACAGTGATGTCATCGATATCTAAACCGATGCAGTTCACCGAAGAATGCTCGACACTGAACCTGTCTGACAGCATCGAAAGTTGTTGTCACTTCTGCAGACCCTGGCACCCACCGTTCCATCACCAACTACAGAGCTAGTCAGGCGTCATCACATTCTTATGTCGAGCAACCTGCATTCTACATTGGTTTCCAGGCAGTCAAGCTAACTGACTGACCTGGAAGCCAGTGTACACCCCACCGGCACTGGGGAATCTGTCACGGATTCAACACGACACAATTGGGATCACTCAGTGGACATTCATATGATAAACTGTTAATATGCAGCATGTTGCATGACTGTAGAATCTTGTCCGAGATCCTGGACAAATACAACTGCCCAGTATGCCATATTAACTTGGAGAGCTAGTGGTACTAAGCACACTAGTTAAATTTCCTGTAAAAAAAAGCATATATTCAGTAAACAAAAACAGGCATCATAGTAGTGTTGGGAGTAAATAATTATGATGTGATCATTGTCATAATCAGTATATAATAATGTTTCATGTATGACCTGCATCATTTCACAAGAAAAAAGGCAGCAAGAAATGTTCTACTACAGCTGCATCTATACATGTTGATATCTTAGGAACAGTCAGTGTTTACCAGGGTTGTTCTGGGGAAGGGTGGCTTGATACAGCATGCAGACATTAGTGGAATATACAATTTCTCAAAACGGTGAACAATTTGAACTATTTTTCTTTACTAGGTCTTCATTGTCATTACGTGAATTAAATTTTTTTTCAATTTCATTACAGTGACGCCTGTCAATATTATAGATTGATTTGAATTCTGCTCATCAGTAAAGCGCATTTATATTTTTAGTTTTGTTTTCAGTATACAACTTCATGTCAGTATCTGCCATGTAACTACTATACATATTCATGTTTTACATTTTAAGCCTGAGGTTGAATGGTCAAGGTGAATGTTAGAAATGACAGAATGAGGTGTTATTGTGATGCTAACAATATATTTTCCTCGTCAAGTATTCAAAGGTTCATAATACGTATGTCTACCTTCTTCAAGAATGACTAATTTATTTTATAAACTTATTTCAGAGTCATCGCCATATGCTAAATACTGTTTAAAGGTGTATTAATATGTCTGTGTTGATACACTTGTGGGTATAATATACAAGTGCAGAAGTCAATCTAGTTTTCCATGCCCAAGATGTTATTATTAAAATGTGTATGAAAACAAATGTGGTATATTTAAATGTGCACATTACAATTTTTTGATAACTTATACGTGGTTGATTGTTATAAATTTGAAATTACCTGGATTGATCAAATGTGGGCCTGCCGCAGACTATGTATCCTCCCTGTGTCTGCCTGGCCCGGGTGACCGCCTCTAGCCCCTCTTCTGCCTCCTCTCATTCTCATTCATGGGTTGCAGTGTGGTCTCTAGCAATATCACAATTCAAGTTACATATATTATTATGTATTCATATATTGCTGTGGTGAGAGTATATACATATATTGGTAAATACATAAGAATAGCCGGCATATGTCAGTTGAAAGGTATCACAGGATACCAATTAATGCATTACATACACTATTGCCAGGCATCAAGGACCACAATGGAGACAAGTGCGTGCATTTTCTTGTGTAATCCTTATATACGGTGTACTCTAGGTGTATTGATATTTTATGTATTTACACGTTTACATTTTTATATTGAATAAAATCATCACCATCATGCTTGTCATAAAATTTTTAATTATTTTGCATAAAATACAATGCAAATCAACAATATTCTGCAGTAATAGTATCAAAAATATGAGTCACAAAAAATGTTTTAATAATTACGATCACCAACATAATACTTCCGTGTTTGACGTTCTGTTGCACAAAATTACGGATGCTCCCTGACTAAGTTACTTGGACGATCAACAGGGGCCTGCTGCCAAAGCAATGTTACTTGTAATTTTGCACCCTCACGTCATCTACTCTCAATATGTATTGTCGGAATAACAGCTTATTAACAACACCCTGCGCACTCTCTGACTGAATCTCTGGCTGATATGGTGACTGACTCAGTGACTGTCTTAGACTTAGACTTAACTAACTTGTCAGGCTCGAGTCGAGTGTAGACATTCGCAAGTTGCAATTCTCGTTGAATTAATACACGGCTACGCGTTCTTGTTGCTAACTGCGATAGTGTAATACGTACCCTCGTACAACTACTTTGGAATTATAATCTTCATCTTGATACGCTAAAGCACGTGTGTGTTGTTATTGTTTTCGAATGCCTGGGATGCCGATCTCGCGTAAAGCACGTGACCGAAGTGGCGCAGTAGGCAGACAGCGCAATTGGCTTTCGCCAGCGATACCCGCTGTAACGACAACTCTTTTTTTTTACGATTAAAAAACAAGTACGCATTTTTTTAAATTAAACCGACTGTGCGCACTAGTTAAACTATTCACACATTACACATCTGGACATAAAAGAACCGGATTGGCGATGGGCAAACGAAGTGATTGAGCACCTTTAAGTTTGTTATGATAAATTGTACTCTCAAATTGTGATTTAATGTTATACATGAAAAAAAACATGATTTTTTCTCGCCCTGCCCACAGGCCTTATAAATCACAACGCTCTGCAATACCATACTACGGGTGTTACTTGTTGTTATTTTGATAATATATTTAACAGGAGGTGTACAAGCATCTGCCACGTCAACGGCGCTTGGGTCCAGACCACCTCAAACAAGCTGAACAATTGATGGAATTGAAGTCTAACAAGAAGCTTCTAAGCATCAAGCTGCAGGCAAGGATTAATTGTGCATTGAAACTATTAGAATTTGAGACAGGTTCATTTGTTTAACTTACAATTGCACAAGTGAGTTCTTCAAGTGATTAATTTGCTCTAATGCATCTAGATTAATTCTTTGTCTGCAGGATATGACTGGAAAGAAGGTTACGCTCTGGCACATGTCAAACATGAGCACCAACGTGAAAAAGACGTCGAGCCACAACGACTTGGTGAAGCTCATTGAGCAGCTGAATGACATTCCTGGTAAATATTTATCTCAAATTTTCTGTAAAGTACATTATAGTTTCTTTACTTCGGAATTACACCTCAAGTAATTTTTTTGTACCCATAAGACATGAGCAATTTTATTTAAAAAAAAAGATTATCAATTTCACCAACAATGTTTATGTGCATACATATAATGAACTATACTGACTTTTGAGCAGAGCCATTTTTGTATGTCATCCAGATTTTTTAGATCTTTTTAAACAGAATTGTTTTTCTATGCTAAACATTTCCCCCTTCAAAACCCCCTGTGATATAATCCAAATAACTGATCACTATTTCAATGCACAGGTATGTTGATAGTCTTCTCATTATTGTTGTGTGGACAGTTGGAATGCATTTCTCCTCGGATCTGGATGTATTACATGAATGACCCAATTGGATGCCAAAACTAGTACAGTGACTTAGCAGTGAGTAACTGTAAAAAAACAGTCTTTATTGTGAAGTAGATATATCAAAAAGTTAAGAAAACAAAAATTGTCATAACAATTATTTTTGACACAGTTCTGACTGGGTGTCTCCCCTTAAATGTCCATGTGCTGTCATTACTGAATACATTTTGAAGTGTACTATTCTGTTCTGATATTTTGCTTTCAGGATCTGTTGTAGAGGTGTTTGTTGGTCTCTTCTACCAGGACCATACAATGCGCACTGTCTACAACAAATACCCAGAAGTGCTCCTCTTTGATGCCACATACAAACTGACAGAGCTCCGTATGCCTCTGTACGTCTTGATGGCCATCGACGGCAATGGCCACTCAGAGATAGTTGGCATCTACCTGACTGTCAGCGAATCGGCAGCGTCACTGCAGGAAATGCTAGTGGCCTTCAAGCGCTTCAACGAGGACTGGCCGAGTGTCACCATGACAGACAAGGACATGACGGAGAGGAGAACATTGTCAGTTGAGTTCCCCGCCGCTGCACTACAGCTGTGCCTTTTCCATACGCTACGGTCTTTTAAGCGAGAGTTTACATTGGAAAAGATGGGTCTGCGCTCTGGCGTTCGGGACACAGTTTTGGAGATTCTGTCCAGATTAGCACATGCCAAGTCACCTCAGGAATTCGATGAGCAGTATGCATCCCTGCAGAATGTTGGCAGTCGACCGGTGATAGAGTACTTTGATAAAAACTGACTTCCGATCAAACAGGAGTGGGTCACCTGCTTCAAGAACGGACAATTCAACCTTGGTGAGCTTACGAACAACCGCCTCAAAAGTATGAACGGCAAAATAAAGAGCGTCTGTTCGAGGTTTGCGAGCCTGGACACATTCTTTTCGGAGTTCTTCGCTGTGTTGAGGGTTCTACGGGGGGAGAGACAACACATCATGCAATGCATTAAGACACCCGCCATCCAACAACCACACATCACAGCCGAAGACTTGCAGTACACCACATACACGACACCATACGCCTACACACTGATCGCCAAACAGATGTCACTGCTAGTCAAGCATCACCACATTCTTATTCACATTCAACCTGCAGTCTACATTGGTTTCCAGTCAGTCAAGCTAACTGACTGACCTGGAAGCCAGTGTACACCCCATCAGCACTGGGGAATCTGTCACAGATTCAACACGACACAATTGGGATCACTCAGTGGACATTCATATGACAAACTGTTATTATGTTGCATGGCTGTAGAATCTTGTCCGAGATCCTGGACAAATACAACTGCCCAGTATGCCATATTAACGTGGAGAGCTAGTGGTACTAAGCACACTAGTTCAATCTCCTGTAAAAAAAGCATATATTCGGTAAACAAAAACAGACATCATAGTAGTGTTGGGAGTAAATAATTATGATGTGTTCATTGTAATAATCGGTATATAATAATGTTTCATGTATGACCTGCAGCATTTCACAAGAAAAAAGGCAGCAAGAAATGTTCTATTACAGCTGCATCTATACATGTTGAAATCTTAGGAACAGTCAGTGTTTACCAGGGTTGTTCCGGGGAAGGGTGGCTTGATACAGCATGCAGACAATAGTGGAATATGCAATTTTTCAAAACGGTGAATTTTTTTTACTATTTTTCTTTACTAGGTGTTCATTGTCATTACATGAATTTAGAAGTGTTCAATTTCATTACAGTGACGCCTGATTTTAGTCAATATTATAGACTGATTTTAATTCTGCTAATCACTAAAGCATCAGTAAAGCACATTTATACTTTTTTTTTTTTTTCAGTATACAAATTCATGTCAGTGTCTGCCATGTGTAACTACTATACATATTCATGTTTGACATTTTAAACCTGCGGTTGAATGGTCAAGGTGAATGTTGGAAATGACAGAATGAGGTGTTATTGTGATGCTAACAATATATTTTCCTCGTCAAGTATTCAAAGGTTCATAATACGTATGTCTACCTTCTTCAAGAATGACTAATGTATTTTATAAACTTATTTCAGAGTCATCGCCATATGCTAAATACTGTTTAAAGGTGTATTAATATGTCTGTGTTGATATACTTGTGGGTATAATATAAAAGTGCAGAAGTCAGTCTAGTTTTCTATGCCCAATATGTTATTATTAAAATGTGTATGAAAACAAATGTGGTATATTTAAATGTGCACATTAAAATTTGTTGATAACTTATACGTGGTTGATTGTTATAAATTTGAAATTACCTGGATTGATCAAATGTGGGCCTGCCACAGACTATGTACTATCATCCCTATGTCTGCCTGGCCCGGGTGACCGCCTCTAGCCCCTCCTCTCATTCTCATTCATGGGTTGCAGTGTGGTCTCTAGCAATATCATCATTCAAGTTACATATATTATTATGGATTCATATATTGCTGTGGTGAGAATATATACATATATTGGTAAATACATAAGAATAGCCGGCATATGTCGGTTGAAAGGTATCACAGGATACCAATTAATGCATTACATACACCACAGCCAGGCATCAAGGACCACAATGGAGAGAAGTGCGTGCATTTTCTTGTGTAATCCTTATATATGGTGTACTCTAGATGTATTGATATTTCATGTATTTACACGTTTACATTTTTATATTGAATAAAATCATCTCCATCATGCTTGTCATATAAAAACCTAAATTATTTTGCATAAAATACAATGCAAATCAACAATATTCTGCAGTGTCACAAAAAATGTTTTAATAATTACAATCACCAACATAATACTCCCGTGTTTGACGTTCTGTTGCACGAAATTACGGATGCTCCCTGACTAAGTTACTCGCACGAACAACACGGGCCTGCTGCCAAAGCAATGTTACTAGTCATTTCGCACCCTCACGTCATCTACTCTCAATATGTATTGTTGGAATAACAGCTTATTAACAACATCCTTCGTAACCAAATACAATACATATGAAATGTGATGCTCGTTGTCACTCTCTGACTGAATCTCTGGCTGATATGGTGACTGTCTTAGACTTAGTCTTAGTCTTAGTAGTCTTAGACTGTTGAGTTAGAACAAGTTAAAGTCGGCCTCGACAGGCTCGAGTCGAGTGTAGACGTTCGCAAGTTGCAATTCTCGTTGAATTAATACACGGCTACGCGTTCTTGTTGCTAACTGCGATAGTGTAATGCGTACCTTCGTACAACCACTTTGGAATTATAATCTTCATCTTGATACGTTAAAGCACGTGTGTGTTGTTATTGTTTTCGAATGCCTGGGATGCCGATCTCGCGTAAACCACATGACCGAAGTGGCGCAGTAGGCAGACAGCGCAATTGGCTTTCGCCAGCGATACCCGCTGTAACGACAAATCTTTTTTTTGACGATTAAAAAACAAGTACGCATTTTTGTTTATTAAACCGACTGTGGGCACTAGTTAAACTATTCACACATTACACATCTGGACATAAAAGAACTGGATTGGCGATGGGCAAACGAAGTGATTGAGCACCTTTAAGTAGCTATTAAATAGATTCAGGGTAGGACCCTGTAATCCATAATATCTTAGTTTATTTAATAGTATCGAGTAATCAATTGTATCGAAGGCCTTAGAGAGGTAAACAAAAATACTGAAAGGAACATCATTTTTTACAATTTGTGTAATTATTCTATCTACTAGTTCAAGTGAAGCATACTCGGTAGAATGTGTTTTCCTAAAACCGTATTGATGTTTAACAAATAGATCAGAATCATTAAAGTATGCAGTTAGCTGACTATATATTATTTTCTCTATCAGTTTTGAAATTGTTGGAAGAAGAGATATGGGTCTATAATTTTTAAAAACAGATGGGTCATCTTTCTTAAAAATAGGAATTACTTTAGCGAGTTTAAGTGTATCAAGAAATATACCAGTATTTATTACTTGATTTATTACCAGGGTTAATGGTTTGATGATGGAGGGTTCGATTATTTTCAAAAGTTTACAGGAAATACCGTTACAGCCACTACTGTTTTTATTGGGAAGGCTTTCAATGGTTTTCTTGACTATTTCTTCATCAACATTTAATAGACTGAAAACGGAATGGACATTATCATTTAAGTAGTAATTATAATCCTTATTACCATCGTAATGAATGTCTTGTGCTGTCGACTGACCTATACTTGTAAAATAGTTGTTAAATTTATATAGTTATGCCGTTACTTTTAAACAAAAAAGTGTTGTTTGTATTGTTTTTGGAAAGAAATTCATTTATGTTTTCCATGTATTTCTAATGTCATCTTTATATCAGTTAAAGCGTGACTCAAAGTACATTTGTTTGGCAGTACAACTATTTTTCTTTAATATTAAATTATATGTTTTTAGGTTAGTTAGAATGACTTCGTACATAGGTAAATTTGGATTATATATTTTTAACTTCTTATAAAGCGAGTCTCGATATTTGATTGGTTTTAGAAGACCATGTGTGATCCAGGTTGAATGCTTATATTTGTATTTATTATATTTCATGATTTTAACAGGCACATGCTTATTCTTAGCATGATTTGTTTAGTTTGTTATACATTGCATCCGAATTTATCTAAAGTTTAACATTATGCATAGCTGCCTTATTTTGTAGATTTACTCGAACACATTTTGGAGGAGGTTTAGATTTTACGTTGATATTCATGATTAGGAAGTAAGGTTGATGATCAGAAAGGGTATCAGTGAAGATTCTTGCAGTGCTATCTAATATTGATTTATTTAACTTACTAAAAAAGTTGTCTATCAGTGATCCGTTAGTTCTGGTGAAGCGAGTTGGAAAGGTAATTTGTGGATAGAGACTGTATGAAATTATAGAATCAAAGAATTCCCACTATATATTTTGTTCTCGTTTATTTTAAGTAGATTGATATTGGAAAAAAACATGGCAGATTGGGTGTTGGGTCATGAATATAAGGCGTAACGCCAGGGAAAGGGGTGAGCTATGTTATCAACAGTGACTGCATATAGATTAACAGTTGTCAATCTAAAAATAATAATAGAAGAGATATACTGTCATGATTAGTCCAGTATCAATATATCAAAAGTAATTAAGCATTACTGATGTTATGAGGAGAGAAACGATTAGTTATAATACTAGTTATTTAAATGTCATTCATACAAAAAAGAAAAGAAAACAAACACAAATGGGCATGAATAGCCCATATATCATCAAATATATCAGCAATACTGCAAACTGTTAATTGCAGTTGGTCATACAGCATAAGTAGATTATGTAATTATTATTTTTCAAAATATGAATTAGCATGTTGATGATAATTGTAACCGACAGAAGCCCAGCAATACATAGAAATAGAAATACATAAACAAATAGAATCGCACAATAATCTTGAATGTATTACAGATGATCAAGTTATCAATGCTTTCATTGACACTAACGTACAACTGGAGGTCATTTACAGATGTACAACTGGTGATCACTTACACATGTACAACTGGAAATCATTTACACATGTGATTTCTTTGATTTTATTACTGAGGTCTTTGACCATAATTTTAGCGTAGGCAGTCCAGCAGTTGTTGATCTTTTTTTGGTTTTTCAGTTTTCTGCATTCATAAGCCAACATTGACCTACGACTTGTTAAATCTTCGTTAATGAAGACCCGTGCATTACTATTTCTTCTGTTGTAGTCTTTCAGGTTAAAGCGACTGCGGAAAACGTGATCACGCTTTCGCTCTGTCTTAAAGCGCACTATGATTGGGCGGGACCCCGTGGCTCGTTTAGCGCCAAGGCGATGGCTTCGCTCTATGTCTAGTCTCGCTAGTGGCGGTGTGGTTTTCATCTTGTCATTGATAATCTCAAGCACTATAGTGTCAGTGTCCTCACCCTCGCTTCTTTACGATGGCTTCGCTCTATGTCTTCTCTCGTTAGTGGCGGCGTAGTTTTCATCTTGTCATTGATTATGTCAAGCACTATGTTGTCAGTGTCCTCACTCTCGCTTCTTTCCGCGATGCCGTGTAAAGTTTAAGTTTGAGCGACGAGTGTATTGTTCAAGTTTGCCAGCTGATTGATTCTTCGAGTGCGTTGACTTTTTCTTCAAGTTGGGCTATTCTCAAGTCTTTAGCCTGTAGTTGTTTAGTTAATTGTTCTATGCGAGTCCATCGATTTTCTCAGCAATATTCACTAGGATACAATGCTTTTCTCAGTTTTGCCACTACGCTATCATCATTTAATAGCTCCACCAGTCTTAGTACAATAGCATCAGATTCGTCCGAGCAGTTCTTAGCCTTACGTGGCTTTGGCATGTTCGGTGGCAGTTGTTATGTAATCGGTAAACGATGCACACCCAGGCGTATCGCGTTATTGCGTAATGTTGGTCGGCCGACCACTCCAGGTCTAGAGTGACGTAGTTGTTGTTATAAATTTAGTCACAGGAGTGGGCGATAATTCACATCGTGTGCTTGTTATGCATCAAAATGTTATTCATTTTCTTTCTCCACTCACCTAAACCATTCCCATGGCCGGGATATCTACCCCACACACATGATTGCACCAAAGGTGACTGTGGTGCTGGGAAGGATCGCGCAAATCCAACCATCGCTGATCGTGCCATTGGTAAGTTGCTACCATTTTCGACAACATACCTGTGTGAGGTCATTCTCGACATTAACACTGTCATTATCAAGATCAAGAAGAGATCATGGACCAGGAACGTCGTGTAACTCTTTCTAGCAGAGAGCCGAACGTTAAGTCTCTGTTCCACAAGACAAGCGCAGTTTCTTACTAGTTCCAAATACACATTCCGGCTTATACATTGTTTGCCTAACATGTGATTTGTAACGATTAATTGAGATGCGTGTTTGGAAACAGATTACAATTATAATTTGCCTGAAATACTGAATGGTAATTAAGCTTTATTTTCAAAATAAAAAAACAATTCGTATTAATTTATATTTTGTATGGCACTTATTAAAATTATTTTCTGTGCAATACGTTTGTTAAAACACCGTGGGAAAACGATAATTTATCTTTGCATTCGATAACTAGTGGTTGGTGACAATACAACACACTATGACATAGTCAAATGTGACTCGGAGTGTCGCGAGGATCGAGCTAACTGTAGCTCGATCGCGAATTGAAAAGGTTGAGAAGCACTGACCTGCATCATCATTCTCTGAAATGCTCATCTATGCGACCATGTTGTAGAAAGAATGTTTCATAGAAGCAATAAAAATTGTGTTATGTTATTTCTATGTTGTGTTAAGTTTTTACACGAATTTCTATAGTCCAACTCTGGGCATTTGTCAACACGTTCCCTTTTAAGAGGAACACATGCATATCGAGTGAACATTCCTTAAACCCACTCTCGCCGACAGTCGTACAGTGAATGACTAGACATGGTAATTTGCTCTGGAAATGTTCATCATACTTTTGCACTTGCCACGTGTTTGTTTAACATATACAAATACCCTGGACGCAGCCCGGAGTAAAACATCGCATCGAGTACAAGGTAGACCACACTGCCTGACAAACGACCACCCACCTCGAGGGCAAACAGTTAACGCTCTACTTTTTCCTCGCAGCCACTCTTAATTAGCGCGAATGCCAAACAATCCTCTCTCTCGTCAACTAAATTGAATTTACCACTGTAATTAAAATGAATACAGTTCTTGTGTACGATGCTAGAAGCTGTCTACGACGAGGTAGTTTTTTGTAATTCCTCTGTTTTGACCAGCCACGCTGTAGCCACGATTCGACTGCTAGGTTCGCAAGGAAACAAGTCATCATCAAAATTATACCTGCAACGTCATATCTCAGGAGTGAGTAATGAGATATCCGGTGTTACAACTAATGCGTACCTCCTCCTACCTGCATCCGATCGTTTTAATATGTTATACACAAGTACGCTGTAATGATGACCATATGGAGATGGAGGGGGAGAGAGAGGGGACACAGAAGGAGGGGCGGGAGAGAGAGAGAGAGAGAGAGAGAGAGAGAGAGAGAGAGAGAGAGAGAGAGAGAGAGAGAGAGAGAGAGAGAGAGAGAGAGAGAGAGAGAGAGAGAGAGAGAGAGAGAGAGAGAGAGAGAGAGAGAGAGAGAGAGAGAGAGAGAGAGAGAGAGAGAGAGAGAGAGAGAGAGAGAGAGAGAGAGAGACACACACACACACACACAGGGAGTGTGTGTGTGTGTGTGTGTGTGTGTGTGTGTGTGTGTGTGTGTGTGTGTGTGTGTGTGTGTGAGAGAGAGAGAGAGAGAGAGAGAGAGAGAGAGAGAGAGGAGAGAGAGAGAGAGAGAGAGAGAGAGAGAGAGAGAGAGAGAGAGAGAGAGAGAGAGAGAGAGAGAGAGAGAGGGAGAGAGAGAGAGAGAGAGAGAGAGAGAGAGAGAGAGAGAGAGAGAGAGAGAGAGAGAGAGAGAGAGAGAGAGAGAGAGAGAGAGAGAGAGATACATATATCTATAGAAAGAGAGAGACAGAAAAGAGAAGGAGGAGAGGAGGCCGACGGGCCGATGGACCGACGGACGGGCGGACAGACAAGTATGTATAAAGACATTTAGACACAAACAAAACAACTATGCAGAGGCAGCCATTGCTGGTTCAGTGTCAGCATTTCCTCCACTTCAACTTTCTAGTCAGCCTATGAGGCATCAGTATGTCGATGTATCAGCTGATTGTTTAATATTTGATGTTTACTGATTTATATGAAACATCATTATTATGATAAAATAAACATTTCAATGGGATGACTAGAATTAATACATACAATAATATAACTGCTCATTAATGTGGCTGTCATTTCCCGTATGAGGTAACCAGGCAGTCGATAGGTCAGCTTTAGTCATGATCGGTAATTCTTGGAAGAATGATACTTTCGTGTGTCTGTATTCGGCGAGTATCGGAACACCAGCACCGACTGGAGAATGCCTCTTGTCATTTATAAAACTCTACAATCGCAAGCTCGACTCGCTGTCAGCGTGTCAGGCGTCGTAAATCCGAACGCAATGAACTGATCAACCGTGCATGCTCCGTTATTACTGGTGACACTATCGGGAAGGCAACCCACATAAAGCCTCTGACGCCTGCACGCCAGTACCTTCCAGTGTGTGTGGCAGCTCGTCAGTCACACCTCCTGGCGTCTACCCAGTGGGTGACACGTTGTGACGGCATCACTGACATTGCTAATTGGTACAGACGCATGTTCTGGAGTTGACTCCGCAAAGACTGCGGTTTTGCAATTTCTGGTTTTTATTTTAGTTCTCTGAAACGCTATACTTTAAACGAGGCGTGGGAAGTCGATGTACTCGGAGGGCGTTAAGTGTAAATGTTTGTATATTCTTGTTATATTATATGCAATATTTGACGGCAAGGAGGGTGATAGATCAACTCCTTGTTAAATGCATTCCTGAAGATTCCAAAAATGGAAGGCATTTAAAGTGTTAAAGAGACCAATTATACAATAATTTATGATATACGATGAGCAGAGGTCAACAGTATGCCATCGCGCGTGCGCTCGTGTGTGATTTATGTGTGTGTGTGTGTGTGTTTTTATAGTTGATAATTACTCAATGTATCAACATAAATACACAATACAAGGACTTATTATATGTACTCGTGTACACATTGACGCGCATACAGATACCTAGCTATACATTTCAATACGTATTATGAATTACAAATAAAGTAATTGTGAATGCGACAACTGGATTTATAATTAAAAATTAAAAAGTGTTTTCTTAATTAAGTTGTAGTAAAATTTTAATTGTTGGATTTTATAAATGTCATCCAACTTTAACAACAGAAGTCTTTATAAAATGGCACTTGTGTGAGCATTATTACGGGAGTCTGTTTCATTCTCGAATACAATTTGTTTCTAAACGTTATCGACATAATAATGCCTTTGGTATTCCAAGGAGATTTCTTATGTTTATATTTGTTAAATTTAATTATTTTAATAGGTTGGCATTTATCCATAGCTGCAGTAACAGTTTATTATTTCAAATTTATTGAGTGAGTCAGGATTTTGTTGCGTTATTCGTGTAAACATTGGTATTGCATTAGTGGTTTCGACATAGTCCAGCCTTAGAAAGTATGGAAAGTGATCACAAATATTGCTCACTCAAATACAGGCTGAGGATTTTCAAATCCTTTCGACAAATTAACAGAACATTATCAATGAGTGTTCCATGTTGGCAAAGTAATGTTAGGAAAGAAACCATGTGAAATGTTAATTTAAGCAAATCAATATTGTAATCTCCTGCAATTATTATTTCACTTTTAGATTTTTGTAAATCAGCTAAATTTGATGCAAATTCATCTGTAAATATATGGTAGTTT
This sequence comes from Escarpia spicata, assembly GCA_963995525.1. Taxonomy (NCBI): domain Eukaryota; kingdom Metazoa; phylum Annelida; class Polychaeta; order Sabellida; family Siboglinidae; genus Escarpia; species Escarpia spicata. Next base: position 67,802,373 of record OZ023205.1, on the reverse strand, counting down.
TCAAGTATATTTCTAAGTGGTCTATAAATATATTTCCAAGAATATTTTTTTCTTCATGGCACAACATGTTATTTCAATAAATTGACCTTCCCAAGAGTTTGTATTAGCATGGATATTTACAGATTTGTAATTGTATTTGTTGCTGAGGTAGATTGCCAAGCCAGCATGTGCACTACATATTTTTTTATTAATGTATATCCATCTATTTGAAATAAAGACGTATAAGCTTCTTCATCGAGCCATGTTTCCTGTAAACATAAAGCACTAATGTCACAGCCGCTACTTCTGAATGTCTCTAGCTTTATTTTAATTTCGTAAATTTTTTCATTTAAATTCTGACAGTTTAGACTTAGCACGATGAATTAACTTTGCTTGTTCGTTAAATGGTTTGTAAAATTATCATCGTCAAAGTATGGTGAATGTTAAAATGGTTCAATCTCCCAATCTTTATTAATTTAATCGGTTTTTCATATGTGATAGAAATTGTTTTCTCTAGACCACCAAATTGCGCTAAGAAATCATTGTTATCAATCATATTGGACAACTGGATAAACAATAGTGCTCTATGTTTACAGGGCTCATTATATAAGTATGTACTAGTCGTTGTGAAAGAGTTGCACAAGCTATGCCCTGATCATAATACAAATATATTTAGTAAAAGAGAATGTTACGAATATTTCGCATGCATATATAACACAATGTACTTATTGCATTAGTACAAAATGTGTGAAAATAAATTACCGCATATGTACTGCCACAACATGAACCTAGAATGAGAATAACGTAAGTATATTGAACAAAACACAAAATGATTATTGCATAAACACTAAGCTTTGGGGAAATACTATATATTATGCACTGTCTCAAAAATAAAAATGTAAAACGACTAACATTAAACGTGGTGAAAAGAAAATGTATAAACACTGCCCTCCCCAAAATGAAAACATAGTGAGTATTGACTGTAGACAACATATCGTATATATAGCTATAATACGAAGAGTAATTATTATTAAATGATCACATAATGTTGTAACTACGTATATTAACATAGACAATACGTAATACAAAAACGTATTGCATAAAATATGTTTACCTTTTTTGATTGCCGATTCTTTTTAAAGTTCACATATCTCCAGTGAACTAGAGTAGGGCACGTGGAGCACGTGGGATCTCCACCAGCCATGGTTAATATTTATACACATGAAATCGTCAACGTAAGTCCGGCGTGATTTAACCACACATGTAGAATCCCTTTCGTTGGATCTTATCAGCGTCCCATCACGGTTTTAATAGGTCGTCCGAGATGACAATCGTCAGTTTCTTCTCTTGACCGTTCACTACGGCCAAGCAGTGAATGCGGCCGTCCAGGGTGAACGCATATTTCACAGAGACATCGTTGTTCACTTCCCGCAGTTTGATTCTGAGGGATGTTAGATCTTTATAAATCATAATCTTGGGGCCACTGGCATCTTTCATCTTTTTCTTTGATTTCATGACATCGAATTTGGTTTCGCGTCGCACGAATTTTGCGACTATGGCTTTGGCCCGGCTTGGTTGACGATGGCATACACTGATGTTTTCTCGTTTTACGTCAACCCCGATACATTTACACGTGTCGATCACCACCTGAACCGTATCTTAATAATAATAAGATAACCTCTACTGCGCCTAAATCCCTGGAAAAACCAAGCTCAGAGGCACATAAAAACAAAAGGATTGGTCCATCTCAAAATTCATGAGCAGTATTCCAGTTGTCAACAGATGGGTCGGAATAACGACGGAATTTTGTAATATTTTCAACTGATCTAACACTAAGAGGGAGCATATTCCAAAGAGTTGGTGCAGCAACAGAAAAACCCTAGTTCCAATGTTAGTGTTGACTCTACGAACAAAAAGTAGGTCAGAACTGGATGAACGAAGCTGGACACGTTTTCTTACAGGAGTAAGCAATGAATGCAAATAAGATGGGTGCTTACTGGACAGTGCCTGATATGTAATGGTACAGATCTTAAATATTATACGATATCGTATAGGAAGCCAATACAAAGATTTAAAAAGTGGTACATGTTATGTCTTACGCCATCTTTATTCGATACATCAGCATAGCCCGGGAGCTGTCCTTATTCCAGAGCCATCGGGAGCATTAATAATGCTCTACAATACAAATAATCTACATCCCTCCCTTTCAAATGTTGTTCCCTTAAAACATATTAACACCCTGGTTGCGCTACGCCACATATACGATATGACAACCGTCAACACAGTCCATAGGTTTAGCGCCCATTAATTAGACCTTGTTAACAATGACATTTTAGCAGCCATTAACCATTAACGTCTATGTCCATAATTAAACTGGACACCGTCTTTCAAACCTCTCAGATCCAGCTTCTCTGGAGGCTTTCTGGTTCTTATGGACCTTCTCACGAGTCGTTCCTCTGCCATCGGTATCTGCGCTGGATTTGCCGGTCTCACGGGATAGTTCACTGCCATCTGTGTTTGCAATTAACTTGGCTGGTTGTCTTCTTCTGCTTCTATTGTTGGTCTAGTCGATTCGTCAACCACTGGTACCTCCACCGCACCCAGAGGTACCATGGCGACGTCAGAAGCCCTGATTTGGTCGCTGTGTTTTCGTCATACATCGCCGTCTTTCACGCGCACAGCATACGATCTGGTATCCCTCTTCTCTTGGACGGTACAGGGTACCCACTTTTGGTCGTTGCGATCGTTTCTTACCGCTACTCTGTCCCAAGCTTCAAATTCTCTGTGTTGCCCTCTCTTCTCCTCTACTGCCTTGGCCTGACGGTTCTCCACCGTCTTCCTCGTGTTTGGTCGTATGGCATCTAATCTTGTTCGCAGGGTTCGACCCATCAGTAACACTGCCGGAGATTCACATGTTGTTGCATGTGGTGCGTTTCTGTAGGCAAACAGAAATCTGGCCAGGTGTAGGTTCACAGCACCCGAGTCACCTCTCGTTGATCGCATGGCTTGTTTAAATGTCTGAACAAAGCGTTCCACCTGCCCGTTGGTAGCTGGGTGGTAGGGTGCAGAAAATGTGTGCCTGATGTTGTTTGCTTTCATGAAGTTTCGGAAAACTTCGCTTGTGAATTGACTTCCGTTGTCACTGTGCAAGTGTTCTGGAAGACCGTACCTTGCAAACACATCTCGTAACAGTTCTACGGTTCTTTCTGATGATACTGGGGCTGTTGGTAGTACTTCAGGCCATTTGCTATGTGCGTCGACAGCTATTAAGAACATCCGTCCCACGCTGTCATGGCTTTGCAGGCCATTCCCACGGGTGAAGTGGCACGGTAGGCGCTTCAAAGTGAACTCTCTGGCAGCCTTGACATTTCCGTGCCAGAGTTTCTATACGTTTATCTATCCCAGGCGACCAAACGAAAGATGAAAGATAGCTGTGAAGGGTTGGTGATCCGTCACCAGCGTGAATCGTCTTCTAAACAGGTATTGGTGGAACTTCATGACTCCCCACACGAGTCCCAGTGATTCTTTGTCTACCTGACTGTAATTCCGTTCAGCCTTGTTTAAAATTCGCGAAGCAAACGCGATTGGTCTCTCCAACCTATCTGGCATCGTATGACTGAGTACCGTCCCCAACCCATATGCAGATGCATCGCACACTATTCTGATGGGCAAGTTCGGATCGTAGTGGACGAGAACTTGTTCCGATGTGATCAGTCTCTTTGCTTTACCGAACGCTTGTTCACATTCCTTTGACCACATCCATTTCTGATCCTTCTCTAGTAACTGGTTATGGGGATGCAATACACTGGCCAGGTTGGGTAAAAACCTGTGGTAGTAATTGGGTTGAGTGTCACTTTATAGTCTCCACAGAGACGTACATCCTTGGTATCTCGTTTCGCCACCGGTACCACTCCTGGTGCCCACTTGCTATACTCGACAGCTGATATGATTCCTTCTTTCTGGAGCCTTTCTAGCTCCTTCTCAAAGTATGGTTTGATCGCATAAGGCACACTTCCTGGCCTGGCAGAACTTCGGTTGAGCGTCTGCCTCTACGGTGAGTTTGGCTTTCACACCTTTAAATGTCCCTAAGTTGTCCGTGCTTAACAACTCATACTTTGCCAGCAGCCGTTAAACTTGCTTATTGGCATCCTTCAGAGAAATGTCCTTGTCAGTCCCATGACATGACTTCAGGAGTGAATTTCTCCCCAGTCGAGCTTGATCTCCCAAAACCAGTCACGACCGAACAGCACTTGTCGACCGCCTTTGATAACGTACAAGTCCGGCTTCACCTCTTGCTTCTTGTACTTGACCTGGACACGAAGCTTTCCCTCGGGAACAACTAACTCCCCCATGTAGGTTCGGAGAGTTACTGGTGTAGGCTGAAGTTCTTGCTTCTTGAACATTTCCTTGTACACGTGGTGTGGGATTACCGAGTATGCTGACCCAGTATCAACCTCCATTTTGAGTGATTGTCCGGCTACCCGCAGTGTCGTCCAAATTGTGTCAGTTCTGGTCTTTGGTTTTGTTAACTGGTGGACCGCATTTAGGGTGTCCAACCCATCACTCCACTCACTGTCGTCACTACCGTTACTACTACTTTTGGCAGCTGACATTTGGTTCACCCTTTTGCCTTTATTGTAGCGTTTGTTTCTGTCACCAGACCGACACACAGCCTTGATGTGGCAGTTTCCAGGCTTAGGTCTTTGATTTTACCAGCTTCCTTTGTGTTTATTCCGATCGCAAACCCAACACAAACTGGACTCTTAGGGCTGTCGTCAGGTTTGCTGCATAACCGCAATGTAACGACAGTCTCCGCAATTCAGCCACGAATGAGGCGATACTTTCACCCTCTTGTTGATATCGGCAGCCAAAACGGAAACGTTCCCCCATTTCAGTGGTTTGTGGATCTATGTGGTCCGCAAGTGTTTTGACTAATTCTGCGAATGGCTTAGTTGATGGTTTTATAGGTGCCATCAACGTTTTCAGTAACCCATACGTGTCGCTTCCCATGAACCTTATTTGCAAGTGCGCACTATTTTGTTCAACGTCATTAAAGTTGAAATACGATTCCAACCTTTCAACGTATGCCGTCCATGTCTCTTTTGCATTGTCACATTCCAACTGGCGCTGCCATGATGTGTATTAATTGTTCATTCACTTACAGCTTGCTTTAATCCCATCTCGTCGCCATTGTTATGTCTTACGCCATCTTTATTCAGCACAGCCCGGGAGCTGTCCTTATTCCAGAGCCATGGGGAGCATTCGTAATGCTCTACAATACAAATACTCTACAGTACAGAGCGAGAAAAACGAGGAGATCTTGTAACTACTCCTGCTAGAAAATTTTGGACACGCTGAAGTTTGGTAAAATCCTTGCTTGCGATGTTATAAAGGAGGGAATTGCAATAGTTAAGTCTGCTGCTAACAAGTGCTGTTGCAATAGCTTTAGCAACAGAAAATGACAATAACCGGCGAATACGGCGAAGATCACGAATATAATTTAAAAAAAAGCAGCAACATGTTTGAGATATTTCGGAAATCGAACTTACTATCAAAGATCACTCCTAGATTCCGCACTGAGGTTGCTGGGGTTATATACTGATTCCAAATACGCGTAGGGAAAAAACATCCAGTTTTCTACGCTGCATTGGAGTACCAATAATGATCAATTCAGATTTACTAAGATATTGTTATATAAGTCAGATAGATGTTTTTTGATCTGTGATAAGGTCGGATATAAGGATATCAGCCATTAAAGCTGTAATGTCAATCCTATGATTGGTTCTGTAAGACACATTGTGTTTCGACTCTAATGGGGTTATCAAGAGGTCAAGCCAATGGCCATGTATATGTATCGAAAAGGTAATATGTTGTTTCAAATCAAATGATGCCAGAATATCATCAAACGTAGGTTCTGGACAGCCGACGATCTTTATATTTTCCCTCCTGCTATATTGCTCCAGTGCGTCTATCTTCCATTTCTGTTGTTGCATCTCGCTTTTCAAAGTATCGATTTCATCACTGATTTTCTGGACACATCCAGATAGTCCTTTTTTAGTTCATCTACCAGAATTTTTGTAGTTTCTGATAGAGCCAATTTTACAGCAGAAGTCACCGACTTGGTGATGATCGGTTGTATGGCCGCAACGATCTGGATGATGATATTGTTTACGGCAGCCACTTCTATGTTAGTAACTGTTGTGTTCGTTTCGCAGCTTTTTTGCGTTTGTCTTTAGTGGTCTTTTTGCCACTGGTGGTAGCAGCGATCGCTCTCTCAACCGCTTCCGCAACCACATCACCGATAGTATTGTCCTTTTCAGCAGGGTCGCTTGTAGGTAGTTGACGCTAAACTTTCAGGTTTTAATATATGACCCTTCATAAGAAAAGTAACGCTTTTCTAATTTTCCCGTTGTGTAAGTGTTTTTACCGGTTTTAGAATTCGTCCCGTACGTTAGACGAACGTAAGTCGACTGTTTTTAACGTTACTCGTGTTTTCTGTGGTTGTTCCGAGCAAGGGTTCCGAGGTCGCGATGCGCGCCGGCCAGTTCGGGACGTATTACGTAAATTGCATTAACGCGAAAACCTGTTCAAATTGTCGTCATAACATTTTACATATACTCCAGGAAACCGTCATGTAACGCCTCCCGGAGGACGAACATTTTGCTAGTAATAACACATATCGGGAAGGCGAGACTGCGGTATTTCGGGCATGCTATTACATGCAGGGAAGACAATAATATTATAAAGAAGGCGTTGAAAAACTGGATGGCGAACGCAGCAGTTGACAAAAGCAATAAGACCGAGGGACATCGTAAAGCGGGTGATGGAGGCGACTGAAGGCGAAGATGCAGAAGCGATGGACAGGGTGTCGTGGCATATAAACATCCGAACAATCACGTACCTAAAAAGGTAACTTTCTGTGTAAAGAAGACAATGTTGATTTCGCTTTGCATATTTGTCTAGTAAAATTTTGACTGATATACTCGTGGAATCGATGCCTTTTTTGTAACACGCGTGTAACGCTTGTTTGGGAAAACATATTTTTATGACGTAATCAAACCTCGTTGTAAGATAAACAGTGCAGATACAGCATCGGAACTTCATGGAGTTATGCCAGAAAACGACTCATTTTCATGTCAACATTCTGACACTTGTTGTTAAAAGTTTTTATAGAATCGCTTATGTAATACACTACGCGCAGAAGCAGTTTACGGGTCATTTATTCTGGCAGTAGCAAGGCATTACTATATGAAGCAATTCAGGATTGTGCAGCGTTAGTGAAGTAGATATTTTAGGACGCGGTTCATCATTGAATACTCTTAATATAGAATGGCTGTCACTATCCAACATGCATGCACTCGATACTGTATCTTTTGCCAAGGTTCTGGCACTTGTTCGACACATCATCCAAAAACAAGTAGTTGAAAAAACTCGCATGATTGATGAGTTGTGTTTTCGTAGTGTCATTAACCCTGTGATAGCTGACAGAATGCCACGGCGATCGTCTAAAAACGGTGCGGTTGCGTCATACAAGATCTCTTTGCTCCCTCGTGGTTCAGTGTCACTTCTCATCTTAGACATCGGTGCACCAGGCACTTTACAAGTGGCCGTGTCAAAGGCGACATCACGGTTTATTATGAGACTCGACCCTGGGTATAGTCATCAATAATAAAAGAAACAATGTCCTAGATCTGGGGAAGAGGCCTCGGCAAATACACTGTGAAATGTTCCCTGTGCAATGACATATTCGTGTAGTCATTGTTTTAAGGGGGTGTGAACAAGGATCAACTAGCTTGGTAATTAAAAGACTTCAATTGAACAGCACCACTCACTTATGGTACTAAAACCTGTTGCATTAAGTAATATCAACAATTCATACAATTCCATCTAATAATAATATCTGCAATTTACCCCGATACGGGGCAACTTGTAACAGCCTACGGGGTAAATTGTAACACATATGTTTTAGCATTGAGGCAAATTGTAACACAATAACAACTACACCATTGGTGCAATTGTTCCCTGTAAAATTACATATAATTTAGGCTATATAAATAGCTTGAAACTTAACAATAACGATATAGCATAGCACACAAGCGCATCATTTTGTAGAGTCCGTAATGAAATTCACCTTTTAAACACATCATTTAACAAAACTATTTTAATTACCAAAACCTGCAATAACATAATCATTTCAATTACAAAAAGTCTAGATTATAACTTATAATTGCTAAAAAAACAATGCAGTAAGTCGCATATCTAAAAACGTCATCTGATTTAACAGCTATGAATATATAGGCATTTAGGCTCTCAGGTTCGCACAAGTGACACAAATAGGTGTCGTCATCTGTAGTGCACTCAATGTGTGCCCATTTGAGGTAGAATTAACATTGAATCCATTGCTCATGCGACCTGCTGTCGGCGTAATTTTTGCCACATACCAAACAAAACCACTCCACCGACTTTGTGTTCTTCACAAGCGCTTTGCCTTTGCCGTTCGCGAGTGAGTACTTTCGCTTGCTACTGTACCTAAAATAATTAACGCAACATCGTCAGCATATTTTAAGCAGTGTATGACCAGGTCGTATACCTTTTATTTATTTTATATGCAATTACATTTGTATTAAAATTACCATTTTAATTTTTTTTATCCTAAAAGTGCACTACACATTCGTATTTAGCCTACTCTTGCTGACCAACGTGCCTACACGTAGATACTGGTAGGTGTAGTCTATGTAGGCATAAAGACATTGAACATTAACTCACCTGCGACGCAGCTTCCTCAAATATATGCGTCCGCACCGAGGCTCTTTTCAATTTCCGTGTGCAGTGTCTCATCGTATCCTACTGAAGAGTACCACGGAACGTGAGTAGAGTATTACTGTAATAATCTATAGACATGTAAAATGTAACCCCTCCATACGCCTACCGAACGGTCTAACGCTGTAACGGACTAGGTAGTTAATACACAAATCTGTATAATCAAATGTGTAAACATCACAATATCTAGTGCAAAATCTTCTGTTTGTTTGCAACTGTCATTATAATTGATGTTCAATAACTAGATACTTACAGACCTAATTATACTATAATTCTTAATTGGTTTGTTTGATCTAAATAGCAGCATCTCCCTATGTTAAAAAATAAAGGTAATATATTTATCTATATAACATAACACAAAGTATATGATACACGAAAACAATGTCTGTGGGGCATGTTGTAACAGGTGGGGCACATTGTAATATTGTTACAATTTGCCCCGAGATTAATGTTACAACTTGCCCCGACAGCGTCTCGCTCACAAAATATGCGATAGCAAAAAACACACTTCAAATCCTGTTTAATGGTTTATGTAAGAGTTGCAACATTATACTAATAACTACATCTATCAACAATAAAGCAGTACAACAATACTTTTTTGGATCACATAGTCTTAAGGTATAGAGGAAGTCGGGAACAGTGCCTTTTTCTTTAAGATGGCGTAACTCAATGGGGTGTCGGCGGATTCACGTGATATTACACGTGACATGCTCAAATATATTGATGAATATGCGGCCACCTTGCTGATTAGTTTGCATTTACAGTTTTGTCGGCAGGTCCTGTTACAATTTACCCGTGTTACAACTAGCCCTGTGTGTTATGGCGCTGTAGCGAAAAATCATGCAGAATCGACCCTTAATGCGCATGTCCGGAAGTACAGTTTTTCGCGGGGAGACATCAGGGCTTGTTATATTAGGAAGGGAAAAAACATTCCGACGTATACGTACGTTCATCCTGATTATATTAGTTAGCGTTAAAATTAGAATGATACTGATTAGGACAGTCGCGAAATCCATTAATTGTAAATGTTGTCATACTGTTATCATAACACATTGTAAAGACGAAGCAAATAAGTGCAATGTGGAACAACAATTACCTTTGCATTTATATAATAAAATTCTAGAACATGCGCAAAACTAATAACTCATTAATTTATTTTTAATCGGGCTAGCGTATTACGGAAGACTCTTCTAAATATATTAATGTAATCGCGGTCGTCAAGCTTTATTATGAATATTTGCGATGGGATGGGTGTAAAATTATTAGAATGTTGATTATTTTGATGAAGGAAACATTTATAAATGCTAGCCAACTAATGTGTTGTAAGTTGTATTCAGCACAAACAATGTTCAAACTGCCAAAACACAAATTTGATGCTAAAATAATTGAGATTTGTTTAAAGTTAGTTAAAATTATTTTAGCAACAAATAATAAATGTGTTCTTGTAGATGTACTTTAATGTATACTGAATATAATCCTGCAAGAGTTATGACATATTCGTTCACTCACGTACCCATTTGGCATGTTTACTCCTGAGCTCGACTCCACTGGGCTTTTGTTTTCATCCGTATTCCCATGCAGACATTCAGAAATGTACACATGCATATTTAGCTATAATTAAATATATAAATATAATATGATTATTAAGCTGCACTTTGCTCATTTCGTGAAATAAAAGAGTCTCAGTAATGGTGCATAATGGCAATGCCGATTTATTTAATAAAACATTTTAAACATACCCCAATTATATCACATGATCACAGTGCACATGCATTTTATAATTACTAAAATTTAAATTATTTGAAAACAAAAGTATACAAAATTGCATGGTGCACAATGCACATGCAACATTCACCAATGTATACACAGACATATCGTTAGATTACTAGTATAAAACACATCACCATCACAACAAAAGGAGTCGCCAGTTTACTTCATGACTTAAAAACAAACAAATCAACAGGACCCGACCAGGTGCCAGCCAGAATCTACTTTTACTTTTACTCTTCATCAGTGTGGGACACTCATACTCGGGTCTTCATCAATAAAATAGAAATTGTTCAAAGATGGGCAGCTCGCTTTTGCCTCAATGATTACACATCCAGAGAAACGGGATGCATGCCAGAAATGTTATTTTAAAAAAAACCTAGAACAACCAACAGTCAGACAAACAAACAGATGCCTTACCATATCAATACTTTATACACAACTAAATTAGCATGCACACCCAACCCCAACCGTTTGACTCCTCAGAAATGTTGGCAATATACAATCAAAATCAAGAAGACATCCAACAATGCTCTGCATTAAATATGAAATGATGCATAATTGGATTATACAGCATATGATCTGTGTGCATAAACACACACATATATTTTAAACATTTATAATGGTACTATATAGTTTATACGTAGAGAAGAAGACAAATCTCTTTCATCCTCTTGATGTATAGGATCCAAAACCAACAGATTGCCATCAATGGTAACCATTACCTTGCCCCAATGCTTCCTACCAGTACAAGATATTATCGTCCAAATAAATATCAGATCATCCCAGCTCGCATTCAGTTCTACAGCAATTCTGTCTTCCCATGCACTGTCTTCTGGTGGAACGCCCTCCCCGGGAATGTGTTGGTAGCTCCAACCATCCAGGCCTTTAGGGGAGCGGTTTTTCACACTTCTAAGCCATGGTATGTGTTTTGACTCGCACTTTGTTCAAACTTTACTCGCACTTTGTATATACATTTTCTCAAAACTTCACATCTGGCACATCACAATTGTACACACACACACACACACACACACACACACACACACACACACACACACACACACACACACACACACACACACACACACACACACACATGGACGTCAAAATCCAGACTTATGGACTATGTCGATTAACCAAGTAGAAGTAGAAGAAGAATATATATATCTTATGGAAAACATATTTATATTACTATAACAATTACATCAATTAATTTCAATATCACATGGGTATAATTACATTGATGCCTTATATTTTAATGCAAGTATGTTCACCATAGTATGTGCGCATGATACGGTCAACTACAGTTCATTAACTTTTGTTTCATCAAGTCCAAGTCTTTTCAAAACTTGTCCTAACAGGAATGGCTCGATGACAAGCCTCTTGTATGACGCGCTGCAATGAAAGGAATGGCATATGTTTATTCTCATTCTTTCAGTGCTAGCATACATGTAACAAATATGTGATATCTTAAAAATACACTTTTCTCGTAATTTCTTAGTAACATGGATATAAGCACTTTTATATATAACATATGTACATAATGTATTTAATGTTTTTTAATTACTTCCACAAAGAAGGTTATGCTTACCCCTGTCTGCTTGTTTATTTGTTTGTGTCTTTCTTTGCCAACTATAAATGTCAACAAAATAATAGATATTTACAAATTTGGGGGATGATTACTCACAGTAAAACAACTAAACGTAGTCATAAGTGAATTATGCTATGACAAGCAACTTGTACCTCTATCCCCTGGTCATTTAATCATAAGAAATATTTTATTTTATTATCATGTTTGTTTAATTACATAGCTCTTCTACCAAGTTTGTATTACTTTGATCTCACAACATGTACTTTGTGCTAATGATTAAATGTACAAAAATAATAACAACACCTGGTGCAATATTAAGGTAGTGCATATCATCTAAGCCAGTCATCAGTTCTGAATGTCACAATATCATTATTAGACTATCTATCTCCTCTATCTCCTGTCTGCTCCTCACAACCCATTGCACATTTCCTTCTGTTGCCAGGCATAACTTGTCTCCTATAATGGACACCATACTTCAGCAAATGAAAATTGTATAATATAATTTAATATAGAAAATACATAAAAATGTAAACATCAGTGGTGGTTTTATGCTCTCTGCCACAGGCATCAGGGTTGGCACATTTTTCCACTCTGGTAAATTTTATACTGGGCGATAGATACTGAGGGTGAGGCTCACCAAAACCCTTTGAGTGTACCCCCCATTATTGAATTCACCAAAACCATTTTGCCAAATATTGGCACTAAAACTATCTCCACCCCCACCCCACCAACACTATGGGGACTCACGCCTATACACTCTATGACTATATTTAGAATGGGCTTCCACATGTACTTATGCCTAGCTACGCCCATGATTGGCGATCCTAGAAGATAGAATTTCTCTATCTTCTTGTACTATAAACAGTATCTTGATAAAATCGTGTTGTAAATTGAACTACTAGTTAAAGAGATTTGGAATTTGTACACGATAATTATTTAGTCTTAGACTTAGTCTAAGTTAGAGCAGCTGTTGCAACGTACGCTTGTCACATGAATATGAACCGATTAACAAACACACCTTCTAGGCAAAACTTCTTGGCAGCTCGTTGTACGCCATTGATGTTATGTTTTCCCTGGACAGATGTGTGGCAACATCCGTTCCGCAAATAAACATCAATTTGATCCAACCTAGGTGAATCACCGGTTAGATTAATTTCTGTCAATTCCAATTTGTTCGCACTTCCTAACATAGCAAGCCCTGATGTCTCCCCGCGAAAAACTGTACTTCCTGACATGCGCATTAAGGGTCGATTCTGCAGTATTTTTCAGCTGCAGGATTTTTCGCTACAGCGCTTCCACGCAGAGTGGTAGCGCAAGGGCAAGGCCAAATGAAAGTGACAAACGCACGCGCACAAAACGTACAAATCACTGATAAGCTTAATTGATATAAATTATCTTATACAAGGTGTTGTGTCAAGCATGTAACATTACACAGCGCATCTAATGCAATCTATTGATTTACGTACTTCTCGTCAACTCTTCTAAAATGCTGTAAAAATGTAGCATTCGAGAACAGTATCAACAGCAAAACGGTCGATTTGATTGCGTCAAGCGGTATCCATCGCGCATGCGCAATTATAACCTAAATGGTTGATTGACAGCGATGGATATACTGTTTGGGGAAACAGAATTTGGACTATAGACAGTGGTGGATATTTGTGTACGAATAGTCTCCGCGCATTAACTGCAGCGTGGCTGGGTGCTTCCCAGATAAGTTTCGATGGTGTTCGATTTAAATTTAAAGCGCTTTGAGCAGTCCTGAGGACCGGATACTGCGCTATATAAGAACTTGCCTTTACTCCTTTTTTATATACGTACATACGTACACACACACATACGTACGTACATACATACATACATACACACGTACGTACGTACGTACGTATGTATGTATGTACGTACGTACATTCGTACGTACATACATTCGTACATACATACATACGTACATGCGTGCGTACATACATACATACATACACATGCATACATACACACATACATACATACATACATACATACATACATACATACATACATACATACATGAATGCATGCCTGCATGCATACGCTAGCTCAATTATAGTTAATATAGATACCAAACCGGCGCCCTGCGTATGTCTTCATTTCATCTTCTTTCTGTCAACGCTATTCCCGCTGTCCATTTCGGCATTCTTATCTCTGTTCTTTTATGTATCCTTTCTTCATTCCTACGTATGATCTAGGTCCTTGCATTGCTTTCTTATATTTGCAAATATTTTAAAGGTATTGTGAAATAGTTGCAATATTTTATGAAATGTGTAATATTGCAGGTGCAGTATTTGCAACATTTAAAGGATGTCAAGTATGCGCTGTATTTATCTGACGGACACGATGCACTCCGGTGTTCGTTCAGTGACTGTTGTTATGATTGTGCAATAACACACTGGCCTACGTGGCTTTGACACGTGTTTTAGCAAGGTTCAATGCGAACTTGCGAAGAAATTTATTGGCAGACGTTCGTCAGTTGGGTTTACTAAGCACAAGACACAAAACATATTCATTCATTGCATGATCCACAACCAAGTGGGAGCGGCAGTTACACGATTTAGCTAATGCGGTGATGCTCATGCATGCGCTAAAAAACTTGCAAATCTCACAGAATGTACCCCGTTACTCATACTAGCGATCTTGCGATCAGTTACACTCACGAACGAAACACGCATGAAATTAGCGTTTTCTCTGCTGGATCAGCTGAGTTGGTTCGTTCGTTGTCCAAAAATAGGGAACCTGGAAGAGAGATTAGATAATATCTGGCACCCGAGAGACTGATGCGTCAGCGCACACTTAGTTGTGCGTGCATGCTGCGCATGCCGTTGGATGCATTCCTGTCGCGGTCGTGCTATTTCCGTCGCTTTAGGTGTCTGTTGTTGGAGCTTGTTCGCTGTTTTGTAACGCGTCATTCGTAACCTATAACAGCTGATTACCGTCCGCTGTTGGCGTCTCCGAGTCCCGCGAACCAGGCCTTGGTCGACAGGAACAAGTACTGCTTCTTGTTTGTTTGTCAATATAACGACAACTGAACCACCGATTGCGTAATAGGTTACATAGTTTATTTAGCGTGCGCTGGACACGTGAACTTTTCTTATGAAGACATACAGCTGCATTGTAAATAATATAGGCGCCGGAACCGGGGTGAGGGGACGAGGCGGCGAGGGGGGCTGAACCCCCAATATTTGTTGTGGGGGCCTGGAGATAGAATTAGCATCCAATATTTTGGCAAGGGGGTTCAGTAGAGTCGTAGTTTTTGGTGAACCTTAAGGCGGATACAGATGAAGAATTTTGGTCAGTCTCAAGGGGGTGCAGTTTGAGGCTTTTGGTGAGCTTCAAAATGTGTGAACGTCACTGCGAAAAATGTTCAGCAGCATCCCCTCTCCCGTCTTCCGATATTATGACGGAGTGGTGCTGAATGAATTTCGTCCCGGCTCCCGTGGTATTTTTTTGTAAAGCCTACATTGTTGCGATGTTTCAGAAATTTAAGTTGGATCAACAAGCACGCGTTTTCATATCATTTACAAGCGCCGCGTACGTGCGTGCGTGCGTGCGTGCGTGCGTGCGTGCGTGCGTGCATGTATGTGGGTGTGTGCGTGCGTGCGTGTACGATGTAGTACATTCTTCAAATCTGGAGGCAATTAGCTCTGTAAGGAGGGTCATCAGAAATGTGTCTCGATTGATCTCCCATATGTTTTCTTGCAACCACTTTCCGCTTCCCTTCTATCGTCCATGTTAATTGCGTCCGGATGTGGCTGTTTTCAAAGAAGACCGAAACTTTGCATTTTATGTTTGCTTTTAGATGTGGTATTTAGAGTAAAAAATAATGGTATAGATGTGATTTTGCATTCATTGTATATACGGTCTGAAGAAACGTTTTTGATTATAGGGCCTAAGTACATTTTCTGTTATGGGAATGTTAAGTTTACTATCGGTATCGACTACATCGACTATTTGTACTTTAGAAGGCACATACTTTGTTTGGACAGTCGAAATACTCGTTCATTGTCTATACTAGTAATAAGAGAGACACAATTGTGTTTCATGTGGTCGACTTCAGTAGACCCAGAGCTGGGACGTAACGAAGTACAAGTATTTCGTTAATGTACTTGAGTAGAAAAGTTTACTTTTCGTGAGTAACGAAGTACATTTTTTTAGGAGTAATTTTACTTGTAACGAAGTACAAATGTGTGTACTTTTCATAAATGTAACGAAGTTTCCATAATTTATGCGTTACAAATTTGAAGCTCCAAAAATATTAGTAACGAACGATAATGCCTGAAGCCCGGAACTGGTCCCCCCAGCATATATCTATAAATACATATCAGCCGGAGCAACAACTGGTAGTCTTTTTTGATTGGCCTATCATTGCAATTACCAGGCATGATCACCAGGTGGCGTGAACATTGCCAAGATTATATGATGTCATTCGCGTTCAAAGATTTATCAGCTGAAAACGATCATTTGCAGCATCCATGGCCATACACATCCTGTATGTTTGAGATTAAGTCAGTTCACGGGGCTACTGTTAAGTTGATCTGTTTGTTGTGTGCGCCGATATGCCAGATCTGTTGATCCCCTTCGAACCTTCCTTACACACGTGGTCGGTAAAATATTAGTGTTAGACCTACGCAGCTGAAAGGTATTCTTGCCTCATTTTTGTTGTGCAAATATATTACACCATAACACGTCGTTATTTGTACAAAAGGTGCAAGTGCATTTAATATGAACAAAATATGTTCTTAGATTTAGGTTCGAACTATTAGTGACCTGAATAAAGTCCCGAATTGCATTTGTAATAAACGCACGTCGAAATTCACACATTATCGCCCCAAAACAATCCCTTCGCTGTGGAAATTTAAACTGCTAATGGTTACTCTGATTTATCTTAATAATAAAATAAGTATTGTTAGGGCCTATAAATGTTGTTTATATGTATTCTTGGTTCATGTTTTCAATATTTTGTCTCACATATTGACCCCTAGGCCTGGTCGTAGAACCTATTTAGTGTTCACTGTGCACACTACTGAATAGGGTATTACCATTATTTTATTTCTTTTGTCACTGTTTTGCATAGTATCAAAAATAGATAAGCGAGCGAAAAATGAACAACTCGGAACACGTCCAAAACATGACATTCTACGGTCACTAGCATGGCTCGTCTTGTCCCGACGATTTTGGTATCATTTGAAAGAATGCACTTTTTGTTATTCTAGCGTCTTTTATATTTCCCGGTAACCGATCATAGAACACCTATAAACGGACCTATAACCGTGCCGTTTTCGGTGTTCTGTACAGTTCCGAACGATGTTGTCGGCGGGTATTCAGTGCAATAAACTTCTGATTGCGGCGCTGTTTTCCTCATTTGCATAGGTTCAGACATGCGCACTTCACCATTTCTTGAGTTCTTGTTATAAGCTCCACCCGCTTTTAAACTGCAACGAAACTGATGTGCTTTGATCGCAGCAAAGTCGATATAATATCTACGTCGGCGTGACCAAAGACCGTATATCAATACAAGACGGTGCAGCGCGCGCTATTTACATTGTTCGAAGAAAGTACGTAAGCAGTTCGTCCGCCATTCTGGAGTTGCGCCAAGCCAGACCATACGCGTGCAGAAAATGCAGTTCTTTGCATTACCATTGCTCAACATTTTCAACGATAACCTCAATATTTTTATTATATAACAAGTGGTACAGCCTGATGATTATTCTGATGAAACACGACGAGGTTCAGTTGGCTCAATAAATAATTGCAACGTTTCTACGTGATTTGTTTGCAAATTTCATTATTTTGAATTGTGATAGGTAAAAAACTTCAAGGATTACACTAATATCTTTCATTTTATATGACGCATCACAGCTTGGTGATTATTCTGATGAAATGAGGTCCCTGAACAAATACACTAACATCGCGCGCTGCCGGTCCCGCAGGCCCATGCGCTTGCCTCCCGAATGGCGGACAAAAACCTTCAGTGTAGTCTGCCATTTTCTCGCCCAGTGACGCCTCCTGTCCAAATAGAGGCTCCTTGGGCGTGACGTCACAATAACGTACGCCAACCAACGGGTCAAAATTCGTTGCGTTGGTTGGTTGATATACGTGATTGTGACGTCACGCCTACTTCGCGTATATCATTTTAGCAGCCGTTTGAAAGTGGGTGGATCTTATACCATGACATCAGACAATGGTGCCTCAATCGGTAGATTGGTGAACTGTGTCGACGAAACAACATCGTTCGCAGTGTCTAAGACACCGGAATCGGCACCGTTGTATGTCCGTTTATAGTTTATTTTAGGAATGACTATCAGGAAACATTAATATATATTTGAATAGCAGAAATCGTAAGCTTTTAAACGATATTAAGATTGTTTGGATCGGACGAACCGTAATGATACAAGCAATCGTTCAAAAAAGCGTTTTTGGGACGTGTTTTCAGTTGTTCATTTTTCGCTCGCTTATCTATTTTTGATAGTATGTATAGTTTGTTTGAGGAGCCTGCCACTATATCCTGCTGAGGATCCTGTCCTGTTCAATAAAGTGTTTGTTTTGCACCCTACTGAATTTACTTGTTTGTTTATAGTGGCTGACCATGTCAAAAGTTTTTTTAGAAAAGTACTTTTGCATTTACTTCAAGTACATTTGTTTACTTTTTACTTGTACTTCAAGTACATTTTTCCAAAAGTACTTTTACTTCAGTACCTTTTCCCAAAGTTACTTGTACTTTTACTCAAGTACAAAATCAATGTACTTGTTACAGAGTTACTGTAGACCTGATGTGTTTCAGCGTTTCGTTCAGCAATACCGCTATTCATTTCTGTAGCCCTTAATATGGGCTTCTGCCACAAGAAATTCGCACACATGAGTAACTGATGTCAGCGCAGAATTTACAACAGCTCGGACGCGTCGAGGGCCGGAAGTGGCCTAGATTACACGAGGAATCCGCGCCGAAAGCCACATTGGATTGCGAAATCGTATGAAGACACACCTAAAGCGAACCTCGATTATGCGAAGCGAAACATCACTGCGAATACATTATGCCGACTCAAAAACACTCCACAATCGCTAACGGAAGTTTCTCTCAAACTGGGCAAAACAACCGTTAGTATTAACTGACAACGTTTCCAGTTAATGAAGCGTGGAACGGCCCGTATCTATGGTTATGCACTCTGCGATAGAACATTGTCAGAGCGGCTCTTGGATCTATAAATACGTGTATAAAACACGCGCTATCAGGCCGTTTGGCAGCAGTTCCGTCTCAAGTTATCGTCACATTCTGAACTCGGCTTTGGTCCATCAACTCTGGTGTAATTACCTAGTACTGCATAGATCATTGTTGGCATTCTATGCCGTTCACACTAGACTATAGACTTTATAAATGTTCCTATTTTAGAACTATAAACACATGTAAAACAGAGCAGCTGGTTGATTGAAAGACCAATATTAAGTTGGAGAGACAGTGTCAAGAGATGTCAGGAAAGGGCAGGAATGAACAAGTCGAGAGCGTGGCATAGCTGTACGTAGAAGTTCGGGGTATTTAGCGAAGTATCGTCTAGATGATGGAACAGGCCAAATGTCTCAACTCCTCAAAGGAGCAATCGGGGTAACGAAGATAACAAACAAACAAATGCTAATATCTTCATAGCTGCTACGAATAAAATGCTTGAGATAAACATCTAACATTTACGTTTGATGTTGTCAACACAACGCAGGCCATACATTTCACAAGGAACTATAACAAATACGGCGCAGTTATTTACTTTTTGTCATGGAAAAAACGTATCATTCTGCATCTCAACTGTCTCGGTGTGCCTGGCATTTCTAGTTTAACATGGTATCTGCTGCCAATCGTAGGATCATCTATGATGTTAGGTATGTAATCATGCTGATAGCACGCCTTGCTATTTTTGTTCTCGCAAACATTTCTTGAACGCACGTATCGACCGAAATACTCTCATCGGTCATCGTATGTCAACATGTCTAATTTGTTTGGTTACTTACCTACCGCACATGAGTTATCATGAAAGTGTAATGCGTCAACAGTTCACGGTACAGTTCCTCATTTTCTAGTTCTAACACCTATCAGAGAGAGAGAGAGAGAGAGAGAGAGAGAGAGAGAGAGAGAGAGAGAGAGAGAGAGAGAGAGAGAGAGAGAGAGAGAGAGAGAGAGAGAGAGAGAGAGAGAGAGAGAGAGAGAGAGAGAGAGAGAGAGAGAGAGAGAGAGAGAGAGAGAGAGAGAGAGAGAGAGAGAGAGAGAGAGAGAGAGAGAGAGAGAGAGAGAGAGAGAGAGAGAGAGAGAGAGAGAGAGAGAGAGAGAGAGAGAGAGAGAGAGAGAGAGAGAGAGAGAGAGAGAGAGAGAGAGAGAGAGAGAGAGAGAGAGAGAGAGAGAGAGAGGAGAGAGAGAGAGAGAGAGAGAGAGAGAGAGAGAGAGAGTCAATGACGCAGAGGCCGTTTTCCCGAAGTATTTACCGCGCGCGTGGTGCGTTCGATTGTTAAATTATGTATTACGTGCACATTACGTTTTACATTCCGAGCAACTGATTTACCTCATAAAATATGCGAATCTTCACATATATGGGATATTCTGAAAAGATGTAGGAATTACGTCGTATTATATGAGTGGTAGATTATTCCCTGAAATTTTGGCGCTCGATGTTCGAGCCATCTAAGTGGGAACCGACAACTTATTCGCATACATGCATACATGCATACATGCATACATGCATACATGCATACATACATACATACGTACGTACAAGCATACATACATACGTACATACATACATGCATACATACAAACCTACATACGTACAAGCATACATACATACGTACATACATACATACATACATACATACATACATACATACATACATACATACATACATACATACATGCATACATACATGCATACATACATGCATACATCATGCATACATGCATACATACACACATACACACACACACATACACACATACATACATACACACACACATGCACACATACACACATACATACATACATATATACGTACATATGTACATACGTACATACATACATACGTACGTACACATGTACATACGTACATACATACGTACGTACACATACATACTTACGTACACACATACGCAAGCTCGATTGTAAGTAGATGGTGGCATTAGTGCATTGTATGGGTGGATTTTGACACTTGGTTGATTACCACTCCAGTATAATGGTGTATGTCTTAAATACAAAAAAACGGCGCATAACAATAATGTATTAT
Source organism: Escarpia spicata (assembly GCA_963995525.1). Taxonomy (NCBI): domain Eukaryota; kingdom Metazoa; phylum Annelida; class Polychaeta; order Sabellida; family Siboglinidae; genus Escarpia; species Escarpia spicata. Next base: position 67,780,931 of record OZ023205.1, on the reverse strand, counting down.
CGCCATCGTTATACACGTGATGGGCATGCAACCCCTTGTCAAAATAAGCATTGCGCGTACTTGTCATTTGGTTTCCACCAACATCTTTCCAGGGACCCCACCACCCCCGGACTGCTTGCATACTAAATCTCGTCGACCGCTCTCCAAGATGTATTGAATTGTACGTCTTCCCGTGATCTTCGATAATGTTACAAAGACTACAGCTGTTGGCAGCTGGGTAAATGATGTGGCATCGGTGGCATGGTTCAACAGGAATTGTCCACCTACTGCAGGAGTTTCTGGAGAAATATTGATGCGGCAGGAGTTTGTTATAGAGGATTGCCAAGACAGGTGTGTTTAATGAGCATTGTTACGGTAGGAGTTTCTAAAGATGACGCTCGGAAACTTACGAGTTATGCACATATCAAGTACTGGCATAATTTTCGTTTAAAATACGCTACCCACCACGCTAACCAACGTCGCAATAAATGCCAGAAGGTGCCTATTGTAGGGATGACGTGTCACAAAGGGAGACATCATTATTTTACTTCCGATTTCCTGACATACGAAGGATGCATATATATATATATATCTATATATATATATGTGTGTGTGTGTGTGTGTGTGTGTGTGTGTGTGTGTGTGTGTGTGTGTGTGTGTGTGTGTGTGTGTGTGTGTGTGTGTGTGTGTGTGTGTGTGTGTGTGTATATATTATTGATAAACAGATGACGATCAGCCATATTTATTATTTTAAAACCACGTGGTTCACTGAAATAAGTTTGACCGGTCAGTATATTCGAATAGATACTGACCATGACCCTCACCATTATAACTTACACTATGATAATATTGCGTGTTTTTACGATAAGAACTATCTAACTTTATGTATTTAATTGACTACAGATCTGTCTAGTTTTGCCTCAATGAAACCAATGAGGAACGTTACCAAATTCCGTTTACTGTCACTGGCTTGCAGCAGCCTTTTCGTCAAACTTTACCATTTTGGTTTCGAAAAAAGTCATCAAGCAAGTTGCTTTCCGCCATTATGTTGTTGCCTGCCTAAACCAGATTGTCTCTTCGTACACGGGGATTTCTCTTCGTACACGGGGGTTTCTCTTCGTACACTGGGGTTTCTGCCACAACTGAGACATACACATTACGCTACGAACAAGCAACTGTAAATGTACAAATGTGTGCAACAGAAATGTCGTAGTCTGCGAGTGTTTTTGCTCTGTTCAGAAACTTGTATTTCACAATGCAAAAACACTCGAAAGTGGGGGCCGTCTCAGCACCACCGGCATTTTATTTGCATAGGTACACGGAAGTGTACATACACTGTAGGTACACGGAAGTGTACCATTGATCTGTCCTCAATGTTGCCGTAAATTTGGCCCTACCAAGGTCGTCGTCAAATTCGTTAGTTGCTGCCCCGTTTAGTGCCTTCACTCTCCGACTGACGTTGACAGAATGGCACACAGCGCCCCTCTGCGGCCGTCCGTCACGTGTTTGACAGACGTTGTCGGCGAATGCGTCTTATCTGATGGCATACGTCGTCACCCAGCGACGTATTACGTGCAGCAGCTGATTGATGTGCACGTCTGCGCTGAGGCCGGACAATGACGACAAATAGTCGTTACTCTACCACTTGGGGTAGTGCTCAGTCAACTGCGTTCTCGCGCTTATACGCAAAGCACGGCGTTTACGACAAGAATATATCTATTTATAGACAGGATTTGTTGTACATGTTGAGACCGTGTGACACTGTGGCGGAGTGAACAGAGCATCGGATTATCAATTAAGAGTATCTTGCTTCAAATCCTCTCGCTGCCGTTTCGAAACTTACACAATTTCGTTCACCTACGTTGCACTAGTTCGCTCAGCTGAATAAATGAATACCTCTCTAGAAACAGTGGTGGAGAGGACATAAATTAGTTATCTTCGTTCAGTAACAATATGGCTAAATGATTTCCAAGGATATCGGAACGGTTTTCGAGTGAACAGGTCTGCCAGAGGATGAAGTGTCTTAAGAGCTGGATAAGGCGCTATATACGAACTTACCTTTACCGTAATAGCATACAGATTTACATTTTCTCCGATGTATTTAATAAATGTCGAAGTAGAAATACATCATATATGCATTAAAAACACATTTGATGTACACACACACACACACACACACACACACACACACACACACACACACACACACACACACACACACACACACACACACACACACACACACACACACACACACACACACACACACACACACACACACACACACACACACACACACAACAATAATAATAAACAGTGGTCGGCATTCTCTGAAGTTCCAACTTCAAGTCATGTAAAGTATGGCCTATTTTGAAAATAAATCAGAACACAACACTGCCAACTATTACGCTCGTCAATAGTTCGTGCGTGCGAGTGGGCGTGCACATGCGCAATAAGTTACGATGAGAGAACGTCACAGCGAAGAGGCTGCGTTCTGGGGACTGGCCCCCGGCCAGTTAAGCAACATCTGATATCCCGGAGCGAAAGACAGAGGTGGCGAATAGACGAGGCTGCGGTTAGATCAGCTGAGCCGCTATATAAACGCGCTGGCGTCTCGCTGCGGCGGCAACTAGTTCGAACGACGTGCACAGTTCGCGGCACAGTCGCACACACACGTAACACGTACGGCTGGAAGTTTGCGCAACCGGCTGCGCACTACATGTGTGACAGCGTTCACTGGTCGAGCGACGACGATAACGACGACGACACCATTCGGCGTGCAACGGCCGTAGCTGTTGCAGGGTGAGTGAGCGAGAGAGCGCAGAGCCGGTCTCCAGCATGTACGTACATGCAATAGGACGCGCGCGCGCGCATTAAGCTCTTCGCACAATGAGACTCCATCTGCTGGTATTCGTAGCGAGCGTGGCTGTCGTCGCCGCACAGCGGGCGATTACGGAGCCCCGCCCGGGCAGGGGTGACCAGTACCGGGTTCGCGGTGCCGGCGGTCGGCAGCGAACCAACAACCGGCGCCGTGCCCGGGTCGACGAGGCGACATCGGCCGAGCGGGCACGACGCCAGGGACGCAGGCGGCGTGGACAGACCGTGCGGGCCGAGACGACGCGACGAACGGGGACAAGGACCGCGGCTGGTGCGACCCCCTGGCCGAAAAACTGTACCCGTTGCGAGGAGCGTCAGGATATAAAGAGATGGAGACTGGAGCTAATCAAGGCTGAGATTTTACAGAAACTGCGACTGAAGGTGCCGCCTAACATCACGAATCAAAGTATTCCGGATATAATGAATGAGACGCTGCATCCATTTGTAGATATGAACCCGACGTTCTCCGACCAGCCGGCCGACGGAGACGACTTCCACGCCACCAAGTTCAAGATCATGACCATAGGTCACCCACGTAAGTACATTGCCAAACTGTGTCACACGATTGTATATGCATCGAATTCACACATCCATTAATGTGTGCCAAAGTGTAGGTTACCTTTGTCAATCCCCGACCCCGTCACCAACCCCCGCCACATTGCCGTGAAACTGTGTCGCAGTGATGTCCGAGGTCCGACATAAATAACTCGTCCTCCTCGGCCAGAAGTGTTTTATCTTCACTCTGCTTCCTTTGCGTCTGTCTAGGTGAAGGTCCGTCACAAGTATGCAGCATATACGCACACACCTACCCACACACATGAATGCACGCACGCACGCCCGCACGCATATGTACGCCCGCACACATACGCAGTAACACACACATTAGCATATGCAGCAACAAACACACTCTCACTCACACACGCGCGCGCGCACGCACGCATACACATGACACAGCGCGCACATGCATACGCATGCGACCGAGCATTTATAACATTTGACAATACGTTCGATAATTATTAGTTGGTATTTGCCAGGCTTTACCATTCTGAAGAGCAATAGCGATGTCTTCTACACGAACAGAATCTTGCCAGTAGTTTGCTGCGAACGCATTCAATATCTGTTTAAGACATCGATCTACGCGTAGGACATATTAATCCAAGACATCTACTGGTTCGTCCGTATTTCTTAAGCTACATTTCACTCGCCATGTCTGCTCTCTCATCCTCTTCTAGCTCCTTATTTTGCACTATGGAAAGACAATCGGAACGCTTGCTTGCCTAGCATGTTTACTTTCCACTCGGATGATAAATCTATAGTTACAGATAAGAGAGGCGCCATAGATTTTCTCGCACGCACGCACGCACAAATGCTAGCAGGTACGAATATACTGTGGCCACATCCCGGTTTTGCTTCATTTGGTCTGGTGGTCCTCACTAGTACGTTTTTGTAGCGTCTTCTTCTCCCCCTGGATCCCTTGCGGGATTGGACCACATTACTTAGTTTGTTCCGCTGTCCTGGCGAGACGGTTCCATCTGCAGCGATCGACAACCATTCTCCCCCACTCTCGGCTGTTCGTCCCGGTTCATTTGTTTTATATCTACGCCTTTATTTCGCGCGTGTTCGTTTGTACGTATTCACGTGCGTGCACGCGCGCGTATGTGTACGTGCGCGCGTGCGAGTATGTGTGTGTTTGTGTGTATTAAGTATACTTTTAATGGATTACTTAATATTCTTCAGGATAGTTCATTTTAATTCAAAATATTTCTTTTTGACAAATTATTATACACTAGGCGTTCGTTTGCGTTACATGCAGATTTTCAGTATCTATGTCGTCTAATGATGCGGTGCCCGCCCTTATCAAAATATAATTATATAGTAGATATATGTTGTTTTTAAAATCAAACCTCTAATATTTACACTATCAATGGGTCATATGTTTTATGCATGTGTCGCCTTCTGCTGAAATCATTTGTTCTATTATCCATTCAGTACTGGTATTTGTTCTAATATCCATTCTATACTGGTATTTCTTCCAATATCTATACTATACTGGTATTTCTTCTAATATCCATTCTATACTGGTATTTGTTTTAATATCCATTCTATACTGGTATTTCTTCTAATATCTATTCTATACTGGTATTTCTTCTAATATCCATTCTATACTGGTATTTGTTCTAATATCCATTCTGTACTGGTATTTTACTTTCTTCATATTATCGCTCGCCCGCTTTCCTTGCGTTATCTGACAACTTCTGGTGTATGTATTCACATGATACGACGAGCCTGGCAGTTACGCCCTTTCCATGAGGCCTTCGTTTCTATTATTGTATTGCACAGGCAGTGATCCAACTCGTTGTTCAGTATTGCGCTGACTACCATCCACCCCTCTTGTCCCGCTTCACTGGGCTAATCTCCCAGGGTTGATCCCCGGGGACGGGGGTGCTGCGGGCAAACAGCTGAAGCCGGGAAGAAAGCAGCTGATTAGCAGCTGCTAACCAGTTGCTCACAAACAGCTGGATGTCTTCTAATCACCCGGCGGTTCACTCGCCCCCCACGACGGCCAGTCGCCTTAGCAGGTGATGAAACAATGCGGCGTCCTCCAGGCCTCTTTCACCCCGATGTGGGTTGCATCCCAGTTTTGACCCCGTTATGAGATGTTTCTCGGGCTAGGTCCTGTCTCCATTCCCCTTTGGACGAGTATTTCAGATGTGTTTCTGGTTTTGTGTTTTAAGTTTGAGGTATGACATAGTGGCACAATATACCGTCGGACTCTTATTGCTGAGTGTCAGGGTTCGAATGATGTTGCTGGCGTTTCCATGTCTGGATAAGTTCGTGAACTTCTTTGCTGTAGTTCACTTATCTGTTTGCACGAGAACCTGACTACAAACATTGCAGATTTGACTGATTGATTAGTTTCTATACAGTAATATTGCGGATAAATTTATTTGACGTTAGAATATGTTTCGTCTGTCTGTGGGTGACGTGTGAAGTGTTGTGAACAGTTGTAAGGAACGGATACAGCGCTTCATACCAATTTTACCTTTTATTTATGTATTTATTTTGCCACTACCGACATCTTATTGGCATCTATCCAGATATAAGAAGCTGTTTTTGCTAGTGCGGACCAATCACCGCTCTCCGTGTGTCAGGCGACCCGTAGGGGAAATCGTGTCCATCTGACTGCGTCTGAACTATATTCGTCTCTAAGTGACTTTGTTTACGTAAACAAAGACACATGTGGTCCAGGAACAGTACAAAGGACGTCTCGCAAAAACGGCTTCACTAACACAACGCGAACTTATGATATAAATTCATTGTGTGTGTGTGTGTGTGTGCGTGTGCGTGTGCGTGTGCGTGTGCGTGTGCGTGTGCGCGTGTGTATGCAACCATTGTAGTACACTTTTTTGTTGTAGTCGTTAGTTTGTTCGCCGCGTAAACTTCATCAAACTCATTTTAAATAATCAATACGCTGCCACTAACTTCAACATTTTACCGGTAACATCAACTCGTTGCCGTTAACGTCAAACCATTGGTGACAACGTCACCAGTAACGGCTAAGGTCAACGCGTCGCTAACTTCAACCAGTTGCCGCTAACGTCAAACCATTGGTGACAACGTCACCAGTAACGGCTAACGTCAACGCGTCGCTAACTTCAACCAGTTGCCGCCAACGTCAGCTAATTTCAACTAACGTCACCCGTTTTCGCTGACGTCAATAACGTGCCGGTAACTTCAAGTTGTCGCAAACGTAAATATTGTGTCACTACATAAACCCGTTCTATGCGTCGACGCATACATCGTCACACACGCGAGGCGTCATCCGTAAGAAGCATTTGCAACTAGAAATAACTTGCATGACATCAGACAGTACTTCATCACCTGTTACATTTAATAGTACGTCTGTAACCAATTATACTCTTTTTCCTAACCAGCGTATGAAATATCATGTATAATGGTCAGACAACAGCCTTTGATATTTCTAAACATTATCGTCACACGTTTGGACGCATTTCTGTGCGCATGTATATGCGAAAAAAGAATACGACTGATGCGCACCTGATGATTTAATGTAGTATGTGTACCGTGTTAACAAGCATATTTATTCCCCCTCTCGACCGGGTGTACTACTTTTTAAATGATTACTGACATCCTTAAACACTATAGGAAACGTGGCCTGCATCATTTATATACCCATAGATATAACGAATATTGGACATAAGGAACAACTTAACAAAGTCCCAACGTGATCTTTACAGTAAGGGTTAACCATATTTACATTACACACACACACACACACACACACACACACACACACACACACACACACACACACACACACACACACACACACACACACACACACACACACACACACACACACACACACACACACACACACACACACACACACACACACACACACACACACACACACACACACACACACACACACACACACACACACACACACACATATACTGCTCTCTTTAAAAAAACACGTAGTATTGTTAAGTTCTTGTAACATAAGTAATACGTCATAAGAAATAACATTGATAATAATAATTAAAGCAATGATGTGATCAGGTGTTGGACAAGTATTATGTGTATCATGGTCTCATGTACAAGTCCTATTACGTAGATATAATTTTTAAAATATGTTCATAAATATATAATTGCACCGACATTATGAACTACTGTTGTATTATGTATTCTTAGAAGAACTCTTGCATTTATTGAAACTAATAAACTTTACAAACCGGTAAACTGCAATACTTGTTAAATAACATGTTAGGCTAATCGTGAAATAAATTTGGGTAGCTTAATTACGAAAACTGACTCTTTGGGATCACTTTGAACTTGCGAGTCCGTGTTGCTCGATACCGAGCGTATACATGCACACCATATATTTAACATACATACTATGGTATTTAAAATTTCTGCTATGTATTTTGATTTATTTTTTTGGCACGTAACAGGTTTATGGTTCAGAATCGATAGTAATGGAAACGTTTGTAAAATTTATTTAATTTTCATTCAATTTTAAACTTAGGGTACATTTTCTGTTACCCACTTAGAAGAGACAAGAGGTAATATAACTAATTGTCATTCCAAGGGAAACTGCTTGTATAATATCACCGTAAGTTCAAGTGTAAAATGAAAAATGTCCTCTTCAACGGAGCAAAGTTTGTTCGGATACTATTGTGTGTAGTCTTTCTGGGGATGTTTAAAAAGTATACGCTCGGTATCGCAGAATGGAATTTTTCTGTAATATTTCTCAAATAGAGAGCAATGGTCTTAAGTGGCATTTGATTAATGTTGCTCGGCCTCTCTGAGTGTTCCTCGGTGACAGCTATATGCACATGTTTCCAATCGTCACCACTTCGGTAAAAATGCAGCCCTCCTCGAAAGAAAAAACGTAGTGTTTATAGCAAGAGGTATGACTTAAACAACTAAGTATCGTGTCGATTATTTGTGTACTGTTTAGTAGGATGAAACAGTCTTCCTTTCAGCTAGTGGACTCCGTCACGAACTGTCGGACATCTAGTGATAGAAGAAAGTAATTAGGACACACATCAGACAGATCTGTTATATTCCTTAATAACCAAGTCACGTGATGTTCTATTCTTAACAAAATAGATTAATTAGGTGTAGTCATCGTACTACATGCTGCTAAACAGGAGAACAAACGACACTATTCTACTAAAATGCTTACTGTTACAGTCATTTCTTACGTTAGTAAGCCAGTTACCATGGCAGTCACCTCCTTGGTAAACTAAACTTGTCTACTACACTGCTACATTGCCGTATTAGTAGCCCATATTCTATTCGAATAAACAGCAGATGAAACTAAACGTTTGATTTCGTCCAGTGCTTCACCTATCGTTTTCTTCATCAGTCTCCCCTTAGGCTCACATGGGAGAGGCAGCTGCACCATGATCATGTATCATTATTTGTTGTATAGTTTATAGAATATACTACATTAAATACGTGTACAGGTGTCCCAATAAACATATTGTGTGTTTCAAGTGTAAATCTTATAAATACTTAATTTCTTATCAAACGTATATCTATTTTCTTATAATATATTACATCAACATTAAGTGCCTTAACAATTGGAAATGCAGTAATAGCAGTAACAACAACAACAACAACAACAACAACAACAACAACAACAACAACAACAACACACACACACACACATACACACACCCACACACAAACACACACACCCACCACACACACACACACGCGCACACACACGCACGCACACACCCACACACAGACTATAAGGAACCATACAGGATGCCCTTTACCTAGACGACATGGGCCCCTCTTTGTCAACTGTTCGCCTTTTACGTGGTGGGAGAGGATATCTCTCTGGAGCTACACCATGCTTCCTCTTGGAGGACCTGAGCTGAGATGTTCCTTCCTTTGGTGGTGTTCCAGCGTTTTCTTGCTTCGCTGCTACAACAACACAAAGAGTGTTAATGGTGTGCAGGCCCCTAAAATTGTACTGAAATTATATTACATAACTTCTAAGATTCGCATAATTTATGTCATACATAAATACAGCAAATATGTTGACACTAACAACTCGCCTTTCTTTTTTGTCCGGTAGTTCTTAGTATTTCTCGCTTTGCGCTGAAGGTAAGCTATTTTCTTTTCTTCAGTCATACTTAACGTTGGCCTACGTCTGTACTCCTGAAAAGAAGTTAAAATAATTGTTTACAGACAAAATTATTAATTAAATTTAAAAAAAACCTAATCATTACACAATATACGTAAAACAATTAATGACATTTAATTCAGTTTCAGCAGTTAATACTTACTTTGTGACGCAAGGCCTGCGCTGCCCTGTAGCTGAGATCATTCTGTCTTTTCTATTAGTACGCCCGTGACCTTTGTGCATTTGATGTTTTTGTGCTTCGGTCAGCACAGGTTTGCCGACCTTTGTGAACTTCTAAAATATAAAAGAATATATATGGATACCGACCGTAAATATACTACATCAATACAATTAATGTATAAGTTCGTCTATAAAAAATACCATATAAATAATTGGTATGCAATCCGTTTAGTGTATTTACGACGGAATCTCCTATTGTGACACATGTGTAGAGAAACTTTGCCTATTCAGAATAAACATGCACCTTTTCTTTATAAACACATTACGATATCAGCACAATCAATTACTGATATGATCCTCAAAATATGTTAATCTTGCGTACAAGCAAGCATACGATACCGAGCGTGCACGAGTACCGAGCGTATAGCATAACATGTAATCCAACCAACATCACGTGTATTGAGCTTAGGACCCCAATTTACGCGGGATATGTTCGGGCGGGAACTCGCCACAATGAAAATCAAAGAGTTTTCAATTAAAATTCGTAAACAGTACACACATGTATGATCTGGAGACATCTATGCGATGGGCAGTCATTTACATTGCCGTAAGTTGGCAGTAGTACGTCATTTTTGAAATATTTGATTGGCATACGCTCGATCACATGTACACGCTCGGTATCGTCAGCGGTATAAACGTCATAACAATTAGGAAAAATTACTATATTTCTAATTTGTCAATGTTGCGTACCTTAAGGGATATCTGGTAAATGTGTGCAAAAACGTCTTCTAATATTTAAAATCCTGAACAGAATCAGTGTGTTTATGTCATCCACTCGGTATCGTCAAAAATTATCCCACGTCTATTAAGCTTTACTGTAGGTTTACGTTTTTTGGAGACCAATTTAACCAATATACTTTTATCTAAACGGCACTATTAACACACATATATTTATTATTTTTGTGTTTTATTATTTACCCTTGCATATGCTTTGTTGAAATTTTGCATACGCTCAATATCGGCCAAACTACCCCACCACATATGGGGTCCCCACGACACACCCTTTCAACAAAACGCTGAGATTTCGTGAAGACTCTATGTTGAATTATACACCGTTATATAGGAAAAAGAAGCACACACTTGTCATAACTGGTTATTGCATAATTCATGTTAGTGTAAAAGTACTAAAATAAAAACTTCCAAAAATGGTGAACAAATACCCTTTAATTAGCTGTACCTTCCATAGTTTTGAAGTTACGCAGATAAATATTGAGTTCCCATGACACCGTTCACCGAGGCGGTTGCCGTAAACACCATTACAATGTCGTGCTGTATATTGTTGTAATGGTTATATCAGACAAACACTTTGTTGACGTTTCATGATAAGTGATCATATATATATATATATATATATATATATATATATAGGCAAAAATTGTAGTATAACCAAATGTCATATTCCACAGCCCACAATATCCATATCTTTAATGCCCTACGAAAGAGCCAGAGTAGTTGATCTGACCTTAATACCTGCGTTTATGGAGAACGTGGAAGAACTGGTGAATCTTGAGGTGTGCAACACGGATCGAAAGTTGATGCACGTCTTACATATCCAGACGCAATCAACAAGTAGAAACATCGTAAACACGGTTGGTGCCAGCGTATTTAAAAAACGCACTGTCGGTTTCCTTCATTGAGAGCATAAGCACCGCCGCCGGAGCCAGCTATACTTGTTGTTGTTTGAGGTAACATGATTAATACATCTCCGTCTCCCCCTCTTTGTATGTCTGTTTCTGCCCCTTCCTCTCTCTCTCCGCATCTCCCTGTCCTTCAAGCGTGTATCTGAGCGATTGGGGAAGTGTGTGTGTATGGTGTGTGTGTGTGCGCGCGCGCGCGCGTGCGTGCGTGTGTGCGTTGGATGACTTAGAGTAGATTAAAGTTAAACGATAAAACACAGTTTCTTATTTCTGGCAAACACACGCAACGTGAAAAATCACCTTTCCTAAGCTAATATGTTATACCTGCACTTTCAGCTCGAAATGTAGGAGTTATCTTTGATGACAATTCCAATTTCAGACAATAAATTATTTATTAACAAACTTCATGATTGTCGCCATATTCGTCGGTATTTGACCCTTTCTGTTGCAAAAACTCTAGCAACTGCTCTTGTTACTGTAGCAAGTTGACTTTTGTAATCCTCCAACATTGAAACTGTGTTTTCCTGTTGCTGCACCGACTCTTTGGAATTTTCTCCACTTCAGTGTCAGTTGAAAACTAAAATTTACCTTTGTAACCTTGCCTTATTGTGTCAGCGTCTATTTGAAGATGCCATGTGCATGACGCAGGGGCCGTTTTCCCGAAGTATTTGCCGCGTGCGCGTGGTTCGTGTGATTGTTAAGTTACGTTTTACGTATTACGCGCACATTACGTTTTACGTTCTGCTCAACTGATTTACACAGTAACATGTGAGCCTATTGAAATATATGTTTTTATTACAAGAAAATGTCTTACGCCCTCTTCCAGGCGTCGTAGATTAATTCCTGAATGTTTTGCGCTCGAGATTCAAGCCGTTTAAGAGGAAAACGTTAGCCTACCCGCATACATAAGCACGCTCGATTATTAGTAGATTTGGGATAAAAAGAAAGAACAAGAACATGAAAGTTTATTTTGACCCCCATATACACTGTGCATAAAATAACAGTTAACATGAACTATATGTGGGCATACATATTCAATATATACAAGTGCCATGTAATTTGTATTAAAGGAGTCAGTGACTAACAGTCGCTCTCATTAGAGCCATAAATAATTGTTCAACTCATTTATACGACAGAAGTGCGATGTGCAGAAAAAGAAAGAAAGAAAGAGCATAAATAGCGTGTACGGTTTTGCATGCGTACATATGCATGTATTAGAGTATCTATGATAATATAATAAATTAATGATAGTTGTCGCACATACACATCAATATACTTGCATATTCATACATGCATATACATACCGTATATACATAAATACATACACATTTGTGCATACGTACCTAGCACATATCCATACATATTACACACATATTACTGATTCTGTTGACCTTGATAGCAAATGTAACAGTTAAGGATTGTACACGTATCTGCATATTTTTAATATATAATTTGCATAATTTGTAAAATTGTTCCAATCTTCTCTGTTACTAACTTAGGGGTATTGTTAATTATATGTGGCAAGTTATGTCTAAGCCTAAGTCATCTTCTGGCAAATTCATGTTTTGTTATGAATGAGTTTAACTTTGTTGTCCTCCTAGTGTTGTAATTATGAATGAAGGCATTTGGGCTTAGTTTCCAGTTTAATAAATAGACAGGCAAGTCTTGATGCATGTATTTAAAATATAATTTAAGTTCATGAAACTTTAATATGTCATCTATTTTTAAAACATACATATTGTGGAAAAGAGATTCGGTATGAGAATGGTATTTACTTATGGTTAGACTTCTCAGCTTTCTTTTGTATTTTCAACATTCGGCTGCCTTGGTATCCCCACGCCACAATGCAATAGTTAATATGAGATAATAATAGCATATTATATAAGATAAAAAACACACATACCATGCAATATACGTTATGCTCCTGAGAGTCATTGTGCTTTCTTGCCACGTACCTGCGGTGTCAGTAACATAGGCCTACGATGTAACTCAGTTAGTAATAATCGTCTGCACTGCCCTATAGTTACAAAGGTTGAGTACTTCCGGTGATCACAGCATAGCTGGGCATCTGGACTGACTACAGACATTTGCCTTAGCAAATACAATACCGCACAGGTATTTTGTTCGGAAAGACAGGGTGCTTATACACTTCCCACTAGATCACACAGTAGGCCAGTCGGCAGGTTGTACACATATTTATTTTATTTTATATTTTGTTCAAGGCCAACATATTATCGCATATCAGCGTATCGCATATAAGACACTGATGCAACCCCGAACCCGCCCTATCCCGGTCACGGCATACGGGAACAATCTCCCAATTTGTACTTTCCCCAGTAAATACAGACAGGACAACGTCTGGGGTTGAAAGGTGTCTCTGCCGCATTGCCCAGTTGTAAGATAATAGCCTTCGAGACAGACTCACTCACTCACTCACTCACTCACTCACTCATTGATACTGCCGTTGTCTATCAGTTACGTCAGACACTCGAGCAACATGTGAAGTTACGTACGGCACTTTTTTGTATGTGTGTGTGGGGGGGTGGGGGTGTGTGCGTGTGTGCGTGTGTGCGTGTGTGCGTGTGTGCGTGTGTGCGTGTGTGCGTGTGTGCGTGAGAGTGCGTGTGCGCGTGTGCGCGTGTGCGCGTGTGCGCGTGTGCGCGTGTGCGCGTGTGCGCGTGTGCACGTGTGTACGTGTTTATGTGTGCATGTATGCATGTATGTATGGGTATATGTATGTGTATGTGTATATATATATGTATGTATGTATGTATGTATGTATGTATGTATGTATGTATGTATATATGTATATATATATATATATATATATATATACATACATAAATACAGTACAAGATGAAATACCTAAATATGTTTATGCATGTATATGTATATATATATATATATATATATATACATACATAAACATATTTTGGTATTTTATCTTGTACGTTATAGTTCTTCTAATTAGCCCAATACCAATCATATGATTACTCTTTGTAGCTGCAATGTAACACTGTTCTGAAACTATCATGCCAGCACTGTTTGTTACTTCTGAGTCCGTTTTGTTTATTGTAGTAGCCTACATAAAGCAATATCTCTCATTTTATATTTTACAGCATTATTGCCGTGTCCTATTTGTATGCAATTATATTTGCCATTTTTATACCATTTGACTAATTTGTCTAGAACGTTTTGTAAATGTTATATATGTATAGATCAACTAGTAAATCTTGTTTTATGTTGTTCATGTTTTATTAGCAGTAAAAGTCGTTTGAGCTTCCTCATCAACGTTTCGTAATTTTCAATCAGACATTCAGTCAGTCAGTCACTAATTTTGTTACCCAATCGATTAAACCATCACTTCTGCCATGGATCTTTATTTTAAATATTATTTTTATGTGGCAACTAAGTACAATTAATGGACTGGTGATCCTTCATATTACCACTTAATGATATCTTCTAAAATACCTAACATATTTTTTAATCATGACCTCGTATTACAGAATCCTATTTCGGCGTGTTTGTCAGTTTATGATTAACAAGGAAGCTTACCATTCAATTAAGCTGTCTAATTACGTATAAATTACCGACATTAAACTCACTGGCTTATATAGTTTTCCTAACTTATTTATCGAACACTGTTCAAATAGTAGTACAGGTGTATAATGTTTGCATCTTTACATATATACATTGTGTTGACGTAGTGTTTAAAGAGTCTGATTCTCATTCGGGAGATTCCGGATTAGGATTCAAGTTCTGTTGTTGCCGCTTCAAACCGTGGGCAAGTTTGTTCATTCCATGTTCCGCCAGTTCACTCAGCTGAATGAATGGATGCATGGCTGTAGACACTGGTCGATATATGTGTACGAATAGCCTTCTCGCAGTAATTGCAGCATGGCTGAATACTTCCAGGAGAAATCCTTAGGGTATTCGATTGAACAGTTCTGTCAGTGAGTGAAGTATTAAAGCGCTCTGAGCTGTCCTATATTGAGCTGCATACAGCGCTATATAAGAACGTACCTTTACAATCAAATGGA
This sequence comes from Escarpia spicata, assembly GCA_963995525.1. Classification (NCBI taxonomy): domain Eukaryota; kingdom Metazoa; phylum Annelida; class Polychaeta; order Sabellida; family Siboglinidae; genus Escarpia; species Escarpia spicata. Next base: position 67,765,488 of record OZ023205.1, on the reverse strand, counting down.
ACCACTCTTCTATTTATGAGTTAAGAAATGCTTCAGTTGGTTTGTTAATTTGTTCTACTGATGTAGTGAGGGTGAAATCAGATCCACTCCAGGTGATTTACTATCATCCATTGCCTTCTTGTTGTTATATAACATTCCCGAAGTTAACTGCTTTAAATTGTCTTATTTAGACTCGTAAAATAAGCACAATGTATTGGTAATTAATTTATATCTTCCTTTGCAAACAGTTATCTGAAGAACCCATTTAGGCTTTCTGTCATTAAGAACCCCCTTAATATTGTATATCCAATACTGTCTTCTAATGGTCCAGTCGTATCGCAAACTTTCTGTTTACTCATTACATATATACATAAAAACCCTAGTTTGTTTGTACGTTACCAGCTAATTCATCTTTTGGAAAAGTTTAGTTTAGTATAAGTTGTTAAAATTGTTCTTTGTATTTGCTGTTGTCTTGGTCATCGCTCGAAACATTACACCCAATATTGCACTTACTTAAAGACATAGCAGATGCAAATGACAAAACTACAAAATATATTACATTGGCTGTGTTTCTCGACTTATCTAAGGCGTTTGATACAATTAACCATGACATTTTGTTGTATAAGTTAAATCATTATGGAATCAGAGGAATAAATAATAGATGGTTTACCAGTTACCTTTCTAATCGTAAACAATATATTGAAATAAATAATTGCAAATTTCCACTAATCAATATAACACGTACGTCATTCATATGGAGTACCACAAAGATCCATACTAGGACCTGTGCTTTTTCTAATTTATTTTAACGACATAGTGAATTCTAGTTCTCTATACTTGCTATACTTTGCAGATGCTACCACCGTTTACCAATCAGGATATGATATTGAACATTTAGTTATAAAAGTGAATCAAGAATTAAAACAATTATACAATTGGTTGTTTGCTAACAAATTGTGCTTGAACGTTAAAAAAACACTGTTTTTAGTCCTGTAAATACACACTACATAGTAAACAATAGCATTAAAATAAATACTGAAGTCATCAACCATGTTGGCAAATATAAAAATGACGAATCTGTTAAATTCCTGGGATTGTATATAGATAAGCATCTAACATGGAAAGAACACATCAACATAATTAGTTCCAAAATATCTAGAGCTATTTTTGCAATAAATAGAGTGAAATATTTCTTACCATATAAATCATTAAAATAATTATATTACACTTTAATTCACAGTCACGCAACATATTGTATACCAGCATGGGACAATGGAAACATAAAGAAAACAAAATTTTTACAAAAATGTGCTTTAAGAATAATTAATAAAAAAGGATATAGGAGTCATACTGATCCTTTATTTAAGTCTGACAAAATACTAACAATGTCAGATGTATATAAACTACAGGTCTATTTATGTATGACTTTAAACATGATTTATTACCCAAGTCATTTACAAATTTGGCGAGAAAAAACTCTCTAGACAAAAGTATAAGAATAACCAGACAGTGCAACCTTCTTGTTAAGGAGACACCTAGAACACATTTTTCGTCTAAGCTACCTAAGCTTAATTTCACAAGAATCTGGAACAATATAAACGAAACAATAAGGAACACTAAACACAGGTTAAAGTTTAGACGCATGTCTTCTACTTAAATGCATATCTTCGTCAAGTGAATTGTTTAAATTCTAGATGTTCAGAATGTAATTAAACTGATTAAATGAAACTCTACCTTTGTACAATGTTTGGATCGCCTCTCTATTCACTTACACATATTTTAATGGATCATAATGTTCAGTTCGTTCTCGTATATCACCAACAACAGCACCTACTATATGTTCAATAATACTCCGGTTTAATATTATATAGTACGGAGGTGGGCTGGTGATGAATTTGAGTGAGTTGTTTAACATGATTTTGATGATTGTTATGATTGTAATCATACAGTACTGATAATCAAATGGTGTCATTGGAAGACGGCTGTTAGCCTAGTGACATCCATGCAATGTAACATATTTCCATTTGTATGACATGTATATGTTAACTGTATGTTACGTTGTTATGTTGTAAATAAAGTTACTTACTTACTTTCCCGTATGTCTAATCTTCCATATTATTTGTTTGTAATTAGTATTTTTAGTTCTGTACCAACTATCTTATTTGTTCAAGGAACATTTTAAAAGAGTTCTGCATTATATTGCTGTCTTATTCTTCAAATAAAGCAGGGCCGTTTGAGATGGTGTCAATATTAGGATTGTCCACTGCCAATATTGTCCCCGAAGACGATACTGATTCTACTTATATCGAAATCATCTAACTAGGGTTGTTCTTGCATAAACAAGCACTTTCTACACAAAAAGTCTAAAATGCGTGTCCTATATCTTAAATTACATGTAGTTTATTTAATGATGCCACCAGTTGGAAGCGTTTTTTGAGTTTCTTCCCTGGACAAGGCTCTTTTCCATGACATGTTGACGGTTGTGCCATTACTTGCCTTGAGTCTCGTTGGCTGTAAAGAGGTTTTAGTTTCCCGGAATGGATGTAATACCTTTGCTTTGTGTTTATTGCAAATACTTGCAATATGTGTTATAAAGACTATTGCAAATAATAATTTACAATACAGTATCGTGAATTATTTTGGAATACTCTTCTGCTCTGTGGTTCTGTTCTGTGTGTCTGAATTGAACTATTATGTCTATCTCTGTCCCACTGCCCCTGTCTCTCTCTCTCTCTCTCTACCACTCTTTCTCTGTCCCACTGCCCCTGTCTCTCTCTCTACCACTCTTTCTCTGTCCCACTGGCCCTGTCTCTCTCTACCACTCTTTCTCTGTCCCACTGCCCCTGTCTCTCTATACCACTCTTTATCTGTCCCACTGCCCCTGCCTCTCTCTACCACTCTTTCTCTGTCCCACTGCCCCTGTCTCTCTATACCACTCTTTCTCTGTCCCACTGCCCCTGTCTATCTCTACCACTCTTTCTCTGTCCCACTGGCCCTGTCTCTCTCTACCACTCTTTCTCTGTCCCACTGCCCCTGTTTCTCTCTACCACTCTTTCTCTGTCCCACTGCCCCTGTCTCTCTCTACCACTCTTTCTCTGTCCCACAGCCCCTGTCTCTCTCTACCACTCTTTCTCTGTCCCACTGGCCCTGTCTCTCTCTACCACTCTTTCTCTGTCCCACTGGCCCTGTCTCTCTCTACCACTCTTTCTCTGTCCCACTGCCCCTGTCTCTCTCTACCACTCTTTCTCTGTCCCACAGCCCCTGTCTCTCTCTACCACTCTGTCTCTGTCCCACTGGCCCTGTCTCTCTCTACCACTCTTTCTCTGTCCCACTGGCCCTGTCTCTCTCTACCACTCTTTCTCTGTCCCACTGGCCCTGTCTCTCTCTACCACTCTTTCTCTGTCCCACTGCCCCTGTCTCTCTCTACCACTCTTTCTCTGTCCCACAGCCCCTGTCTCTCTCTACCACTCTGTCTCTGTCCCACTGCCCCTGTCTCTCTCTACCACTCTTTCTCTGTCCCACTGCCCCTGTCTCTCTCTACCACTCTTTCTCTGTCCCACTGCCCCTGTCTCTCTCTACCACTCTTTCTCTGTCCCACTGCCCCTGTCTCTCTCTACCACTCTTTCTCTGTGCCACTGCCCCTGTCTCTCTCTACCACTCTTTCTCTGTCCCACTGCCCCTGTCTCTCTCTACCACTCTTTCTCTGTCCCACTGGCCCTGTCTCTCTCTACCACCCTTTCTCTGTCCCACTGCCCCTGTCTCTCTCTACCACTCTTTCTCTGTCCCACAGCCCCTGTCTCTCTCTACCACTCTGTCTCTGTCCCACTGCCCCTGTCTCTCTCTACCACTCTTTCTCTGTCCCACTGCCCCTGTCTCTCTCTACCACTCTTTCTCTGTCCCACTGCCCCTGTCTCTCTCTACCACTCTTTCTCTGTCCCACTGCCCCTGTCTCTCTCTACCACTCTTTCTCTGTCCCACTGCCCCTGTCTCTCTCTACCACTCTTTCTCTGTCCCACTGGCCCTGTCTCTCTCTACCACTCTTTCTCTGTCCCACTGGCCCTGTCTCTCTCTACCACTCTTTCTCTGTCCCACTGCCCCTGTCTCTCTCTACCACTCTTTCTCTGTCCCACTGCCCCTGTCTCTCTCTACCACTCTTTCTCTGTCCCACTGGCCCTGTCTCTCTCTACCACTCTTTCTCTGTCCCACTGGCCCTGTCTCTCTCTACCACTCTTTCTCTGTCCCACTGCCCCTGTCTCTCTCTACCACTCTTTCTCTGTCCCACAGCCCCTGTCTCTCTCTACCACTCTGTCTCTGTCCCACTGCCCCTGTCTCTCTCTACCACTCTTTCTCTGTCCCACTGCCCCCGTCTCTCTCTACCACTCTTTCTCTGTCCCACTGCCCCTGTCTCTCTCTACCACTCTTTCTCTGTCCCACTGCCCCTGTCTCTCTCTACCACTCTGTCTCTGTCCCACTGCCCCTGTCTCTCTACCACTCTTTCTCTGTCCCACTGCCCCTGTCTCTCTCTACCACTCTTTCTTTGTCCCACTGGCCCTGTCTCTCTCTACCACTCTTTCTCTGTCCCACTGCCCCTGTCTCTCTCTACCACTCTTTCTCTGTCCCACAGCCCCTGTCTCTCTCTACCACTCTGTCTCTGTCCCACTGCCCCTGTCTCTCTCTACCACTCTTTCTCTGTCCCACTGCCCCTGTCTCTCTCTACCACTCTGTCTCTGTCCCACTGCCCCTGTCTCTCTCTACCACTATTTCTCTGTCCCACTGGCCCTGTCTTTCTCTACCACTCTTTCTCTGTCCCACTGCCCCTGTCTCTCTCTACCACTCTTTCTCTGTCCCACTGGCCCTGTCTTTCTCTACCATTCTTTCTCTGTCCCACTGCCCCTGTCTCTCTCTACCACTCTTTCTCTGTCCCACTGCCCCTGTCTCTCTCTACCACTCTTTCTCTGTCCTACTGCCCCTGTCTCTATCTACCACTCTTTCTCTGTCCCACTGCCCTTGTCTCTCTCTACCACTCTTTCTCTGTCACTGTCTGCTGGCTGTCTGCTGGCTGTCTGCTGGCTGTCTGTCTGTCTCTGTCTGTCCGCCTGTCCGCCTGTCCGCCTGTCTGCCTGTCTCTCTCTCTCTCAGTCTCTCTCACTCTTAATGCAGTAGGCTTTGAGACGGTGTTGACTGTTGGTAACGTGTTGCATAATGTATTACCACGTCCCATTTGAACGACGCTGCAGACGCGGTCACATGGTGCAAGCATTCGTTACGTCTACCCGAAGGAGCCTACTAAATTCAGCCTTCGTCTAGTATGACACTTCGTTATAGCAAATATAGCGGCTATTATTTGTTCAGCTAGGTAATGGACACTTATAATCAACATCTGTTGGACAGACTGAGAGACGAGACACACACTCTCTCTCTCTCTCTCTCTCTCTCTCTCTCTCTCTCTCTCTCTCTCTCTCTCTCTCTCTCTCTCTCTCTCTCTCTCTCTCTCTCTCTCTCTCTCCTCTCTCTCTCTCTCTCTCTCTCTCTCTCTCTCTCTCTCTCTCTCTCTCTCTCTCTCTCTCTCTCTCTCTCTCTCTCTCTCTCTCTCTCTCTCTCTCTCTCTCTCTCTCTCTCTCTCTCTCTCTCTCTCTCTCTCTCTCTCTCTCTCTCTCTCTCTCTCTCTCTCTCTCTCTCTCTCTCTCTCTCTCTCTCTCTCTCTCTCTCTCTCTCTCTCTCTCTCTCTCTCTCTCTCTCTCTCTCTCTCTCTCTCTCTCTCTCTCTCTCTCTCTCTCTCTCTCTCTCTCTCTCTCTCTCTCTCTCTCTCTCTCTCTCTCTCTCTCTCTCTCTCTCTCTCTCTCTCCTCTCACTCTCTTTCTCCCTCCCCACACTCTCTCTATCTATATCGTTCAACACGTACATGGTAACTATTGCAAACCCGTGACGTGTACTACTTTATTTACCCATACATAGAAGGAACATCGGATATGAAGAATAATTTGTACCGACGTTTTCCTTACAGCAAGAGATACCTGTATCTACACTGTTCGTATATACATATTGCAAACAATTGCACTACAACATATTGTTATTTTTATTTTCGAACGCATATTGCAAGAACATGTAACCGCATTGTAAATTTCAAAGCATATTGCATTTAATTGCTGTTTGTAATACTTAATATTGAATACTGCAATACACAATACTCCGTAGTTTATTTCGTGTCTTTTCAACGGCATCTCCTACGTAGCAGCCGTTAGCTGCCGCATCTCAGAAACCGTTCAGCAACTTTTTCTATAATTTTGAATAGACATATATTAGGGCACTGCCACTATGCACGATAAATCTGTATTTGATTGAATCATTTTAAGGGCTCCCTGGGGCCTCCCAGGACCCCAAAACTGGTAAAAATGTAACATTTTGCCTATTTTTTCAAAAACTGTTCAACAACTGTTTTTCTAAATTTGCATAGATGTATCTTAGGGTGCTGCCACTATATACAAGAAATCTGTAATTGATTGAATTATTCTAAGGGCACCTAATTCTTTAATTGGTCACAGGGCCCAGGCAGAGTAGACACACTTGACCCCTGTTAGACTGAACAGTTGCCTAAAACTTTTAAACTGTAACTTCAAAACTATTGATTTTCTATAATTGCAAGTTGCAGGTGACAAACATAGAAAACTAATATTCTAGACAACTATAGAGTGAAATATCTTACACTTTATTGATATCAAATGCATTCTACTGTTTTGTTTACGCTTGCCATGCCTTTGTATCAATATAGACTAATAATTACAGATTCACAATATAGTTGACACTTGAAACAACCAAATGTCAACCATTAGAAGAGTTGACATAGTTCCGCTATACACAAGCAAGAAATCTGTATTTGATTGAATCATTCTAGTGTCATCAGCATATAGTAGAACATACATTTTCTACATCATCATCCCTAAGGTTGTTGTAAATTTCACCAGCTGCCATGTCAAGTCCGTAATAATTGTGACTAACAGTGTTCAAAATTATTCAGGTAAATAGCAAATAACAAAGGACACAAGTTTTCTCCTTGCCATACCTCTACATCACATGAGAAGAAGGCTGGCACAGCCTGGCCCTGATGTATACATGATTTAGCATTTTTGTACATGTTGTATACAACTTTCAACACATTACCATTAATACCGAATGAAATTATCTTAGACCACAGGGAGGACCGGTCTACTAAATCAAATGCTTTCTTATAATCGATGAAGGCACAATAAAGCCTTTTGCGTCGAGACAAATACAATTCAACCAATACCCCTATTTGAACACTGCCTGTTCTTCACCTATTACATTTGCTTTGTTTAGGTATGTGGTCAGTCTAGTGTTCTGAACAATCACTAAGGATTAATGAACACTTGTGCAGAATGTCATCCACTTGGCAGGTTTAATTGATCTGTTCAGCAATGAGAACACTGCTTAGGCCTCACTCTGGACACTGTCACTCACAGTGTTGTGTATTGTCTTAGTTGGAGCATAGAGCTAATCTACTTGACCATGAATCAGTGGTGGCTTTGGTTGTGTATTACACCCAGCTGTGGAGCTAAGATTCTCTGCCTGCTATTGTTTGATGGAAACTGTGACTAATCTGTAACTGGTCACTGGCAATAGCTTGTGTCAACAAACAACATTAAGCCACTAGACAGTTGCCTTTAGGTTTTAAACTGCGTCAAACAGTGAGTCTACCTTTTGCTCTCAAATAATATGTCCTCTTAGTTTTACACATAAAGACATAATCTGGCATAACTTGATAAGTCTTTGTAGCAACACATTTGTACTTCTAGTGTATCATTGCAACATAACATACATATTACAGACTGTCTGCCACATTTGAATGTTGTGCATGTAATATTTCCATGCAATCCAATTGCATATATAATGTAAAACTTCAACAGCCGTTTTCTCCATTTTCACTTTTTGATCCCTACCATGTTCAATGCTCCATAACTTCGCCAATTTCTGTAGCAGTCATAATTTTTGAAACCGTGTAAAGCACCCTACCAAACCTTTACAAGGATGTAAGAAAACAATGTTACAATTTTTCCGACTTATCACTCATTTGGTCAGCCGGGGTCACATATCGACGTATTAGTTCAAAGGACTTCAGGGCCACTTGGCCCATTTTTCTTGTTCATCACCATTGCGTATTTTACCAGGTAACGATTAATGAATGAATAATAATTGCCAATAGCGTGAACATGTTGAAAAATTTAAATGGCAGGTATTAAGTTTATAAAAAGCTAACCAAACGTAAATTATCGTTTAGATTCTTCATAAGCCAATGGCGTTGTTTTATGTTTAACACCAGGAGCTTGTGCTTTAGATAGCCGTCGCATTGTTAGATATCAGTCGTATGTCTCTTTGCATGTATCTGTGCTATACTGTACCGTATAATGCTCTTTCGATATTTATTGGAATATGGAAGGATTGCTGTTCTAGACAGTTGCATTTCACGGTGTCACTAGACGCCACCGTACCAAGGCAGCACCGCTACAGTTGACGCCGCCAATCTTGCTGTATGATGATGTCGCCTTTATGTTCGTGCCCAGAGTAGATGGTGGTTCTCCCCAGTCTAGCTTTTTGGACCTTGCAGCTCCGATCCATACAGTCTTACTGACACTCTGCATATGGGTGTTCACTTGTCCTCTCTTGTTTAACGTGGATACATTTCCAGTTCAAATCCTGACATTCCATGAATTGACGATATGTATAAGAATAATAAGCGATCTGTCTTCCTGAAGGCTTTAGTTCAGGTGACTCATGAGAAAGCTTCTTTTTAGGGACATGAGAGTAAGTTTTCTGTAACGCCTTTGATTGAGTTCACCCTAGGTTGAACGGTTGTTCTGGGGTTCAGTCAAGTGTTGTGAATCTCATGAACGGTTCTCTAAGAAACGATACAATTGTGTGTGCAGCTTCCAATGAGCACACTCTGGGAAGTATACAATCATGCTGCAAAATGTAGCCGATTACACAATGCAACGACTGAAATGTGGCCCGATACTATTTTATATACCTGAAATAACTAGAACACCAGTCATATATACGCACACACACGTGCACGCGCGCGCGCATGCATATACACATTATTTTGCAAACACAATTGTGTAACTAAGAATTATACATCGTCTCTTACTCTGCGCATCTTCTATGTGTCACTCTTTGCGTTAATTTCATGTGATATCAGATTAGCAACGATGGCGCATGTTTAAATCTACCCTCTGTTCACAACAGCACCCCCGTCGCTCGGTATCAACGAATCTCACGTCTGCTTCTTCGCCTTCCAAACGGACGTGAAGCGGGCGACAATAATGAGCGCTCACTTCTACGTATACATCCGACCAACAACGTCTTCCGACGCATTTACGTGGATCCTCATCTACAAGTACAACCCGCCGGGCAGCACTGGAACCAGGGTTCAGCGCCCGCTCATCGGACGCCAGCAGATCAGCCTGGACCGCTCGGCGACCGGAACCTGGTACAGCTTCGACGTCAAGAACGTCGTACGGAGCTGGGTTCGCGCTGGCGATGATAACTTCGGCATCGAAGTGGAGGCGTTCAACCGCCAAGGCCAGTCGCTCGCTGTTATATCTCCGGAGTCTGCCGACGAGGAAAAATACGTACGTATGTGCTCTCGTATATATGTGTAATCGAGTGTGTATGTGTGTGTGTGTGTGTGTGTGTGTGCGTGCGTGCGTGCGTGCGTGCGTGAATGTGTGAACAAGTGCCCGCTAAAGATTAGTTTGTTTGTACGTCGTGTAGTCTGAATGTTCTTCTCCCTGTTCATTCCTATTCATTCCTATTCTCGCACACAATAATTATAGTAACAGTATCATCAGAACCAGGAAAACAAAATAGCGATTATCAATCGTAATTATAGCAAATATATTTGGACACCAATTCTTACACCATACAAAAGGAAATCCTATGGAATCGCCAACTGGATGTTACACGATTAATAATCCAAGCTACAGTTTCCGTAGCTAGCGTTTTGATCAAAGACGCTAATGGGTACTAATTACTGTCGTCATTCATGCTAGCCCATAAAATAGTATTATACCCTATTAAACGTTTCACCGATACCTACCTCAAGAACGTCTCACATTTATTACCCGTATTAAATCTTTAAAAAATAACACCCATGCCCTGTCCATCCACTGCATAATGTTGCACTCTGCTGATCAACATCTTCTTTTCTGGATTTGGCTTATCCATGATGCTCTTGCATAACTAATAATGTCATTGTGCCATCGTGTCATCGATTTTCATCTTGCTCGTTTCAGTTTTCTGAGTTGGCATTCAATTGTTTGCATTGTCGTTGTGTGATCAGCACATCTCAACTTTGTTTTCATTGCATATTTGATTAGATAATTTTCTCTTTCTGGTGGCGTCATGTGGGATTTTATCTTGTTTAGATAATATTTTGTTGATGTTGATCCTAACTTGATATTGAACTGTTTCGTCATTAACCGCGTTTGGCATTTTGTTCTTAATAAAGACTTGACAAAGACCTCCTGCTGGATGATAGTGAAACGTGGGGTTGGTGTTGGGTCTCATTATCGTACTCCGGCTTGTTAATATTTCATTAGGATATTTGATTTGGATCAAGGTATGTTCTAACAGTGCATGCAGTGTATGGCATCATTATGTATTTGACTTATATATCACTTGGTTGATCGACTGATGATGATATAACAAGATTTAACAAGATTGCCATCAAAAAAATTAACTCTAGATGGCAGGTGGACAAGGAAGCCTTTCGGCTTATCGAGAGTCAAATAATTTTTATTTACATGTATCCCGCCCTTTTAAGGTATGTGTCAATTTTATTGTTAAACATATTCACGCTACTAGCACCAACACAATCAAGAGACAATATGTTCCATTCATTTACAGTCCTTTGTGAGAATGATAACTTTCTTATATCTAATCTACCCTGCTACTTTACTAATGTAACTTCATGTCCTCTGGTCCTTCTGTCTTTCTTAACTGAGAAAAAAATATTTCTATCAATATTTTCATAACCATTCAATATTTTAAACACTTCTATCTGATCTCCTCTCAATCTCCTGGTCCCCAGTGTTGTTAAACCACATTTTTTTGGCGTATTTCGTAACTAAGATCCCTCAGTTTAGGTATAATTTTAGGTACTCTCCTGTGTACTCATTCTAGCACATCTATGTCCTTCCTGCGATATGGCCTCCACGCTTGAATACAATATTCTAAATGAGGCCTAACTATTGTCTTGTACAGTGGTATTATTAGCTCTTTTTCCTTATACGTTATGTTTCGCCTAATTAATCCAAGGATTTGATTTCCCTTTGAAGCAGCAATGCCGCACTGCTCTGAAACCTTCATATCAGCACTAATGGCTAACCCTAAGTCCTTTTCTTTAACAATAGTACTTAGTACAGAACCTTCCATTGTATATTGTACATCTTCGTTCCCATGTCCTGTGTGGAGGCATTTACATTTCCCAAAATTGAACAATATTTGCCATTTTTCAGACCATTTTATCAACCTGTCAAGATCATCTTGTAAATGTTATCTATCTCCATCACTTTTAATCCTTCTAAAAAATGTTGTATCATCCGCAAATTTCAACACCTTACTTGTTATATCGTCATCCAAATCGTTGATATATGTTAAGAATAATAAAGGTCCCAGTACTGATCCCTGTGGTACCCAACTCAAAACTGATTTTCAGTTTGAAGCCTCCCCATCAACTATCACCCGTTGTCTTCTGTCAATTAGTCATTTTTCTATCCAGTTAATTAAACCATTTCCTATGCCGTGGGACTTTAGTTTAAGCAGTAACCTTTGATGTGGCACTTTGCTGAAAGCTTTCTGAAAATCTAGGTAGATGATATCTACTGGTGATCCCTCGTCTACCCACTTAGTGATATCTTCCAAAAAACATAACATATTTGTTAAGAATGACCTCGCTTTTAGAAACCCATGTTGAGATGGGTTTAATAAGTTATGTTTAACAAGAAAATCAACCATGTGATCTTTAATTAGTCGTTCTAATAATTTGCAAATCACTGATGTTAAGCTCACTGGTCTGTAGTTCTCTGTCTTGTTTCTGGAACCTTTTTTTAAATAACGGTATAATGTTCGCTTCTTTCCATTCTAAAGGAGCCATGCCCTCTTCTAGTGACAAGTTGAAAACTGTTGCAAGTGGTATGCTAATTTGTTCTACAATTTCCAATAGTAGTTTGGGCCGAATCCCATCCACTCCAGGTGGTTTATTATCCTTCATAGCCCTAATTTTCTTAGCTACCATTTCCGGTGTTACAATTAACTGTTCTAAATAGTCTGATTCTGCCCCCTTGAACTTAGCCTCTGGTACTGGCAGTGAACTAATATCTTCCCTGGTAAACACTGAACTAAAATACTCATTCAAGTCTTCTGCCATTAAGAATCCCTCTGATATTATATTTCCAACACTATCTTCTAGAGGATCGACCTTATCCTGAACTTTCTGTTTGCTACGAACATATGCATAACAACTCTTGCTGTCTTGTTTTATATTACAAGCAAATTTTTTTTCGTAGCTTTTCTTCTAATTTCTAATTTCAGTTGTAGCTTGGTTTAGTGCTTCTTTATAAATGTTGTAGTCTTCGTCATTTCCAGTACGTCTATATGACTTCCACATTCTTTGTTTGTGCTTAATTTTTTAAATGTCTTCTTTCAATAAGTATTTCTTTCTGGTCCGTTTCCCTTGTTTTTTGAAGGGAACAAATTTATCTACGATGCATTCTATTTCATTCTTTAAGATATTCCAGCATTATGTTGCTGTCTTATTCTTCAGTGTGTTATTCCAGTCTATCTTTGCTAAATATTTCCTCATTTCTTTATATCTTCCTTTGTGGAAATTTCTCCTCAACTGCTTTGGCTGTAGAGAGCGTTCTACTGAAATCTACGTGAGCTGTTGGTTGATTTTCATCTGGTGTTGCGCTCCAAACATGTCTGCAGTATTCTCATGAATCTGTTTAGTAGTTTGTAGGTCGATGGTTCGATATTTCGTAACAAAATGTGTGTCTTTTTATGAAGAATTGTGATTTTTCCTCTTTCCATTCGTTGGGGTTCGTCTGTTTTCGAAGGATTTGGTTGACATGTGGTGTTGTCTCCTTTTCGACGATCGCCCTCCATGTCTTTCATAGCATATGGCCGGTTATTTATTCAATACATGGAGCCTTGTTATTCTGTATAAATATCATTGACTTGTTCACTAATACTATTTGTAGTAAGAAGTACATCAGGGTAAACATGACTCGCCTGTATAATTTATGTCCGTGTAAATCATATCCGTGGATAACTACTTTATTCGTCTTCACGTAGTTGATCCTTCCGTTTAATGTATGCTTATTTATATTCCCTTTATCGATATCGTCGATAGTTGTTCTTTGTTAAGTCTTGCTCTTCTACTTTTAACTGTCTTAGAGATATTTCAAGTAATTCAGTTTTTTGCATATTTTATTTATTATCGTTTTCCTTTGCTATTTGCTCGTTTGCTTGGTTTTTAGAATATGTTCGTTTTCTTTAGTTAGCATTGTATTCTTTGTCTTGATTTCTAGATGCTATTTTTGTTGCTTATTCGTTGATGGTGATAATAGGATTTTCTCGTCTCCAATATACAGTATATATTCAGGCATAAAGGCTTTATGTATTCTTTATTGATAATGCGTTTGAGCGTCTTGTACTTTCCAGTCATTGTCACAAAATAATTACATTAAAATCCAAACGTTGTACACGTCAAGTAGAGCACCCCCTCGTTCGACAAAAACGTGGTGGTTTATACTTGGAATGTGCTACAAACTGTTATCTCGACGTGTTTACTTAACTGTGTGTACTAACACAAACACGCGGCGCGAGCTCCAGACACCGCCTCTGTCGCTCTCTCGTCTTACGCCTTCTCCGTCGCTCTCAACGAAACTTTACATGAGTCTTTTCACTCTCTGACAGTAGTGACGAAGATTACACCATTAGCGAATCCTTTCCACCGGACACGATGTTTGGCTTGCTTTCCAATTGTTTCCATATATAAACATCCTTCTTTTGCAACAAGATAAACCAAAAATCTCGAAATTAATTACCTTGTTCCCGAGTATGTATTTTGGTGTATGACATGTCAACTTACGACTGCCAGCAATTGGCAAATTATGGATACTATATCTCTCTTTTTTGAAATTTATTCTATCTGCCACTTCTGATTTCAGTACGTAATCTTGGCAGAAACAGAAGAGGTGCAGAGGGAGAGAGAGGGGGAGAGAGAGAGTGAGAGAGAGAGAGAGAGAGAGAGAGAGAGAGAGAGAGAGAGAGAGAGAGAGAGAGAGAGAGAGAGAGAGAGAGAGAGAGAGAGAGAGAGAGAGAGAGAGAGAGAGAGAGAGAGAGAGAGAGAGAGAGAGAGAGAGAGAGAGAGAGAGAGAGAGAGAGAGAGAGAGAGAGAGAGAGAGAGAGAGAGAGAGAGAGAGAGAAGAGAGAGAGAGAGAGAGAGAGAGAGAGAGAGAGAGAGAGAGAGAGAGAGAGAGAGAGAGAGAGAGAGAGAGAGAGAGAGAGAGAGAGAGAGAGAGAGAGAGAGAGAGAGAGAGAGAGAGAGAGAGAGAGAGAGAGAGAGAGAGAGAGAGCAAGGTGGTGAGACGGAAATAGGAATGAGATGAGGAGAGAAGTGTTCTATAATTCTCCTCCTTATGATAAATGACTATACGAATATGACATCTTTCGAGACTTCGACATGCATCTTCGTCAATCTGTCACGTCTCTCAGTCTATCCAACAGATGTTGATTATAAGTGTCCATTACCTAGCTGAACAAATAATAGCCGCTATATTTGCTATAACGAAGTGTCATACTAGACGAAGGCTGAATTTAGTAGGCTCCTTCGGGTAGACGTAACGAATGCTTGCATCATGTGACCGCGTCTGCAGCGTCGTTCAAATGGGACGTGGTAATACATTATGCAACACGTTACCAGCAGTATACACCGTCTCAAAGCCTACTGCATTAAGTGTGCAATATAAAATAGAAACATTAATCCTTAATCCTTTCCAAACAATTTGAGCTAATCCTAGAAATGCGGGCATGGCGGTAGCATATCGAGAACATACACCGTCTGTGTCATTTTAAACACAGCGACGGGAATGCGTCATCAATGTTTGTAAACACTATTTGAATCACTACGGCCATCTATAAAAACATTTCCGGTGGAATGTCGAGAAATTGTGCACATTTTTGTGGTTTAGTATGACGTAGTAATCACGGGGCCAGTGTAAATGTGTCAAACTCAGAACACGTTTGCCTCCATGTCTTCTTAAATACAATCAGGTGTATTTTAAGAAGAACAGTTTACTGGACCAAGGAAGAACGTGATTACAATTGTGACATTGAAAGTCGGTGTCAGCACGCACGATAAGCCGTCTGTTTTTTAATCTCCTGGTTTTATCAATCGTTCCGAGTTGTGATGTATTCCATGACAAACATATTATGTTTTTAATCAATAATGAGCACTTAATTCTGCAGTTGTATTCACCCGCCCATCGTTATATAAACAAAACGTGTGTGCATGTGTGTGTGTGTGTGTGTGTGTGTGTGTGTGTGTGTGTGTGTGTGTGTGTGTGTGTGCGCGCGCGTGTATGCGTGCGTGCGCGCGCGTGGGGGGTTGGATATTGAGATATATGCGTTGTTGCTAATAATTGAAACAAAGCATGTATTGGCCATCGTTTCCTGATCGTTTTCAGACCGACTCGACAATATGTAATATTAAAGTATCATTCGTTTCACAGACTTATCGCCAATAGGCCCTACATATACAGAAATCTCCCTCTTGAAAGACCCCCCCCCCTACTTTGGCCGTATTGGACATACGCAAATTATATTAATTTATTTGTACACGCAAGCACTAATAAACATTCACAGAGCCGTTTAACGTAATGTAGTCGATATATAATATGGTCGCACCCAGCCAGACCGCGTGGCCCGCACGCATGACAAGCACCACGCATGACAAGCACCATGTTTAGTGATGGTGCCAAAGCAGCTGTTCTCGAACTCTGAGAAGTCGTTGCAGAGGCCTGAAAAAATCAGGCCGCTGGTCGCATTAGGCGGGTGGCTGCTCTACAAGGTTTATTTATAATAATAACACCGGACACCTGACCGTGGAAATATGGCCGTTGTAGGCAGGTTGTTGTTGGTGTGGGGTGGAGAGAGGGACCACTGTGAACAGACGCCTCTAAGAAATACACCCGATTTACAATACGCTCGCATGTTGTGTGTCAGTTGTACATACTAAAGTTGTTTATCTCCTTTGCAGAAGCCGTTTGTAGAAGTGCGCATCTACCAAAGCAACTCGCGTCCAAAGCGTATGCTTGGCCTCGAGTGTGACGACTTATCGACGGAAGAGCGTTGCTGTCGCTATCCGCTCGTCGTTGACTTCGTCGAGTTCAACTGGGACTGGATCATTGCGCCGAAGCGCTACCAGGCAAACTTCTGTTCGGGCGAGTGCGGTTACGTGTTCTTCCAAAAGTATCCGCATACACACATAATCACGCAGACGAAACCTGGCGGCGGGGCGGGCCCGTGCTGCAACCCGACCAAGGTGTCGCCTATACCGTTGCTTTATTTCAACGACCGCTACAACGTCATTCACGGGACGCTACCCGGCATGGTCGTCGACCGTTGCGGTTGTTCGTGAACTCGTCGTGACCACGATAGGTGCGAGGTCAAATAGCGCGAGGCCGCCGGATTACGTGATGCGACGGCGGCGCGCGATTGCCATGGTAACAGGATTTGCGCGCGCTGACTACTGTCCCGGATGTATGGCGGCGTCTCGTCGTCTGCCCGGGAATGCGTTAGTGTGGCACTTTCAAACCCAAATGCCAGCCGAATTCCAGTTTGGGTGGATGTGTACCAACTATAGTCAAACTATAGTTACTTGCAAACAGTATATAATTGATCGGACTGCTCGGCCGCATTGTCTTGCTGACACTCGGTCGTTAACGGTAACCGATTGGGTGGACACCCGGTTTTTGCCGTACTTCGGTTGATGTGATTGCCGAACTATCGCGGTACTTTGACACATTCTTCGCCAGCTATCATTTTGCGGCTGTGCAAAGATCTTGGAAAACATTTGAAAATTCCAAGATGGCGGTGCTGTTACAACGTCACTGGCTAAATAGAGAGGTGACGAAAAGCGGGTGATACGAAACAGCATGATGACATTTCAACAGATCTCCGGATTACGTTCCATCGGGTGGCGGGAAACTCGTGATGTTGCCGGAAAAATGAAAATAACATGGCTGCCGTTATGATGGCACCAATTCACGTCTGGTTCATTCGTCATTCTTAACAACAGGTCTGTTTATAAAATTGGGCATAAAATGCATTTTTTTGGGTCTTTTACAAATTGGGTTTGTGTTACATTTGCATTTCCAGGGTTCATCATATTAGTGTGTAGCTGTGAAAGTGTTTGACCTACCGCAGTACGTTACTTCCACTTAATCTTTTGGCGTAATGTACGGCATTTTGTTGGAGAGCATCACTAAAATAGCACAATACGGAACACCGAAAATTTTCAAATACATGGGAAATAGTTTGTGACAACTCTGCAAGATTTATTTTGGCATGTCAAATATATAGTTAATATTTATTTAAGGTTTATTAGTAACCAGATATTTAATTGTTGCTTGTTGGTTACTTTTATAGGGACCTACAATACCACAGTGTTTACTTCTGGTGACGATTTCGTGTTTAATTTACACTTTTTCCATTTCGGCCATGAGGCACACTCGCTCGGACCCCACGTCATAAAAGATCAGTTCAGTTCAACGCAGTGATACTTTTGTTGGTGGTCTCAACTTTAAAGCGAACACTAATTATTTGTCTACAAAATGTTGACGTCAAAGGTGTTTAGAATTTTTGAAATGTCTGCGGACGCTTAACTCGTAACTTGATACAAAAAACCGAGTAGAAGGCATCTGTCATATCTTACCACGATCTCGTCGAAAGTGTTTTGATTGTTTGATTAACTTAATTATAAGCAACACTCGCCGAACATTATGTGCAAAAATATTGCTTGTTGTGTATTTCATCAAATGAAAAATGAACAACTCTTCTACTTATTATTTATTTTATGAAGACTGGAAACCAATTTGGCATGGATTACAATATGTCAGCTCACTTGTACAAGTTTGTGACTTAATTTTTGTGTGAAAACATTATACTATTTATTTAACTATTTCATTCTTGTTGACCACGTCCATCTAAATTCAACGAAACATGACAAACGTGTTCCGGCTATTCACGATCTAACTACGACATTGATTGGTTTTGATGATTGCTACTAAAGTTCGCATTCTCCTATTAAAACGTCTGTGGAAACTTATTATATTAATCACGCACTATATCGACGAACCCTATTTTGCGAATGGATAAATCAATTCAAATGGGAGATACAAATACGAAACTGCAAGTTACATTATTGTGCGTACAATACAGTGCTCGGTTCCAGTTATATTGGAGAATACATTTTTATCTTTCGCCATGTTTATGCTTAAACCTTTCGTGGTGACACCATTCGCTAGAAAATGTGATTTTTTAGGAGTGTGCAACAACAAAAACTGTTACTATAAAAAGAAGACATTTCTGCAAAAAAGCGGGAAAGCAAGATCGATGGGGAACGCGTTATTTCCCGGCAGAAGATGGGAATAGATTGTAGATTTGAGTTTAGACTACAGTGGTACAGAGTTGGAGGCCGGCGCTGATTGATTGGTCCAGGTGACACCAATGGCACACCCACCATCGTGTCTGTATACCACATCGAAACGCGTCAGTCAGCGGAAACTTGACTCGATGAAACCGCATGGTTTTTCTGTCAGCGCGCCACGCACAGTTACGCATATGATGGATTTGACTTTTTTTGTTCACTGGTCTGCTGAAAAGGTGGCTATAAAGCATATGCCTACCTTGTTCTTATGTCTCCGATTGGTTGAAAATCATGTCAGTGGAATGACAAAGTGTGGGGATTCCGTTTTAAGAGCTACGACCTTGTGTCTAGTATATAATTTGTGTTTGTTAAATCGCTTAACAAAGAGTATTGCTGTTTCCATCACAATATGATATACGTCAGCTTGATCGGGCGTGTAAAAGCAAGACATCGTCAATCATTTTATATAATTGCAAAACAGTTTCACACGTCTGACTGTTCGTTCGTTAAAAAAATGTGCAGAAATGGCAGAGCCTTTGACATTATTGACTGAAGTAGAAAAAGTGGACACCTTACGGAAAATCTAGCCACAGGTGTTACCAGTGGTATGCTACATTTAGCAGCGGCCGTTCGCTTTCTTCTGGTTAGTCAAGCGGGTGGTTAGCGCTGTACGCTAGCTAGAAGAATGTTCCAATGTCACCGAACAGGGGACAAAGTCGTAGGTCGCACTGAGTGTATGGAAATAAGTGTTGTTTCGGTTTGGTTTACATTTACTCGTCTAACTGTGTACCACCTGTGTTTTGCAAAAGCAACATCGATGATGGGCTCTTTTCAGAGAACCATACTGGAATAATAGGCCCACAAGTAGAAATCTGTGTAAATCGACACTACGCAAGTGGGCGCAACCCAGATATAACTGTTATATATGGGTTGCGCCCACTTATGTGCCCAATAATGTCGGAAGTCGCAGTCAAAGTGAGGGAGTCAAAGGAATGACAAGTGAGGGAGTACTGGAACCAGGTCGGCCTGGATCAGACGAGTAGCGTTTTTCTCTGCTTACGTGGTCTTCGTCATTCGACTCTAGGGTCCGGCATACATTGTGTGTGTGTGTGATAGCCGTCGACGACAAATAGCGACTGGTGTCAGCGTTATCTTATTTATGTGCGGTACTTTGCGCCCGGCGCCCGCCCGTCCGCCCAGCAACGGCTTCGCGGAGTTTGCGTCTGCGGAAACCAGAAATGGCGCCCAGTATAGCAGTTGATGTCCACCGCTAGTCGCGTGTATGCACGTCTTTAGCGTCGTCGACGAATTCCGTGAAATGTGTCTTGATTCTGTTGTTGTTGTTGTGTTTGTTGTTGTTTATATTATTGTTGCTGTTGTTTAAAGTTAATAGTATGGATTGGCGGCTATATCGATATTGTTGTGTGTAATTGAGGTTGGTTTCCGAAGATATATGAATACAACTGATGTCATCGTTACCAACGCAAAGGTACTGTCTAATAACGCCGACAGTATTATAAACATAAGTCATGCCTGAAACTGATATTACTGCTGCTTCGTGTTTCTAGATGGCGTCAGCGGAAACGTATGTTCTTATCAGAACGGTTATTGTAAAGAAATATAAAGTTGTTGCAGCTAGGTGGTCATATTTTTAAAACGACAGTGATCTTAATGTAAAGGTAAAAAATGCGTGTATATATTTATGGCATGTGCGTTGTGCTTACAAGAAACAAGGCGACGTTAGAGAAAGTGTCCTGAGTGGACATGATCCCATGGCAAACATCGAGTAACTGCTACATTTACATTGAAAAGTACTGCCAAATAGTCTATCGTTTAAAGACAGATCCAGCTTAATTTATTACAATGAAACATTTCGAAAATGAATTTTAGTATGAATCAAACGCATATAGAGACACCTAGTACGTGTTTACTTGCGAAGCGAACCAGGAGTGTCCAAGAACCCGGTTGAAATACACGCACACTGATAACACAAAGGTTATCGTTGTACACATATATCACCAAATTGCGGTAGATGGAATGAATAACACACCAATACGCTGGTGTTAAGTCTCTTTATGACGTCATTGTATGCAATTAGGATCTCACTGCGTTGGGTCCGTGATTGGCCAGTGTTGACTGTTACGGAAGATATGTGCAAGAGATGAAGTGAAATGTGTCACCTTAGTAAACTCAACAAATATTAAGAAATTAATGTCATGGAACGCGTGAAGTGGCATACGCTCACAAGTGCATTGCTTATTGAAAATGGCCACAACAAATGTTGCTCGACTTAATTATAGTCTGTTTGAATTCGCCGCACGTTTACACGTGTGTCCGTGTGTATGAATGTGAATATTCTACGTTACTGGTGTGCACGTGTGTGCCTGAGTCCTTGTGTGCGTGTGTGCGCGTTTGCGTGTTTGCGTATTTGCGTATGACTATTCTGTGAACGTAAGAATTTGTTGCTGCTGTCGAAACGTACAATTTTATGAGTTATCATTTTAGTTGGCACTTCTAATAATTATGTTTAAGTTACAAATATTCACATGCATATTGTCAATTGTGTGTCCTATTAATGGCACATTTCGTGACAATACACATTGGTACAATGTGCGCGTATTGGTTGTATACATGTATTTTCTAGATGCACGTTCGTCGGTGCATTGTTTAAGTTTATTTAAGAAATTATTTTTGTGGTGTACATTTTATCGTGAAGTATGTAAAATTGCGGCAAACGAAAGTTAAACTACGCTTATAGTTAAACTGCGCAACTATACCTTAATTTACGAATGAGCATGAAACGCGGTCGTTCAGTCACTTAGCAGTATTCTTTACACTCTGTGATGCTTTCTCTAGCAATATTAATAAATGTAGTTCGAACTGTTCACATCTATTGTTTAACTTGTTGTCTTAGTTGTATTTTATAACTGATTCATAAAGGAAGCATCTTAATCCGTCGACGCCTAAAAATGTCCGTAATAATACGTATCAGTGTAATATTCAAAACTCCATTCACACCGCTCGAATGTCAATTATACCGTCCGTATCTCGACAGGGAATCCAACATATGTGTCGATAAACGTAGAACGCATTCAAGACCTTCCTGAAACAGAAACATCTGGTGAAAGGATGACACAGAAGTACATATTCACATACTCACTCACTCACGCACGCACGCACGCACGCACGCACGCACGCACGCACGCACGCACGCACGCACGCACGCATACACACACACACACATACACACACACACACACACAAACAAACAAATAAACAGACAAACACAAACACACTTACACACACATACACACACAAACGCACACACACACAAACACACGCGCGCGCGCGCGCGCACACACACACACACACACACAATTAGTTGTCGTCCAGAATGTGAGGAATTTGCCTCGATTGATTCATACATAACATATATACATATATATATATATATATATATATATATATATATACAAACACACACACACATACACACACACACACACACACACACACACACACACACTCACACACACACACACACACACACACACACACACACACACACACACACACACACACACACACACACACACACACACACACACACACACACACACACACACACACACACACACACACACACACACACACACACATATATATATATCGAACTGTCTTAGAACATTGTGTTTTTGCGCTAATTAAGAACACCAGCAGGTGAATACCGCGTTGACATGAAGCTATGTGTTGATTATGGCAGTAACCATTATTACTGATTTAACCGCAAAGGTAGGTTTTGAGCGTTCCGAATCATTTACTAATCCGAAGTGTACCACTACACGAACCTTGCAGTAGCTACAGATGTCGTTATCACATTAAGATATTTTGCAACAGTAAAATCAAACATTGTGAATTAAAGCATCTGCGTGTTCAGTTCCAAAGAAACTAAAAAAGAAAATAATCGTATCTTTCTTAGTACAGGCTGAACATATTATACCTACAAAGCAATATTTCTTAGCAACTTGCAATCAAACAACATGTAGTGCCTTGTTCTTTCTTAGTTTATAAGGTTGAAGTTTACAACGCTAAAAAGTAATTATATCGAATATTATACAATATGCAATTTTCGTATTTTCAAATGTCACAGCTAAAACCCCAATATTACATATAACCTCAATTGGACTACGATAAGCTATTCCTATTGTTAATGTAATTGTTTCTGCTAATTATGTTACACCAAATTGCTTACACATGGCATATCAAATGACACAGCCACCATTTCTCCTGTCCTCTCTAAACTGTACATAACCTGGCATAGTTAATTCAGTGTCTTCTTCTATGAGCCATGTTCTGCTTCTTCCACACCATGTTGACAGATTGTTTTTATTCTCTGGCGTCCGCTGGATCTTCTTTCTTCTATCTTTTCTGTTGTTACTATTGTTCTATAAATCGTGCTTGTTGTGTTCTAATTTTATTTATGATCTTTCTTTTTGATTTGGCTGGCCTCAGGATGACTTCATTGCCTTGCTTTGCAGTCCATGGCACTCGCAGCATTCTTCACATTTCAGTGGCTTCTATGTCTTTTTGTGAACTTTTGGTTATTGTCCAGGATTCACATCCATATAGCAATATGGGCTCTATGTAGCATTGTAGTACATGTTTTCTCACTTCAAATGTTATATTTTTGTTTGTTTTGTTCAAATGTTTTTCATGTTGTGAAAAGCTGCTTTAGCCTGTGCAATTCGTCTCTTGAGCTCATCGTTGCATCGACCGTCGGATGTTATTAGTGATAGTTAAACGTCCGGACTTGCTTTAAGACAGTGCCATAAGCTAGTATGTTGCATGTTGGAGTAAAATTCAGTGTCTCCTATGTCTATATGTGCCCATGATTATGTGGTACCTATTACACGAGGGTAAATATCCGCTACCATAATTCTTAATTTGCTTTTCTTATACTCCGGTCATTTAAGCACGCACGTTTGTAGATTTGGTTGTACTACGTCCTTGAGGTGGCCCTATGGATCTTCCTGCTGATCTGGTTTAAATATTCAACGGTACATGTGCCCCTGTCAACGATCCTAACAAACTCACTCCATAGAACGACTGCGCTTCGTACGGTCAGATGAAGCCCACCATTCCTGTATAGGTCTTCCCAAACAACACAGTTTTCCCACAAATCTATGAAATATCACTTTTGAATAGGGCTTCGCTGACGTCACAGCTCGACCACAAGCCTGTTTAATCAACTCCCTCCATCACACATACCTTCTGTACCAGCGTATTAACATCAACCCTCAATAGTTCTTGTAATAATGTTATCTACCGGCTCTTTCACTGCGTAGACCAATTTTCAATAATATATAAATATGCAAATGACGTACCTTCCTTCTCGGCATTATTGGTACCCACTTGAACTAGGACATTACTCCCTTGCTACTACCAATAACCTGACCTACTCGATCTGTCACATCCTCTACTTTCGCCCACGATTTAACAATATTTAACAAGATTGCCACCCAGATAATCAACTCTAGATGGCAGGTGGACAAGGAACCCTTGTGGCTTATCGAGTGTCCAACCCTTTTTATTTACGTGCATCCCGGCCTTCTGAGGTACGTATTAATTAAATTTTTAAACATATTCACGCTACTAGCACCCACACATCAGCAGATAATATGTTCCAATCATTTACAGTCCTTTGTGAAAATTAAAACTTTCTTATATATAATCTACACTGCTCCTTTACTAATGTAACTTCATGTATCCTAGTCAGTCCTATCCTTCTTAACCGAGACAAAATATTTCTATCAATATTTTCATGACCATTCAATATTTTAAAAAACTTATATCTGATCTCCTCTCAATCTCCTGGCCGTTAATGTTGTCAAACCATATTCTTTTAGGCGTATTTCGTAAATAAGATCTCTTAGTTTAGTTACCACTTTATTCGCTCTCCTCTGTACTCTTTCTAGCATATCTATGTCTTTCTTGCGATACGGCCTCCACGCTTGTATACAATATTCTAAACGAGGCCTAACTATTGTATTGTATAGCGGTATTATTAGTTCTTTGTCCTTTACGTTATATTTCGCCTATCAATCAATCCAAGGATTATATTTCCCTTTGAAGCTGCAATAATTCCACACTGCTCTGAAACCTTCATATCAGCACTAAGTGTTAACTCTAAGTCCTTTTCTTTTATAGTAGTACTTAGTACAGTATCCCCATTGTATATTGTGCATGTTCGTTCCCTTCTCCTGTGTGGAGGCATTTATATATTCAAAAATTGAACATCTGCCATTTTACAGACCATTTGATCAACATTTTAAGAGCATCTTGTAAATGCTGTTCATCTTACTTACTTATCCTCTTTGGGCCGTGTGGCGCATAAGACTCGCACAAGATCTCACCAGACCCCTCTCTCTTGGCCTTTCCTTGCTGCTGTGCCCCAGGTCAGCCCGGCATTCTTTAGTTCTTCTTCAATTGTTCGTCGACAAATTGTTTTCGGTCTGCCTCATTTCCTATTTCCTTCTGGCATCCAGATTAATGCTGTCTTTGCTGGAATGTCGCTGCTCCTCCTGTAGACTTGGCCGAGCCACGTCCACCTCCTCTTTTTTAGGGTGAGGCAGATATGTTGTTGATTTGTTGCTTGGTGGAGTGTTGTGCTGGAAATGGTCTCGGGCAAGTATACTTTCATTATCGTCCTTAGGTAGGTGTTGTGGAGAGTCTATTTGTGTCTTGCTGTGTCATGCGCCAGCACACTTCGAGCCGTGCAGGAGCACAGAGAGGACATTGTTCTTGTAGTTTCTTAGTTTTGTTTTTCGGGAATATACTGAGGATTTCCATACCCGTTGTAGGTTTGCAAATACTGACCTAGCTTTTCCCAATCGTGTTTTGATGTCTTCTTCTGCTCCTCATTGGAGACTGATGATGCTGCCCAGGTAGGTGAACTTGTTCACATACTCGCGTGCATGATTGTTAATCATGATAGGTTGCTGGAACTGGCTTGTTGTCCCACGTTGCTTATTTTCTGTTGTACTTGATCTCGAACAAAATCACCTGCATAGATTAGATCTTCGAGTAAAGAGCAGAGGTTCTATCTGATGCCAGTCCGCTGTTGGTTGGTCATGTTTTTTGTAGTCAATCGATGGCTAGGGTGAAAAGAAATGAAGACATGACACACCCTTGCCGGACACCGGATTTCAAAGTGAATGTTGTTGTTGAGTT
Source organism: Escarpia spicata (assembly GCA_963995525.1). Taxonomy (NCBI): domain Eukaryota; kingdom Metazoa; phylum Annelida; class Polychaeta; order Sabellida; family Siboglinidae; genus Escarpia; species Escarpia spicata. Next base: position 67,739,552 of record OZ023205.1, on the reverse strand, counting down.
TCCGACACTGCAGGAGAAATTCATTGTAGAAGATCTGGATGAGTTTCACCAGCTTTTCTGGAATTGGCATATATTTGTCTCTGCCATTCGTTGCATTGTTCTAGAATGTTCCGCAAAGTGAAGATGTGTTCGGTTGTTCCTCTCCCTTTTCTGACACCTGCTTGTTCTGGACGGATAAGCTTGTCTATTGTTGTTTTTATTCGTGTCATGATAACACGTTTCTGTGTCTGTCTTGACAACTTCTGCACATAATGCATCTTTTCCTGGATCGTTGTTGTTCCCCAGTGTGGTTATTGCGGCTTTAATATATGCCTTCGTTGGTGGGGCCACTTCTAATTCTAGGTTCCTTTCTGCAGGCTGGATGTTTACTGGGTGTTGTGGGTCTGTTCTGTTAAGTATTTCATTGAAGTGTTCTATCCATCTTCTTTCTTGTTCCTCTTCATTTGTCAGCAGCTGTCCGTCTTTGTTCATGACTGGGGGGTTGACCTTGTAGTTGTTTTTTCCACAATTTTTTTTAATTATCTTGTACACAGTGCTCATCTCATGCCTGGAAGCGGCTGTTTCAGCTTTGTTTGCAAGTTTTTCTAATTGCTTTCTTTTGTCACTTCTAGCTTTTTAATATGTTTGTTCACTTCACTGTATTGTATTCGAAATCTTTCTTTCAGTCTTTCAGATTAGGTTTGTCCAATTACGATTTTCAATTGCTTTCTCTGTTGTATGCGCTCTCATGTTTCCGCACTAATCCACTCTTTGTGCTGTCGGGTTTAATGCCCAGTTTTTCTTTGCTGGTTTGATAGTATGCTTTCTTGATGTTTTCCCATTTCTCTTGTACGTGATCAGATGTATCTGTTTCTTCTTCCAACACTTCAAATCTGTCTTGTAGCTTAACAGTGAAAGCTCTAGTCTGTGTTGTATTCGTTAGCAGGTGTACATTAAGTCGTTCTTCGCCTGTCTGTTTACAGACGCCTGTCTTTCTGAGCTTCAGCTTGACTGTTGCCTGAAGTAGATGATGATCACTGCCAACATCGGCACCTCTTCTAACACATACATCTAGTAATGATCGCCGCCATTTGCTGTTGATCATAATGTGGTCGATTTGGTTTTGGTCCCGTGCATTTGGGGAAATCCATGTCAGTTTGTGCATGTCTTTGTGTGAGAAATGGGTTCCTCCTATACTGTTCAAGCCACAAAAGTCACAAAGCATCTCACCATTCTCATTCACGGTACCACGTCCTTGACTGCCCATGGTTCGTTCTCTTCCAACATTTTCAGATCCAACCTTTGCATTGAGGTCGCCCATGATGATCAAAACATCGTGTGTAGGCACTCTCTCCTTCTCGGCTTGCAGCATGCTATAGAAGGCTTCTTTCTCATCCGGTTCTGCATCATTGATTGGCGAGTAACATTGGATGATTGCAAGTTTGCTGTACTTGTCAAAGAACCTGGCTCTCAGTAGTATAGCACTGACTGGCATTTTCTTGAGTATTAGCGCCACTCCTGCAATATGGCGGTTGTCATCTCTGCCAGAGAACAAGATTGTCTCTCCTGTCGGGGTTATATGTCTCCCAAAACCTGTCTATCTGGCCTCACTGATTCCAGGGATGTGTAACTTGTATGATTTCATCTCATTTATAGTTTGTGCTGTTTTTGCAGTATCGAATATTGTCCTGACATTCCAGGTCCCAATCTGTAGCTTGGATTTATTTCCATGACGTTTAATCCTTCTAAACACTTTTGTATCATCCGCAAATTTCAACACCTTACTTGTTATATCATCGTTCAAATCGTTCATTATATTAAGAATAATATAGGTCCCAGTATTGATCCCTGTGGTAACCCACTCAAAACCAATTACCAATTTGAAGCCTCCTCATCAACTACTACCCGTTGTGTTCTGTCAATCAGCCATTTTTAATCCAGTTAATTATACCATCCCCTATGCCATGAGCATTTAGTTTAAGCAGTAATCTTTGATGTGGCACTTTGTCGAAAGCTATCTGAAAATCTAAGTAGATAATATATATTGGTGATCCCTCATCTACCCATTTAATGATGTCTTCAAACAAACAAAATATAACATATTTGTTAAGCATGATCTCGCTTTTAGAAACCAATGTTGAGATGGAGTTATCAAGTTATGTTTAACAAGAAAATCCACCATGTGATCTTTAATTAATCTTTCTAATAATTTACAAATCACCGATGTTAAACTCACTGGTCTGCAGTTTGACTTGTTTCACGAACCCTTTTTAAATGACGGTATAATATTTGCTTCTTTCCATTCTAATGGAAACACTCCCTCGTTTAATGACAACTTAAAACTGTCGCAAGCGGTATGCTAATTTGTTCTACAATTCCCAGTAGTTGTTTCGGTGGAATCCCATCCACGCCAGGTGATTTATTATCCTTCATTGCCCTTATTTTCTTAGCTACTATTTCCGGGGTTACAATTATCTGTCCTAAATAGTCTGATTCCGCCCCGTGAAACTTAGCCTCTGGTACTGGCAGTGAACTAATATCTTCCCTGATAAATACCGAACTAAAGTACTAATTCAAGTCTTCTGCCATTAAGAATCCCTCTGATATTATATTTCCAGCAATATCTTCTAGAGGACCGACCTTATCCTGAACGTTCTGTTTGCTGCGAACATATGCATAAAACTCTTGCTGTCATGTTTTATATTACAAGCTCATTTTTGTTCATAGCTTCTCTTTGAATTTATAATTTCAGTTGTAGCTTGAATAAGTGCTTCTTTATAAATTGACATTAGTCTTATATTTGTTCTTCGACAATTACTCGCCACAAAACAAAGTTTATCGAATACTTCGTTGTGCTTAAAAGTGTTTGTTAGGCTTTCTTTGTAATTCCTAACATTATTATTTATGTGGTACACCGCCGAGATTTACTTACTGAAACAGTTAAAAGACTTTGTGTCCACATTTATAGCTGAAGCAGAAATTACTCGAAAAAAATCCTACCTACTTGGTGACCTGATGCACACTAGGCAGGGTTTCCATCGACGAATGATTACACGTTGAATTGCTTTGCAAAATAACACTGCCAATAGACTGCTAGGACAGTGTGATGAATTCCTTAGCTTCTTGTAATGATTTCCTGCTTGAACGAAAAAGTGCTATGGGCCGATGCAAACCTTAGTATATGCATCGTACAATGCATTAACTATGCTAATTGTATCGCATAAGAAAACACGTGGTGTTTGTCCGTTTACAGCTACGACTTGCCTGTTTTTATATTGCGGCTTTTACAGTGACAGTAATAAAGGGTGTTCTACTCGAGGCTTTTCATATTAGTTCAGGCGTCCATCACTCATCACTTTGCTGACGACGCGTGTCACAACCTTGTAAGGCTGACATGTGTCGCACATATCATATTCGCACGCCGAAGTAATCCTATCTCGCGTCGTGTCATACATTTGACGCATGATGGTCGCGAACTTCGGGAACGTAGGTGAAGGACACCCGAACACCGAATCTCTGTTGTGCAAAATCAAAATGTAATGACGGTACAAAGTTCTCGTAGCACAAACACAATGCTGTAAACGCAATACTTGTCTTACCTTTCATTGATATGTACCAATTAGTTCGGGAGAAATGTTATACATGATTAAGTTTGTACACATTTGCACATATATTCGTGCGGCTTTAAGATAAGGAACAACTGTGAATACGTGTTGAGCAGGGGCTGTGTACGCAACACTGAGGTTGCCTGCAAATCTGGTATGCTCCACACGCTAATCTTACTGCATGATCTGTGTCTGTACTAGAAGAGTTCCGCAACTAACCCAGCCTAAACCATAGTTGATGGCGACGTAACCGATAATCACAGTATGCACGCACACGGCACACGCGCACGCACGCACACGCATACACGCACACACGCACACACGCACACACGCACACACGCACACACGCACACACGCACACACGCACACACACATATATTATGTATAAAACATATAACTATAATAATCATAAATATACAACTATTTTAAATCGTTAATCTTTGAATAAACTAAGGTGTGCTTTTGTGTCCAGTTACAAACGTCGTCGAACATTTTCCATAATATTATTCTTTCGATATATTTTGTATCCTTTCGATACGTTTTAATAATAATTTGTATTAATAACAACATTATAGATGACTAACATGGATTATTGACCACGTGGGCATCGCACGTTGTGAGGAATGTAGACTCCACAAAACCTGCTCTCCACCGTGACACCCGGAGTTTAGTTAGATGTCTGGCTTGGGATACAAAGGTTACTGGTCGGCCCAAAATAACCACATTTGCCTTACGCAATTCTTTTACTAGTTCCAACAAACAATCAAATATTGCATAACGGCTAGTTGATTCAGCAGATTAGATATGATATATAATCGTAGATTTTATTATATCAACCTATCACAGTATTGCCCGTCTGACGAACGTTACCATCGGCGGCCTATTTAGCGTATTTGGAGATTTTTTCATTCATCTTTCCTCTCTAACCTGTTGCGCCACTATACATGAACATCAAACTAATGGGGGGTTGTGTTTGTCCCCTTCTCCCCCTTTTTGGTATATTATATACGAAACTGTTTTTTATGACAACCAATTTATTTCCTTTTCCCTCAATCTATTAGGGAAATTTTGCACTCTAAACAATAAAAGACTACAGTTTTACACATGACGAGATTATTTGTGTGTTCTCTTCGCGCCATTCGATTATACTACATAATGACAGCTACGAGTTGTTTACAAGAGTGAAGCCAAGCCCAGGGACGTCCTCGTAAAAAGTTGATACAATTGCACCGACTGAACGTAGACCTAGACGTTTACGACATTGAATCGCTGAAACAGCTGGTCATGATCAGTGCCTGTAGTCGACTCGTCATGTACATATCATACACACATTGTTGTGACAGTGAACGCCGTAATATTATACATGTGGTCGGACTGCCATTACCGGTAGGTTGAAACCGTTTAATTAGAGTGCACTGCTTGGTAACGATAGGAATAGTGACACAAGAACGTATGGGCCCATGGTCAGTTGATCACGCTTATCATGTGTTACACTGAAGCTAAAACGTCATGGGTTTGTGATAATTTGATCATGTTTTCGGTCCGTCTGTTGTGAAAGAAACGTCAAAGGTTACAACTTGATCGTGCCTATTAAGTCCCCCGCTGGGCCCAACACATACTCTAATTATGATTACTTGATCACACCTATAATTCCTCCATTGTGACACAAATGTTTTGATTATGATATAACCGTTCATCAAAGTATCGTTTGTCAGAGCCTCTTCTGTGGCCACTATTTACAATTTACCTTTTCATACAAAGCCCTCTAATGTGTATAACATGTTAAAAGTTCTTTATAATTTAATTATACACAAATGAAAACCCAGTGTGCTACGACAACCCGCTTAATATAATATCATTTGACTCGGCGTTACAACATTTGACTCAGCGTTACAACATTTGACTCGGCGTTACAACATTTGACTCAGCGTTACAACATTTGACTCGGCGTTACTCGGTACTTAACAAAATGCGACATTTTAATAATGTTGCAAGGTGCTAGAGTTTGCTAATCTGAACTTTTAGTATTGAAGGTGCAGTTTTGCTATACATGAAGCAACTTTTATATTTGCAGGTCTGGTAGTTACAGGTCTTACCAAAGTCATGGAGCTTTTCTGTCCCACCACACAACGATTTCAAAAAGTCCATATATAGCGTGATGCGCTATATGGATGGCACCCGGCAGTGACATAATTACTGTAATTATGTCACTGCTGGGGGCCATATTATGTTCTAGTCATTGTTTAAAAACCACCAGGACCACCACTCTGTGATAAAGAATACTTTCTTTTTGTTTTGTATGATAAAGTATTTGTCTTTAATGGTATATTTCGTCTATATAACCCAATATGTTATTTAATGTTATGGCATTTAATATACAAGTGGAACGTTGTGACTTGAAATTGCACTAATTGCAAGTATATGTTCTCTAAGAGGGTCGTGACACTTGTGAGGCTTATTTTCCACATGTTTTTTTTTTATACTAGCACAACTGCTCGTCACCTGTAAAGATATCTTGGTAGGTGACAGTCGTGATAGTAATTTTGACCAAATGTTAGAAAACGCACAACATCGTTACATAAAAACCATAAAGCGCTCGCAGATACTCGTTGTTTATTCACAATGACGAAGGTCGGATAGAATGTGAAGTTCACGCCCATCTGTAGGCTCTAGTCGTGATAGTGAACACTTGTCAAATCATATTCGCATTGGATAGACATAATAATAATAAGGTAACTTTTATTGCGCCTAAGTCCTTGGAAACCAAGCAGCTCAGAGGCGCATCAAGACAAAGGGGGCGCTATGATGAATAAACAAGGTTGTAAAGAAAGGTTTTTAAATGACGGCAAAATTGTGTAATATTTTTAACTGATATAACACTAAGAGAAAACATATTCCAAAGAGTCGGTGCAGCAACGAATAGCTCTTGTTTCAATGTTAGTGTTGACTCAGGGAACAAAACGTAAATGAGAACTACATGATCGAAGCTGGATAGGCTTTCTTACAGGAATAAGCAGTGAATGTAAATATGATGGTTGCCTACATGAAAATGCCCGGTATGTAATGGTACAGAACTTAGAACTTATATGATAACAGACAGGACGCCAATTCAAAGACTTCAGAAGTGGCGCAGAGTGGGAAAAACGTAGAGACCGAGTCACAACCCTTGCAATGCAATTCTGTACACATTGTAATTGTGTGATATCCTTAAGGGCAGTATTGTGAAAAAGGAATTACACCAGTCCAGTCTACTAGTAACAAGCGCAGTTGCAACAGCTTTTCCAAGAGAAAGGGGCAAATACCGACAAATAAGTAATAACACACGTATATGATAACACTAACTCCTAGGTTTCATATTGAAACTGCAGGCGTAAGAAACTGGTTTGTAAGGTTACGTTTTACGACGCACACATTACGTTTTACTTTCCGAACGACTGATCTACTTTATAAAAGGTGGTAATCATGACATATATGTCATACTCTGAAAAAGATTTAGGTCTTACGTCCTATTTGTGGGATCCTCGCCTAATCCCTGAAAGTGTGGCGCTCGAGGGACCCCTTGTGTCATGACAACATTTTTACATTTAAAACAGATCAAAAATGTTAACATGTGATTACAAAAAAACACGTGCTATTAGATATTAAGCACAGCTGAAATTAGAACATTATATTCAGGCTTTACAATACCTGCATGTCACTTCCAGGAAAAATTATGACTCGACGAACATCTGCACGAACGTCAGTTACATGCCCTAGTGAACGCAAACAGATTTGAAGTGTTGCACCAGTCAGTTGTGACACCTATGAACCGGCTCATCGGACTACACAATCCTCATGGGTGCCTGATCACCTATGGACTGGCTCATCGGACCACACAATCCTCATGGGTGCCTGATCACCTATGGACTGGCTCATCGGACCACACAATCCTCATGGGTGCCTGATCACAAATGCAAAACGAGTGTTATCGAAAACTAGATTAGCATTTGCCAATAAATGTTTTAGGTATTGACGGAACATGTATTCATTATTACCAATATGCTATTACCAACAAGCCACGACATATTTACTCTAAAATAATATATATGTTAAAACGAATACTACCGTGATTTTGCGCGCCGTTAGTCGTCCGTGCTTAAAATATAATGGCCGCGTAGCTGTGTTAATAGCACGACAAGCTTCGAGTGGACTCGAAACATTAAATGTATGATAAGTACTAACACAGCTACAAGGGGTGGCTCAAAGCTTCCCTATCGTCATGAGTCCTAACTTTCCCTACATAGTTGTTCTCGTTTCCTTGTGTACGCATTTGTATTCTTGTCACATCATCGCTTAAGTCACTGACGTGTGTAACAGATCAGGAGTCAGATTATAACAAAACAATTATACCTTCTAACAAACATATGCGTACTGTTGTTAAAATAATCGAAAGAATTGACATTGTTCTTACGAAAAGATGACCAGCCCTATGTTGTTGTGTACAAAGACTGATGCGCGCACTCATGCACGCACGCACGCAAGCACGCACGCACGCACACATACATATATACATACATGCACACACACACGCACGCACTCACACACACACACACACACACACACACACACACACACACACACACACACACACACACACACACACACACACACACACACACACACACACACACACACACACACACACACGATTTTTCCGATGATAACGCAAACATAAATAATACATTTTCACAAACGAGCTGGTAGTTCGTAGCGGACACTATACATAACAAGTTCGAAATTAGTCGGGAACCAGACGAGTGAACAATCGAATTGCGAAGGCATTAAAAAAAATTTAATTGTTTTGACCACGTGTGTTCTATAATACGCCGCGCTGTGATTGTGTTTTGACCATGTGTGTTCTATAATACGCCGCGCTGTGATTGTGTTTTGACCATGTGTGTGTTCTATAATACGCCGCGCTGTGATTGTGTTTTGACCATGTGTGTTCTATAATACGCCGCGCTGTGATTGTGTTTTGACCATGTGTGTTCTATAATACGCCGCGCTGTGATTGTGTGTTGACCATGTGTGTTCTATAATACGCCGCGCTGTGATTGTGTTTTGACCATGTGTGTGTTCTATAATACGCCGCGCTGTGATTGTGTTTTGACCATGTGTGTGTTCTATAATACGCCGCGCTGTGATTGTGTTTTGACCATGTGTGTTCTATAATATGCCGTGCTGTGATTGTGTTTTGACCATGTGTGTTCTATAATACGCCGCGCTGTGATTGTGTTTTGACCATGTGTGTTCTATAATACACCGCGCTGCGATTGTGTGACAACAATGCAACAAATTCAGTTTCTGCTTACCTATATACTTCCCCACTAAGACAATGAAATTGGAGTGATTTGCTATTTTCTAAATAATTTATATTCTTGTTGTCATGGAAACCAGGCTACTGGTGCATGCCTCGCTGATATAAACCTTCCAGGGTTGACTTTCTTTAACCAAATACGGTAAGGTTGTGTTGTGTCTGTTATCGGATCATTGTATAATTCATGAACATTCGATCAGTTCATATTCTAGTTTTGAGTCAATGTGTGTTGACATTTCTGATTCGTCTACTTGTTCGGCATATTTCACCTGCCTTTATCATCCACCAGGACACCCACCTATCCTCACTGTACAATTTCAAGATCTCCTTGATAATGTCACCCTCTTTCCAATTTATATACTTGGTGATATGAATTTTTATTTTGATGCACCCACAGAAATAGCTACTTGTTATTGTGATATGCTGATCTCATCACATATTGTTAAACACCCTATTGCTTGTTGAACATACATTCACGACCATTGTGTTGATGGTGGTATAACTCGTTCCCCAAATACTATTACGAAATTTACGGTTTATGATCACCACATTAAACAGATTTTGTTAAAGACCTATAGATAATATTGGCAATACTGCTTTTCGTTATAATATTCTGGAATCAGATCAGTTACAATTACAATAAATGGTAAGGTATACTTGTATGGAAAATATTGTTCTGTACTTACAACCTTACTTGATAAACATTATTCAATTGCCGATAAATTTTGTGTCACAAAAGTGTTCGCTCCATGGATGACTCCTGAAATCCTACAGTGTAAAAGACTCCTTCGCTACCTTGAGCGTGTATTACGCAAATCATGTTCACAATTGGACAGGTCACTCTAATAAAACAGTGTCAATATTGCTATAGACAAATAACGAAAGGAAAATTACTTTATTATTTTATTATTATATGATTATTTTACAAATATTGTGTCAAATAATTGTGGAAATCCTCGTAAGATACAGAGTTGCAGAAATAAACTTCTACACGGACAGCTTGCACCATATCTACCTAAACATGATTCGCTAAGATTTATATGTGATATTTTCTCTGATTATGTTAAGGATACACATATTATTATCCGTTCTACATTTTTATACCAATATTTAAATCACGCAAATGTTGAAATCCCTCAAATAATTCCTAACTTGTTTCTTTTACACCGATAACAGTTGAAGTAAAACAAATAATCATGTCTTCTCCAAATACGTTCTGTGAATTTGATCCATCACTAACCATACTGCTGATAGCATAACTCATCTCTTCACTTGCTAAAGTAACTAATAATATAAATGTAACGCTGAGTTCGGGTACATTTCCAGATGATTTTAAACTGGCGCATGTAGACCTACATCATAAGAACATTTCTGCCTAAAGATAACTTCAATAATTATAGGATCAATTTATAATCTCAAGTTTATTTCCAACAGACTTGAACACAATTTTAGCAAATCGGGTTGGATCTCATTAGATCAAATTGCCTATCTGTTGTATTACAATATGTTTACAAACAACTTAAACTATGGCAACTGCCCTCTTAAAGATGCATAATGATGTAACTCTAAATACGAACAAAGGTAAAATGACTGCATTTACCTTGCATGACCTACTTGCAACCTTTGATGCAATTGATCACGCCATTCTCATTAATCGTTTGACTTTATGACATGGTATATCAGGCACAGCTTTGAGCTAGTTTTTTTTATTCTAACATATACACAGAGTGAACATTTGGGATTGTCTTTCAATACAACTCGCTCTTTCATCTTGTGTTCCTTTGGTTTTATCATAGGACCACTGTTTGTTTACTCTGTACACAACAGTTTTGACCTCATTTGTTAACAGTTACAATTTAAAACACTATCTATACTTGTATGCAGATAATACACATATTTCCATCATATACCTGATTTAAGCCACGTTCGTTGGTATGTACTCCTTCCTTTAGCAAAATTTTTTACAATTGCACTTGTTACCGGCAGACTTGACTAGTGTCATTTTCTTTTTCATAATATTAAATTACAACGTGTGCAATATATTGTTTAGCAAGGGTTGTTACTCAGTCGCCCCGTTATTTGCACTCAGTGCCGCTTCTTAGGTCTCTGCAATGGCTTCCAGGCTTATGTCGTATCACTTCGAAGATATGTACTATTACCTAACTGGTACGTTTGTGTAAGCACCCGGCAAAATTATATTCATAGCATATTCCTACCTATATATAGTTGTTGTTTATATTTATGGGGTGGCTCCTGTGCTAGCGATAATATATATATATATATCTTAATGGGAGTCGCCCGACCTTATCTATTACTTGCGTTATTAGTTGTATATGTATCGTATTTATAGTTCAAATAAATTGATTCTGAGTTCTGAGTTCTGAGTATAGATACTACCATCTAGATATTGAAATACCTTTGGACCTACAGTTAACTTATAACACAAATATTATAATACAAAACGATTCCTTTTTTATTTAAAACGTTACCTTTATAACCATGCGTATCCACCTTAGCTCTCTGGCGTATCCACCCATCTGTCGACAACATTGAACTGCTTATCGATTTTTAGACTTAAGCGGAAAAGAAAACACACACACGCACGCGCGCACGCACACGCACACGCACGCATGCACGCACTCACATACATACGCGCACATATATATATTAGATATCTAACTAAAATAATTATTAACTGTATTTTATGTTTAGGGTCTACACCTATAGAATTTAGTAATAAATTAACTAGATTGAACTAATATAATAATAGTGGTGAACGTAAAATACGAATTTACATAGATCACATGTACGGATATGAAATGGTTTGGAACCTACAATATATTGGCAACCAATACCATATGCAATTATAATATGTCTTCATGAACTAGTTGACGTAACGGGTCATCGTGTATTGTACTTAGGAGCCTATGTCAAAACCACCAGGACCACCAGGAATAATAAATAACAGTGTCAAGCAATACCAGAACCAAGACGAGCGAACATGCTAAATGTGAAGGCAGTTTTAAACGCCACTATTTTGTGTATTTGTGTTACATAATACGTCTAGTTAGACTAACTATGCAGCGCAGCCTAAGTTTCCATTCGGCTAGTGACTCTCAAACGCCTAAAAATGTGTGTGTGTGTGTGTGTGTGTGTGTGTGTGTGTGTGTGTGTGTGTGTGTGTGTGTGTGTGTGTGTGTGTGTGTGTGTGTGTGTGTGTGTGTGTGTGTGTGTGTGTGTGTGTGTGTGTGTGTGTGTGTGTGTGTGTGTGTGTGTGTGTGTGTGTGTGTGTGTGTGTGTGTGTGTGTGTGTGTGTGTGTGTGTGTGTGTGTGTGTGTGTGTATACATATGTATATATATAATTGTACGATGAATATAGTAAAAATACGATATATATTATATATTTGAAAACAGTTTTGATTACAAATTTATACATGTATATAGCGCTTACTTTAGGGGTCGTACTCTTGAAGTCGAGAGTGTCAAAGCCAAAAATGGTTGGTTTGTTTACATATTTTAGGAAAATTGCAAAGCAATGGTTACATTTAATACCGTACTAAAATCTGCACTTTTACAGTCTGTCTACTGACACAAACAACGCAACGACATGGCTCTACTGTGGCTGCGTGTTTATTGATATTGTATTACCAAGAAATTAGCACAAATGGATGTGAAATAACAAATGTGATAGTATACGAAATTACAAAATAAATAGTATATATATATATATATATATATATTAACCATTTATTTTGTAATTTCGTATACGTTATATATATATATATATATATATTAGCCATTTATTTTGTAATTTCGTATACGTTTTTATTTGCGACCAGTAACTTTGTAGCACTATCACATTTGTTATTTCACATTCATGTGTGCTAATTTCTTGGTAACCCTTGGTAACCCTGCAACTATTTAAAAGTTATTAACAAATAGGAAGCAGTACGTTGAAGTAAAAGAAAAACGTATACGAAATTACAAAATAAATAGTTAATATATATATATATATATAACGTATACGAAATTACAAAATAAATAGTTAATATATATATATGAACTATTAATTTTTTTAATTTAATATACGTTATATATATATTAACCATTTATTTAGTAATTTCGTATACGTTTTATATATATATATATATATATATTAACTATTTATTTTGTAATTTCGTATACGTTTTTCTTTGCGACCCGTAACTTTGTAGCACTATCACATTTGTTATTTCACATTCATGTGTGCTAATTTCTTGGTAACCCTTGGTAACCCTGCAACTATTAAAAAGTTATTTACAAATAGGAAGCAGTACGTTGAAGTAAAATAAAAAAGTGAGAAATTCGAAGTTGTAACAATTGGCGTTCCTCAAGGCTCAATTCTTGGACCTCAGCTATTTCTTATATACATAAATGATTTCTCACAAGCTAGTCACATGTTTGATTTCGTCATCCATCATTTAGCACTATAAAATTTAGTTTTAGTGATAATACACACAATAAAACATACATTCCTTAATTAATGAAGAACCCTCTAAAGTCATTGAATGGTTAAACATTAATACATTATCGCTAAATAAAACCAAATCAAAATGCATTATTTTTTCATATGCCTAATAACCGAATAGACACTCTTACACTCAAAATATATATTATAAATATTGATAAAGTAGACGAATTTAACTACTTAGGATTAACCTTGGACATAAACCTAAATTGGAAAAAGTATACTGAAAACGTATCAAATAAATGTTCCAAAATAATTGGCATATTAAATAAATTAAAACACGTACAACCCTTACAAATAAAAGTGTTGTTATAATTATAACTCATTACTATTATCACACATTAATTATTGTATTTTGACTTGGGGATACCAAGGAAATAGAATGAAGAGAATAATCTTAAGCAGATATAATGCACTTACTGAACTACTTTAAAACAACTTAACCTATTAAAGATAGAAGAAATAATAAAACTACAAGAAGTACAATTTTATTTTAGATATATTCACAACAATCTACCGGTTTATTTAGTAAACTGGCCCATTGTTTCAAATGCTAACATACACAATTACTATACTCAAAAAATGAGAAATATATATACCTTTAGAACTAAACACAAACTTACAACGAAATGTCTGAAATATAACTTGCCACACGCTATAAATAACACTCCCGATTTAATAAAAGAAAAAATATACACCCATAGTATTCGAGGTTTCACATTCTATGTAAAAACATATTTCTCACAAAATATGATCATAACTGCAGAATATCAAAATTGTTATACATGCCAGGAAAACAAATAAATATGATCTGATGCAAATGTACAGACCATTAGAATGTAGCAAGTACATACACATGTACAGGCAACACAAACAAACACATAACACACGCGCAGAGACGCTCACGCATGCACGCTCACGTGTACACGTTCGCATACATGCAAACGTACACACATGATAAGAATTATGTAATTATTAAAATAAATGCGGTGGCTCCTATGAGAGCGACATTTTGTCATAATATGAGTCACCGACACCATCTGGAAATGTTTTTATTTATTTACTTATTATTCGTATATGCTATATTCTATATATGCATATGTATGACGTATGATATGTGATATGTGTGCCTATGTTTTCCAAAGCATATTACGTGTATACAACCAAGAAGAAGAATATTATGTACATGGGGGTCAAATACATTTTCTTCTTCTTTCTTCTTCTTTCATACCGTATTATTTAAGATTACAGGTGCCATTTAAGATAAGACAAGATAAATTTATTTAAGATTCAATAATTTTTACAAAGAACGTTCCATAGGCATATAGGTGCGGGCTGTATAACAATATCAAAACGAAAACCATAACTACTCGGTACACATGTATGCATGTGTTAGCAGCCGTGTCAAAAATAGTTAGTATAACAAATATTAATGAAAGCAATTATATTGTTATTCAGCCAATTATATTGTTATTCAGCCAATTATATTGTTATTCAGCCAATTATATTGTTATTGAGCCAATTATATTATTATTCAGCCAATTATTTCCGCAGTAGAGACATATACATTGTGTAACTTTACACAGCACTGTGAACAATAGTATTGTTCATTATTCGCAATACGTTTCGTAGTTGTATACACTCCTTGCTATATACTCACGCTATCTTCTCACAGTGGCAACTTGGCATGTTAGTATGGCAAACACTGTTATATATACTCTTTGCTATATACTCGCCCTGTCTCCTCACAGTGGCAACTTGGCATGTTAGTACGGCAAACATTGTTATATACACTCCTTGCTATATACTCACCCTATCTCCTCACAGTGGCAACTTGGCATGTTAGTACGACAAACATTGTTATATATACTCCTTGCTATATACTCACCCTGTCTCCTCACAGTGGCAACTTGGCATGTTAGTACGGCAAACATTGTTATATATACTCCTTGCTATATACTCACCCTGTCTCCTCACAGTGGCAACTTGGCATGTTAGTACGGCAAACATTGTTATATATACTCCTTGCTATATACTCACCCTGTCTCCTCACAGTGGCAACTTGGCATGTTAGTACGGCAAACATTGTTATATATACTCCTTGCTATATACTCACCCTGTCTCCTCACAGTGGCAACTTGGCATGTTAGTACGGCAAACATTGTTATATATACTCCTTGCTATATACTCACCCTGTCTCCTCACAGTGGCAACTTGGCACGTTAGTACGGCAAACATTGTTATATACACTCCTTGCTATATACTCACCCTGTCTCCTCACAGTGGCAACTTGGCACGTTAGTACGGCAAACATTGTTATATACACTCCTTGCTATATACTCACCCTTTCTCCTCACAGTGGCAACTTGGCATGTTAGTACGGCAAACATTGTTATATACACTCCTTGCTATATACTCATCCTGTCTCCTCACAGTGGCAACTTGGCATGTTAGTACGGCAAACATTGTTATATACACTCCTTGCTATATACTCACCCTGTCTCCTCACAGTGGCAACTTGGCATGTTAGTACGGCAAACATTGTTATATGCACTCCTTGCTATATACTCACACTGTCTCCTCACAGTGGCAACTTGGCATGTTAGTACGGCAAACATTGTTATATGCACTCCTTGCTATATACTCACCCTGTCTCCTCACAGTGGCAACTTGGCATGTTAGTACAGCAAACATTGTTATATATACTCCTTGCTATATACTCACCCTGTCTCCTCACAGGGACAACTTGGCATGTTAGTATGGCAAACATTGCTATATACTCACCCTGTCTCCTCACAGTGGCAACTTGGCATGTTAGTACGGCAAACATTGTTATATATACTCCTTGCTATATACTCACCCTGTCTCCTCACAGTGGCAACTTGGCATGTTAGTACGGCAAACATTGTTATATATATACTCCTTGCTATATACTCACCCTGTCTCCTCACAGTGGCAACTTGGCATGTTAGTACGGTAAACATTGTTATATGCACTCCTTGCTATATACTCACCCTATCTCCTCACAGTGGCAACTTGGCATGTTAGTACGGCAAACATTGTTATATCCACTCCTTGCTATATACTCACCCTGTCTCCTCACAGTGGCAACTTGGCATGTTAGTACGGCAAACATTGTTATATCCACTCCTTTCTATATACTCACCCTGTCTCCTCACAGTGGCAACTTGGCATGTTAGTACGGCAAACATTGTTATATCCACTCCTTGCTATATACTCACCCTGTCTCCTCACAGTGGCAACTTGGCATGTTAGTACGGCAAACATTGTTATATCCACTCCTTGCTATATACTCACCCTGTCTCCTCACAGTGGCAACTTGGCATGTTAGTATGGCAAACATTATTAGTAGGCAACATTTCGTTCGCAGTACAATATTTTTGGACATTCTAAACACATTCGCTACGAATTGTTGTATGCAAAAGTCAACAATGTTCATGGTTTTTAACATATATTTTCTATAGGTACTCCATAAATAAACTCCATATAAAACATACATAATACATTTTAAATACATACAATATTACCTCTTGCAGATAGTGCTTTCCGTCGTTTTCTTAAATTATATGTCAAATAGTTCTTCAGTTCGAAACGTTGCTTACCAAAACATTTGTTGCGTCGACCTTCAGTAAATATATTGTTTAAACAAACAATTGACATAAAGTGCATTCGGTACCTGTTCATGACCTTGGTTTTCAGAACAGATATACCGTACGGTGGACTTGTTTCAACATAAGTCGATAAACGAATTGAAAGGCCACATGGAAAAGAAACAAAAAGGAGCGAACTGATAATGCTGAATAAAACTGTTTCCACAAACAATCCTGTCTGAGTGGCTGGACTTAGAGCCAAACCGATGGTAATTTTGACCCTTAAATTGTCATGCCCTGACCTTGCTGAAACAACCAGGCCAACAAAACTACTTAAGTGAGTGTATTTATCTTTACCTCGCCGTCGTCCTTTGTTTTTATTTGTTGATTGAAAGTACAACGGTTGATACAGGCATGATGCATTTCTGTCAGATATTTGTCAAATAGTATTGTAAATTAACTATTTACCAATGGATAATTTACTTCATTATTATATTGTCGTCGGTGTGAATGCATACTTTCTCACTTCCAATATATTGTTCTTTTCTCAAAGCTATGTCGTGCACTGCACTACTACATTCTTCATTTTTGAAGAATATACATTTCATTCTCTATCTTAATAAATATTATCCATTCAATATATCAAGTTATGGCTATTTGATATGTTCTAGATTTTGTGTCAAGAACAAATATCAGGAAGTAAGAGTGTATGAAGCGGGTACAATACTCGACACTGAGCGGTTCGACTCACGAATCGAACATAGATCCTTCAGCTCGTTGAATCTCTACCCGAATGAATCATGATTTTACATCAGGATGTATGGTAGATGAATTAAGTGTTCGTGATTTTGAGATGCTATCACCTTTTGAAGATGCACCTGAAACTAAATGTTCTTAACATGGTACATGTATTGGCTATGACTTGTCTTCACGCATTAATTGCAGCTTGACTGGATTCTTCCTAGAGAAGTCGAGATGGTGTTCGATTGAACATGTCTGCCAGGGAGTAAAGTGTAAACCGCTTTTAGCAGTCCTAAGGACTGGATACTGCGCTATATAAGAACGTATATTTGCCTTTTGTTTGCTGACGATACTAACTTGTTCAATAGTGGAATGGGTGCCAATGATACTGTATGTTCGGCTGTGGAGAAGTTAGGATGGCTTAGTGTCTGGTTCCGATACAATCATCTAATTCTGAACCTGAGTAAGACATGTTATACAATTTTCGGTAGACATATGGAACGTGAAGTCGTGCCATTGTTGTTGCAGGGAAAACGCGTTGAACGTTAAGCAGTCATGGTCGGAACATATTAGGGAACTTTGTTTAAATGTGCCTAAGTTATCAGGTTTATTTTATCGCATGGCCTCATTAATAAATGCCGATAGGGTAAGGCAATTATATTATGCCTATGTATTTCCCTATATTAATTATGGGATTGAATTATATGGATCAGCATGTAAAACTAACTTAACTAAAATACATGTTCTTCAAAATATATTACTTAAAACTTTAGCAAACCATAACCGTCGTGATAGTGCAACTGCCTTGCATCGGGAACTTAATATACTAAATGTTATAATATTTGTGTATAAACAGAGTACGAATCAACTTCCTAGTCTAGTCCACCAATGTAATGTAAATGTAATAGTGAATTCATGACCAGAAGTTCCAGACAGGAGAACAATTTATATATACCAAGATGTAATTATGAAACTGGAGAGAACTCCCTGAAAGTAAAAGGGGCTCAACTTTGGAATAAACTACCTGTAGACATTAAAAATTCAAAAACGCTAAATATTTTAAAGCATAAAGCCAGGAGCTTTATAATCGGCATTAATCAAAGTTTAAATCTAATTATATATTGTAAGGAATTCGCTTATGAATTCTCTTATATTGGTACAACATCTCTATCTTTAATTTACGGAAGTCGTTAACCTGAAGCTATTGTCATTGAATGCACTGTATAACCTTTATATACGTAATATTATGTATGTGGGAGTACATTATATGAGTTTGATTTAATTGGCTACAACTCGATAAGTTATACTTCTCTGGTAGCCACCTCATCTGTGTTACATTGCTCTTGAATCATATTGTATATCATCTGGATGAAGAAATACATTTACTTTACTTTACTTAAACGAATCCCTTGAACGACTGATATATACATATATACATAGATATATATGTATATATCTATACATATTTATACATATATATATATATATAAATATATATGTATATACATAGATATATATGTATATATCTATACATATTTATATATATATGTATCTATATATATATACAAATATCAGTTGAACATAATGTATTATTCAATTTCGCCGTCAGTTAAAAACTTACTGTATATAATCTTGCATATTCACCTTAGCTCCCAGGCGTATCGATCCATCTGTTGACGACCTTAATACGGCTTATCGATTCTGAGATTAGACTGACTAATCCTTTTGTTTACTGCTTATTTAACTATGTGTTCGCTCTGTTTATTATTTCCTGGTTGCTGCCAAAACGATTCCACCAGCGGAAATATTAAATTGGTCTGGAAGCTTGCTAGTTTCTGTTCAATTAATCTTTATTGTTTTTTCATGTTTCGGAGCAATAGAGGAACACGGGTATTACTGTTGAAAATTCTTATGTATTTGTACGATTTGATCTCTAAATGTGTAAAACTCCCATTGATTGTTAGTCTTTTATGTCAATAAAGCAATCTCCATCTTTAGACATTGTGCCTACTAATGTAGATGAAACGATTCACAATTAGCTCTCGAGATAAATGTTGGGACGGATTGATTAAGGATCCTACAATGTTTGCATTGCACTACAAACCGCGTCTCTTGATTTGCGTCTCTTCTTAAACTAATTTTTCAGGGGGATGTCTTCACCGAAATCCAAACTTCCGGGCTCTTAATATATCAGGTAAATTCCTCATTTTGTTCTTTCTGTCCGTTTTGTTCCAACAACCTGCAACACTACAACCCACGATGGATGATAGTATACAACTTCGCTTTATTGTTATGTGTTATTCCTGTTCATTTTAGTATTGAGCATAATACATTCGCTTTAAGAAAATTGAACGAAAATTTATTTTTGAAGGCATTCTCTAAATGCGAAGATTTTCCGTATTGGGTGCATCCCTATCAATAATATCAATTGTTTTCTTGAAATCTACTAGGTTCACAAATATTCACTAACTAAAGTTAGATAGTTCCATGGTGTGCATAAGGATAAACATATTGTGGGCATGAAATCGTTCTTGATGGAAACCAGCCAGGCCTTTCCTGTGTCTCGCACATACGTGCGGGAACAAGGGGCAAAGGGGCAGCTGTCCTCCGGAATATATCAGGGAGCAGACGTATAATTCCTCCTGTAAATGCGATTTATACTACGTTACATATTAAACGAAGCTTAAGCTACAAGTGATGGTGTTATTGGAAATGTGTAGTGATCTTCAAGAGAGGGGTGCAGTTGGAGATTTTTTGAGAGCCTCAATCCCCATATTTAGCAGCTTTCGACGCCTATGGCCTCGCATCCGTTGTATTCTACACAAGGTGTACAATGTCATATTACACCAATACGCTGGCATTAAATAGAAGTTTGTGAGGTGTCTATTACATGTACAGTTGGACGTGGGACGAATAACGAAGAGAGCCGCAGCTTATAGTAATAATAATAGTAATAATAATAATTGGAAACCAAAACCTCGGAGTGCACGACATGTATTTACATTCATATAGCACGCAGTGGGTCCAATGACACAGTGAACTGCATTGTCTACACGGCCTGCTTGGAGTCTGTCACACGTCAGACCTGGAAGTAACTAGGGCCGTTGGGAACAAGATTCAGTTGGATAGAGATAGAGACCATCACACTGTGAGTCCACGACAGGTTACACCTTTACCCCTTGTGCGGGATATTTTACTTCCTTTGACACAGACACCAGATAGAAGGGACACACGAAAGACATAGGCAACGTGAGGTGATCAAAATTGCCTAAATTTCGAAATGGCGGCAGGTGGAATCGAACCACCGTCCACTCGATCGACAGTCCGGCGCTCTACCGCGCTCCCGGACGGTAGACGAGAAAGAGAATGATAGCCACTCGGGTTGTGGGATGCTGGTTGTTTTTTGGGCGTCCTCTTTTCCTTTTCAATAAGGTTTCCAAGATTTCGTCTTCTTTTGTGTTCTTATTGGCGGCAATCTCCATTTTTCTTCAATACTGTTAATTTGATTTATTCTGCATTTTTTGGGATATCCTATCGGCAAATAGTCATTCTCCATTCTCAAAAGCGTGCGCAAGCTGCGGTCATGGTTTTGTTTTGTTTGTTTCAATGCAACAACATAGTGCCAATAGAGCGTTGCTGCTCAAACTTCGTATTCCAATTGTTGGATTTATGCCCTTTAATTGCCACAATATTACGTGTTTATGAAACACTCCCATGTCTTTCCAAGCCTACTTGTGACATTATCGAAACTATCTCAATATTTAAATTTGACACAAATGCGGCATGAAAATGACCCACATTTGCAAAAACGTTGTCGTTGAGC
Source organism: Escarpia spicata (assembly GCA_963995525.1). Lineage (NCBI taxonomy): Eukaryota > Metazoa > Annelida > Polychaeta > Sabellida > Siboglinidae > Escarpia > Escarpia spicata. The sequence goes on along the minus strand of OZ023205.1, from coordinate 67,717,930 downwards.
AAACATGGCATTCTGTCTCAGTCCTGTCTTCAGCTTTGGAGACATTGATGACCAATCAAAATATATTCAAAACAAGCAATTATGTCATTTAAATTAAATGAAGTTCGTTTAATGACCTAGCAACGGGATAGGTAATGAAGGAGGAAATATATTAATACCAGAACGCCGAATTCCAGAAGGTGGCTAGATGCGACCATTTTCTCGAAAATGGACACCAAGTGGTTCGCTACTAGGTATACATATAGTAGTATCTGTTATTGGTTGAACAACGGAACATTCATTATATCCTGTGTAAATAATACAAAACACTGAAAGGGTATGTTGTCTGTTCCAGTTCCCATCTGTACAGCTAGTTTATTTTTAACGTCGCTTAGACCACACGACGACATGCATCATGGGACATTCCAATTCAACACAGTGTGTCTGTAGAGGTAATCGATGCAAACATGTCGAGTAATGTGTTTTTATGTCACGCTGACCTTAGCAGTGTGGTGCCACTTGCTAGTAATAATGAGAGGCATTTCCTTGAATCGTGGTTCCTTGCATTCATTCATTCTTTCGTTCGTTGATTCATTCGTGCGTTCGTGCGTTCATTTAATTAATTAATTAATTCCAATTGAAAATAAATGCAACAACATATGTACATATTATAAATTTCAAAAACCCCAACCAGGTGTCAAACACAACATGGTTCTCAGTGAGAGTCGCGTAAGGAGTAAGTTTCTCGTAACCCCTTCCCTGCGTACACATGCAAGTAAATATCTAATGTAAATCTTGTCAAAAGTACCTTTAGCCTAACCCGAACCTTCAACCTAACCCGAACATTCAACGTAACCCTAAACATAACCACAAACATAACCCCTTTTGCACACCAAACCAACCATTTGTACGCGGAGGGAGTGCATGAATCTCCCTCCGTGGTCAAAGCGACTCTGCGTTGGCGATCTGCCAACGCAAGAACCGCAAGGTGGCGTACCTGATTTGATTCGCTGAGAATCCCCACGTAGCCTCCGAATATTGGCGTATGACTTGTGATAGTTCCAGAGGTGTCCTTATTTAGAGGGATTGAGTCAGTCACAGGATAAATATTTACCCTTAGCATGGGATATTTTGCGTCCACATAGACACCAGGTAGAAGGGACTAACGGCTTAGTGTGCCTCTTCCGAAAGACACATAAAAAGGTAGGATAAACGAAACGGCGGTTGGTAGTCGGATTCGAACCCCGGTCCCCTTGCCCAACCTTCCGGCGCATTACTGCTCGATCACTGCTGCCCCATTAATGCGGAACAACGCCAGTAAACACAATTCGGCATTGGAACTTTAAAAACAAAGAAAATGGAAACAAGAACAAGAAAGTTTTATTTAGACCCCAATTACAATATGTGTATAATATGAAATTAACGTAACATGAACAGGCATATATATATATACAAATGCAGTGTAATTTCAAATTAGATGGGGTCTGTGACTCCTATTAAGACAATAACAGTCGCTCTCATAGGAGCCACAGTAATAATTTGTTTCAATTCAATTTTACCGAAGGAAGTGCAAATGCAAAAGTAAAAGTGCAGGAAAAGAAAAGAAACCGAGATTACTTGATTACATATATGCATGTATTGGAGTATTAAAGGTATGTTAAAATAAACAAATACTAGTTGTCAATAGTACACTTCAATATACTTGATATGTATGTGTATATGCACAAATACAATATCCATATGCTGATTTATATATATATACAATACATATCCATACATATCACATGCAATAATACAGTTTTAATGACTTTGATAACATGTATAGCAGTTTAATATTGTACACGTATCTACGTATTTTTCTAATAAATTGTTTTTGCATAATTACCAAAACTTCTGAAGGTATGTGTTCCAATCTTCTCTGTGACTAACTTTGAGGTATTGTTTATGACATATGGCAAACTGTATCTAAGACATCTTTTGGCAAATTCATGTTTTGTTCTGAATGGGTGTAACTCTGTTTTTTTCCTTGTGTTGTATTTGTGTACGTAAGCATTTGTAATTATTTTCCAATTTAATAGATAAGCAGGTAGGTCATGATGTACATATTTATAATAAAACTTAAGTTCGTGTAATTTTAACATGTCATCAATTTTTAAGATATTCAATTTTTGGAAAAGTGGCTCAGAGTGTGAATTATATTTACTTATAGATAAAATTATCATAGCTTTCATTTGTATTTTCAACATTCGACTACCTTGGTATCCCCACACCATAATACAATAGTTGATATGTGATAAAAATAACGTATTATATAAGATAATTTTAATTTCTAGGGGAAAGACATATTTTAGTCTGTTTAATATGCCGACTGTTTTGGAACACTTGTTTGATACTTTTTCAATGTGTTTATTCCAATTTAAATTTGTATCTAAAGTAAGTCCTAAAAAATTAAATTCATCTACTCTTTCAATGTTTGTACCATTTATATTGAGCATAAAGTTATCGACAGCTTTATTTTTCATGTGAAAAATCATATATTTGGATTTGTTTCTGTTTAATGATAATTTATTAATGTTTAACCATTCAATTATTTTAAGGAGTTCATCGTTTACTGCCGATTTTCTATTTCTATGTGGGGAGTTACCCTGAAAATGATTGATGGTGCTAAATAAGGTGGTATCGTCGGCATACATAATAAAGTTAAACATTTCGCTAGCTTTAGGGAAATCATTAATGTATATTATGAATAATAGGGGACCAAGAATAGATCCTTGTGGTACACCAATTGTGATAGGTAGAATATTAGAACTTTCATTTTGAAATTCGGTGTATTGTCTTCTATTGCCTAAGTAGCTTTTAAATAGATTCAGGGTAGGACCCTGTAATCCATAATATCTTAGTTTAGTTAATAGTATCGAGTGATCAATTGTATCGAAGGCCTTAGAGAGGTCAAGAAAAATCCTGAAAGGAACATAATTTTTTTCAATTTGTGTAATTATTCTATCTATTAGTTCAAGTGATGCTAACTCGGTAGTGTTTTTTTCTAAAACCATATTGATTTTTAACAAATAGATCAGAATCATTAAAGTATGCTGTTAGTTGACTAGATATTATTTTCTCTATCACTTTTGAAATTGTTGGGAGAAGAGATATGGGTCAATAATTTTTAAAATCAGATGGGTCATCTTTCTTAAAAATAGGAATTACTTTAGCGAGTTTAAGTGTATCGGGAAATATACCAGTATTTATTACTTTATTTATTACCAGGGTTAATGGTTTGATGATGGAGGGTTCAATTATTTTCAAAAGTTTACAGGAAATACCGTCATAGCCACTACTGTTTTTACTGGGAAGGCTTTCAATGGTTTTCTTGACTATTTCTTCATCAACATTTAATAGACTGAAAACGGAATGGACATTATCATTTAAGTACTAATTGTAATCCTTATTTCCATTGTAATGAATGTCTTGTGCTGTCGACTGACCTATACTTGTAAAAAAGTTGTTAAATTGGTTTGCAATAACCGTTTTATCTGTTATAGTTATACCGTTACTTTTAAACAAAACAGTGTTGTTTGAATTGTTTTTGGAGATAAATTCATTTATGGTTTTCCATGTATTTCTGATGTCATCTTTATATCGGTTAAAGCGTGACTCAAAGTACATTTGTTTGGCAGTACGAATATTTTTCTTTAATATTGAGTTATATGTTTTTAGGTTAGTTAGAAGGACTTCGTACATAGGTAAATTTGGATTAGACATTTTTTATTTCTTATAAAGCGAGTCTCGATATTTGATTGATTTTAGAAGACCGTGTGTGATCCAGGTTGAATGCTTATGTTTGTATTTATTATATTTCATGATTTTAACAGGCATATGCTTATTCTTAGCATGCATAATTTCTTCGTGTATTATGTTATAATTTAAATTGGGGTCAGCCGTAGGAGATTTGTTTTGTTTGTTATACATTGCATCCGAATTTATCTCTAGTTTAACATTATGCATAGCTACCTTATTTTGTAGATTTACTCGAACAAATTTTGGAGGAGGTTTGGATTTTACGTTGATATTCATGATTAGGAAGTAAGGTTGATGATCAGAAAGGGTATTAGTGAAGATTCCTGCAGTGCTATCTAATATTGATTTATTTAATTTACTGAAAAAGTTGTCTATCAGTGTTCCGTTAGTTCTGGTAAAGCGAGTTGGAAAGGTAATTTGTGGATAGAGACTGTATGAAATTATAGTATCAAAAAATTCACTATATATTTTGTTCTCGTTTATTTTCAGTAGATTGATATTGAAATCGCCTGAAATTTTTAGATTATTACAACTTTCTAGCGTAGCCATTGTTGTTGAAAATTCATCTATGAAATCTATAATATTTTGATTTAATGACCTAGGCTGTCTGTATATGTTTCCAATAGTAAGTGTTTTTGATAAGCTGCCACCAGTTACTTGAATTACTAACCCCTCCCAATGTTCATACATGTTGATATTCTTAAGTACTTTATATTTAAATTTATTATCTACGTAAATTATTAAACCCCCTTTGACACTACAGTGTTTCCCCTGAGCAATTTGATCATATCCGTGTAAACTGAACTGAGATAAATTATAATGATTTGACTTCCATGTTTCTTGCAAACATATAATGCTAAATTAAAATTGTTTAGTATTTAGAAGCTCTACAAAAAGTTCAAGTTCGTCAAATTTAGCATTAATGGATTGAATATTTAAGCTTAGTATACTAAAATTATCAGTATTTTTGTGTGCTAACTTATGAAACTTGTCGATGTCATAGTATGAAGAACAATGGATCAACTGAGGTTCATTTTGTTCAGTACTATTTTCGTTTATATCTAGAAGATTTATTAAAGAACAGTTTCGGATACCTCCCAAGTGGGAGAGAAATGTCACATCAGAAGTCATTGCTTAGGTTGGGACATAAAACAATAATATAGCCAGCCTTTGTACGTATGTTAGGTATTTTACAAAAGAGTGAACTTGTGTGTATTTATTTCCTGTGCATATGTGAATGTTAAGAAATACTCCGTGTGTGACAGGGCAGATATCAAAGTAGTCAAGACTAGACTTAGAATAAAATAAATATAAAAGATAAGAAAAAACATGACAGATTGGGTGTTGGGTCATGAAAATAAGGCGTGACGCCAGGGAAAGGGGTGAGCTATGCTATCAACAGTGGCTGCATATTAATTAACAGTTGTCAATCTAAAAATAATAATAGAAGAGATATAATGTCTTGATTAGTTATTTAAATGTCATTCATACAAAAAAAGAAAACAAAAGGGCATGAATGGCCCATATATCATCAGATATATCAACAATACCGCAAACTGTTTTTGCTAAAGTTGGTCATACAACATAAGTAGATTATGTAATTATTATTTTTCAAAATATGAACTAGCATGTTGATAATAATTTTAACAGACAGAAGAACAGCAATACATAAAAATAGAAATACATAAAAATTGAATCACATAAAAGGTAGAATCACACAATACTATTCATATGCTGTTGTTATGTACGAAAATTAGATGTCAAATTGTCGTCCTAAAACCGCTGGCAAATATCCAACCAAAGTACATATTATAATGTTGATAAACACATGGCTGATACGAACAATTTAAGGACAGTGAGAATTACTTTGTAACATCTGTGGTCATTCGTACTGATTCTTAGATTGCAAAAGCCAATCCTACCACGCCTGTTTCGAAAACCCGGACGTTTGTACAAAGAGCTAGTGCTCATTATCTTTACCGTGTGATTCAATGGGATCGCCAGTCCATCCAAGTTATTCCCAAATAGTTATTTAAACATTTATCGTTATTACAATGCTTATCCACCATAGCTCCCTGGCTTATCCACCATAGCTCCCTGGCTTATCCACCACAGCTCCCTGGCTTAGCCACCACAGCTCCCTGGCTTATCCACCACAGCTCCCTGGCTTAGCCACCATAGCTCCCTGGCTTATCCACCATAGCTCCCTGGATTATCCACCATAGCTCCCTGGCTTATCCACCATAGCTCCCTGGATTATCCACCATAGCTCCCTGGCTTATCCACCATAGCTCCCTGGATTATCCACCATAGCTCCCTGGCTTATCCACCATAGCTCCCTGGAGTATCCACCATAGCTCCCTGGATTATCCACCATAGCTCCCTGGCTTATCCACCATAGCTCCCTGGCTTATCCACCCTAGCTCTCTGGCGTATCCACCCTAGCTCCCTGGCGTATCCACTATAGCTCCCTGGCTTAACCACCATAGCTCCCTGGATTATCCACCATAGCTCCCTGGCTTATCCACCCTAGCTCTCTGGTGTATCCACCCTAGCTCCATGGCGTATCCACTATAGCTCCCTGGCTTATCCACCATAGCTCCCTGGCTTATCCACCATAGCTCCCTGACGCATCCATCCATGTGTTGACAACTTGAATACAGCTTACCTATTTTGCGATTGACCAACCTTGTTGTCTTGATGCGCCTCTGAGCTTGATTTGCTAGGACTTAGGCGCAATAGAAGTTACCTTATTATTATCATTGTCCTCCTCCTCCTCCTCCTCCTTACGTTACTATTCCTGCATGACATCTCATAAATCAAAAGTGCTCGCATACAGTTGTCACTTTCAAGTTTCCCTTATGTGTTTGTCATAAAGAAACATTTTGGTGACCAGAATTTCAACAACATATGTGACTGAATGTCCGAACTGACCACGGGTTTTCTGATCGCTTGACGGAGGTTTTGCTAGGCAACAGATCACGTGATGGATAGGTTAATTGGGAAGAGTAGAAGCTCGTGACGTCAGCCTTTATATGAAAATGGCGTTGTCCCTACAACTTGAATTTAGTGTCTTCAACAAGGTTATTCTGGTAAACTACTGGCATAGTATTCATAATTATAGTTACATATGGTTACTTTTCATTAATATCCTTTCTAATGTAATAGCGGTCAATTGAATGGTGTGTAAATTGTATTGTTTCTTGTTACAGCTTCGGTTATTCGGCAGTTTGTTCGGCTTATATTTCAAGAATGATGTAATACTGGTCCACCTTCTCACGTCCTGGTGATAACTCCTGGCGAGGGTACCAGGGTTTGATGGGTTCGCCTGTCTTTACTTTTTTCTCTTGGCTGATTCTGGAAAATGTCCAACCCAGGAAAGGATACAACCTATTTGAAAAACTCAATAAATCTGTCAGCAGCGACAAAGATACTCTTCCTACTCCGTTGTGTTGAATATCAGTGTCAAAGTGTGTTAACGCTATCTGAAGGTTGTAGTAACACGACATTTGAAGCACGTTCCAAAATACGTTGTGTATGGGACGTGCATATATACACGCACCACGCATATCTGCACACACACACACACACACACACACACACACACACACACACACACACACACACACACACACACACACACACACACACACACACACACACACACACACACACACACACTCACTCACTCACTCACTCACTCACTCACTCACTCACTCACTCACTCACTCACTCACTCACTCACTCACTCACTCACTCACTCACTCACTCACTCACTCACTCACTCACTCACTCACTCACTCACTCACTCACTCACTCACTCACTCACTCACTCACTCACTCACTCACTCACTCACTCACTCACTCACTCACTCACTCACTCACTCACTCACTCACTCACTCACTCACTCACTCACTCACTCACTCACTCACTCACTCACTCACTCACTCACTCACTCACTCACTCACTCACTCACTCACTCACTCACTCACTCACTCACTCACTCACTCACTCACTCACTCACTCACTCACTCACTCACTCACTCACTCACTCACTCACTCACTCACTCACTCACTCACTCACTCACTCACTCACTCACTCACTCACTCACTCACTCACTCACTCACTCACTCACTCACTCACTCACTCACTCACTCACTCACTCACTCACTCACTCACTCACTCACTCACTCACTCACTCACTCACTCACTCACTCACTCACTCACTCACTCACTCACTCACTCACTCACTCACTCACTCACTCACTCACTCACTCACTCACTCACTCACTCACTCACTCACTCACTCACTCACTCACTCACTCACTCACTCACTCACTCACTCACTCACTCACTCACTCACTCACTCACTCACTCACTCACTCACTCACTCACTCACTCACTCACTCACTCACTCACTCACTCACTCACTCACTCACTCACTCACTCACTCACTCACTCACTCACTCACTCACTCACTCACTCACTCACTCACTCACTCACTCACTCACTCACTCACTCACTCACTCACTCACTCACTCACTCACTCACTCACTCACTCACTCACTCACTCACTCACTCACTCACTCACTCACTCACTCACTCACTCACTCACTCACTCACTCACTCACTCACTCACTCACTCACTCACTCACTCACTCACTCACTCACTCACTCACTCACTCACTCACTCACTCACTCACTCACTCACTCACTCACTCACTCACTCACTCACTCACTCACTCACTCACTCACTCACTCACTCACTCACTCACTCACTCACTCACTCACTCACTCACTCACTCACTCACTCACTCACTCACTCACTCACTCACTCACTCACTCACTCACTCACTCACTCACTCACTCACTCACTCACTCACTCACTCACTCACTCACTCACTCACTCACTCACTCACTCACTCACTCACTCACTCACTCACTCACTCACTCACTCACTCACTCACTCACTCACTCACTCACTCACTCACTCACTCACTCACTCACTCACTCACTCACTCACTCACTCACTCACTCACTCACACTCACTCGTTCACACAGATGCACACTATTCAGTAAAGTTATACAATATAAATTGAGGGACACAAAGAAACTGTTTTCACAGTTAACATTCTGCAGACCACATATATATAAATAAATAATAATATAAATAAATATCAATAGAACGTGGAATCTAGGAAATCAAATATATAATCACAATGATAAAATACGTTCATGCAAAGTTGTTGCAACGTTATGTGAGACAGGCTTCTTTATATAATGTAACACGCATTTTATAAGGCGAAAGGATGATTGAACACTGGGTATGGAGTCAAAATCCAGATCATTTAGTTTTCGCAGGGAACCGCAACAGTTAAATTTAATCCATGTTGAAATGATTCTTGGATATATATGGCATATGTTTTAGATAGAAAACATGTAATTTCGTTGCATGCCGCTAAAGTCGTAATTAACCTAAATTCCATCTTAATGAAGACTTTCAACGAGATGATATTGACCATAACATGTTCAGAATTTTATGCAGCCAGCCATATCATAACAATGAGAACGTTAATTGCAGGAATTCTAACTACATTAATCTTGAAATCCAATTCAAACACTAGCGAAAGGCGTATTTGGGCAAGACTGTGACTAACTTGATAGCTGGTTTTGATCAGGAGGTTTTTACCAACATATTGTTGGCTGGCTTTGACCAAAGGATTGTGTCTATCACCAGACTGTTAGCTGTTTGTTTTACTTAGACGGGTGTGTCAATACGTCGGTGGCTGTTTTTAACCAAACATGTGTCATTAAGTGTTTGTTGACCTTGTTTGTGTAACCGCGTGAATGCTTCAACTGCCGTCGTAATCACTTAACAGAACGCAGCTCTAACGGGTAATTACTGACAGGGCGGGTCGCACGCTGCAAGTACGGGTGCTAAACACTTGACAATCGAACTAGCTGGCGCCAGGTGAACAGGGGTACAAAACACGCTTATGGCGAGACATAAAAATCCCCTGGTAAATTTCGTCATCAATAAAGTACGCAAGTTTCATTAATTTATGAAAAAGTAAATAAACGCAAAATCTCATGCACAGATATAAAAACAATTAGAGGATGTATGATGTTATGTAGCTATGCATATATATATATATATATATATATATATATATATACATATTTATATATATATAAATTATATATATATATATATATACAAAATTATATGTATATATATATATATATATACATACATACATACATACATACATAAGCACATATGCACGCCCATCAACACATACCCGCAAACACACACACACACACACACACACACACACACACACACACACACACACACACACACACACACACACACACACACACACACACACACACACACACACACACACACACACACACACACACACACACACACACACACACACACACACACACACACACACACACACACACACACACACACACACACACACACACACACACACACACACACACACACACACACACACACACACACACACACACACACACACACACACACACACACACACACACACACACACACACACACACACACACACACACACACACACACACACACACACACACACACACACACACACACACACACACACCAGATGGGCGTTGCCATTACATTGCCACTTGACCAGTGACAAGACCGATCTGCGATGTTGTTCAATGAGCTTTGGGCGTGGCTGCTTTTGTGTCTTTCCGCTCTGATGCGAGTCAGCACACGGTAGCAATGTCGGCGCGCAGGGTTGCCCATCTTCGTATAGTTATCTGGGTGTTTTTATTGTTCCACACCCCTGTTCAAACCGTGCTTTCCGCTAGATGTCCTCGCTTGGTTGCCCTAATACATAGAGCTCAAACACTGGATGCTCGAGTTTACTCGCTGGACACGTCAAGCTTAAATTACTCGCCCGGACATCGCGTAACAGGTACATGTACGAAGGCGTCGCAATATGAAGTTGTACTATTATAAATGCTTTATTGTGCTGCGTTTGTGTTAACAATGAAAGCTCCTACCTGTGTCACATAGGCCTATATGCGTCAACGCAGCATATTTACATTGCGAGAGTTTAGAATATATGGGTGTATATTGTAAGTTCACGCATTGTAGGCATATACATCTTCCAAAAATGGAGGACCAGTAGCGAAGCCAGCCTCATCCTGGACGTGTGGGACACGGAGGAGGGTAATGACGACACATTCATAGCATACCAATTAAGACATGTCGATACAAATTATAGCCGTTTATTTAGTATATATTGAAACGTACAGAACGCCCGTTTTCCAGTAGAGGCACCCTATACAAACGATGTTATGCACAGTTTCAAACGAATTTAATACGTCACAAGTATTACTAAACTACTAGCAAAAATGCCCGTCACCTGATGAGATACCTTGGTAGATGACGGTATTTAAGAAGATTTAACAATATTGCCACCCAGAGAATTAACTCTAGATGACAGGTGGACAAGGAAGCCTTTTGATTTATCGAGAGTCCAACCCTTTTTATCTACGTGTATCCCGCCCTTCTGAGGTATGTGTCGATTTTATTTTAAAACATATTCATGCTACAAGAGTAGTAATATAGGTGGTGTACGAGTTACGGTATCCTTTTCCGTTGAGGAAGAGGAAAAGTAGTTCCGGCTCCCATGTTAAAAGATAGGGAAATACCCGGATGTTGCTCTTTACTCCAACCAACGGAAAACGGAGAGATTATGCAAATGAGCTCGCCTCATTTGCATAAATGACCTTATATAGGCATTGTGTGCGTGGCCAGTTAGTTCCTCGGGTTAAAGGATAGGGAATTTTCACCATGTTAATGCATAGGGATTTTTACCCATGTTAAAGGATAGGGAATTTGTACCATGTTAAAGCATAGAAGCTATTATCGCAAACGTATCCGACCGCTTTTTGAATTTGTATCCATGTTAAAGCATAGGGAATTTTTATCCATGTTAAGAGATAGGGAATTTTCTCCATGTTAAAGGATAGGGAATTTTCATCCATGTTAAAGCATAGGAGCTATTATCGTAAAGGTATGCGACCATTTTTTGAATAAAATAACATACCGAACAGTATTTGAATATGTCACATACAAGATTGCTTGGCCCGTAGGCGGAGGCTCCGCCAAGGGATCGGGCCCTTATTTGGTTGACGATGACATGTCGAAAATGTGGTGTTATAATAAGGCGTAATTTATAATAAAAAGATTATAAATTAAACGAAGACCGTTTTATCTGAAATAATGTATACGAAATGTAGATTACATATATGACTATGTTATATCAGAGCCTATAGCCTCGATTTTTCGAACAGTGCGACCATTTTGGAATTATACCTTTGGTGTCTCTTATAAAACCCGTACTCGAGGCGTGGATATGTTTGTTTGATGCGAGTGCGAGCGCGCGCACCCTGTATGACGTCATTAAACTATAAACTGCTACGCGCCGTAATTTTGTACGCGAGGTGATTTGGTCAAACAGGTAGTGCTTTGGTTAGACCTTGTTTTGAACTTGCGCGTATGTAATGTAATCCTTTCATGTGACGTCATGATGCAGTGACGTCATTAAACTATAAACTGCTACGCGCCGTAATTTTGTACGCGAGGTGGTTTGGTCAAACAGGTAGTGCTTTGGTTAGACCTTGTATTGAACTTGCGCGTCTGTAATGTAATCCCTTCATGAGACGTCATGATGCAGTGACGTCATTAGGGAATTTTTTTTAGCATAGGGAATTTTCACCATGTTAAAGCATAGGGAATTTTTATCCATACCATCATTTGATGTTATGATCAGTGACGTTATAGCGAGTGAAAAATTTCCCTGTTAACCGGTATAAACTGGTATGAACTCGTAATGATGAATGCTCTGTGGCTGTGTGTTGGAAGAACATCTCGATATTCGGCCAGTGTCAGTGATAAAACATACGAGATACCAGTATTTGTCATACGAGATTTGTACTTACCAGCCTTATCACAGTTGATAGCCTGTTTGTTAACTATTTTGAAGGGGTATTCCCTGTTCAAGTCTCATCTATTTTCCTCGTTGTTATTATTAATGAAGTAAACACAATCGACACGCTATGCGCGATGTACTATCGGCGAGCCACGTTGTCAACTCAGTGCCAGTGGCCTTGACACTAAAGTCGGCAAACCTCTTTTTCGAAACAGCCGCTTAACAAAGTGAAGCTTTATGATAGCTAGAACAATAGACTAGTGTATTAGCTATCGTTTGTAAGAACTATATCGAACACCAGTATAAATCAGTATAATTCAAACAAAACTGATAACGAATGCTCTGTATGTTCGAAGAACAATATACTAGTGTTATTAGTATTATATTAGGTAGTAATTAAATTCGTGTCTCTAATAAAACCCGTACTCGAGACGTGTCTGGACTTGTTTGTTTGTCGCGGGCCTGAACGTGTGCACCCTGTATGACATTATTAAAGTACACGTTGCTACGCATAGTAATTGTATGCGTGATGCGAGTTGGTCAAGGAGGTAGTGATTTGGTTAGCCATTGTTTTGTGCTTTTGCACTTGAATATAACCCACACCATGGGGCGTTATGGTCAGTGACGTTGTGTTACAGCGAGTGAAAAATTCCCCTGTAAAATATCATTCTAGAAGTTTGTATTAGCTATCGTTTGTAAGAACTATATCGAACACAGACTATAAACAAACCGGTATAAGCCTTTGAATTATAATATTAGCTAACATACGACATTTGTACTTACCCGACTTTGTAGCAATACCGTTATAGTTAACACTCTTTTGTGAGAATGTGGTTGGCTCTGAAAAGAACCGTATAAATTAAACCTTAAAAAACAATAGCAAAGATGATTGGTTCTGAAAAGAACCGTTTAAATTAGATTAAATCTTAAAAAACAACAATAAATTCGCAAACTTCACACGTATTGGCTTTTCATATGGCATATGCAGAGGCAGTCAGAGGGCCGCAGGCGTTGTCAATAAGACAGCGGGATTGACCCCCATCACGTTCGGGGAGGCCTTTACCCTGCTACCAACGACGGTCTGTCAGAACCAGAACGAATAAAACAAGCCACCTGGTAATGTGTATAATTTCTTTTTATAGCAGTTAGACGGAACATAAAGGTCACTTGGGCGTGCCGAAACATCACGGATTGTAGAAAATTGAAAAGCACGGACTGCTGAGTAGAATGTACACAAGCGTGGACTGCAGAGTAAAATAATAACCTGACATTGGTAACTGAAAATGGACTCGTAGAGATATACATAGAGCCAACTTGACTACAATGAATAAAGACTGGTTGACTATTTTGTTAGACGCACATCTTAAACTAGCCGAAGTGACATCCGAACAGTTGTGTAATATAAATACTTGGTTGCAAGACTCCGTTTCGAAACAGTGGTGAAACATTATGAAACAAATGGTTCTGACAATAATGGGGGGTGACCTGTAAAGAACTTTCTTTTGTGCTGTATACGTTTAAACTTTGCAAGACTCTGTATCAATGTCTAGTCTCTGATTCTTGCAGTTATGGAGCGTGACATGTAAATACGTTTGTGTTGTAATAAAATGTGCAAACCTTATCTTGCGTCTTTTTTCGTGTCTTACACTTCACAAGTAAAGATACTCGTCTAAGTCCCGATTAACAAATCACTCACTCACACACACAAGCCCTCACGCATTCATTCACACAAGTCCTTGAAACACTAAACTTAGCTGAACACGTGGCACGAATTGAACTCAGATCAACTAATTGTATAAACGAAACACTAAACTTAACGGGTTATTGCGTGAGATTCCCTCAAAAGGGAGCAAATAGACAACTCACTCACTCGCTCGCTCACTCACTCACTCACTCACTCACTCACTCACTCACTCACTCACTCACTCACTCACTCACTCACTCACTCACTCACTCACTCACTCACTCACTCACTCACTCACTCACTCACTCACTCACTCATCCTTCGTGTCTGTTCACTCACTCACACACCCAACCACCCACCCACCCACACACCCACACACCCACTCACTCACTCACTCACTCACTCACTCACTCATCCTTCGTGTCTGTTCACTCACTCACTCACTCACTCACTCACTCACTCACTCACTCACTCACTCACTCACTCACTCACTCACTCACTCACTCACTCACTCACTCACTCACTCACTCACTCACTCTTCGTGTCTGTTCACTCACTCACTCACTAACTCACTCTCTCACTCACGCACTCACTCACTCACTCACTCAATCACTCATCCATCGTGTCTGTTCACTCACTCACTCAATCACTCACTGGCCGACTCACTCACTGAGTGAGTGAGTGAGTGAGTGAACAGACACGAAGGATGAGTGAGTGAGTGAACAGACACGAAGGATGAGTGAATGAGTGAGTGAGTGAAAAGACACGAAGGATGAGTGAGTGAGTGAGTGAGTGAGTGAGTGAGTGAGTGAGTGAGTGAGTGAGTGAGTGAGTGAGTTGTCTATTTGCTCCTTTTTGAGGGAATCTCACGCAATAACCCGTTAAATTTAGTGTTTCGTTTTTATACAACTAGTTGGTCTGAGTTCAATTCGTGCCACGTGTTCAGCTAAGTTTAGTGTTTCAAGGACTTGTGTGAGTGAAAGCGTGAGGGCTTGTGTGAGTGAGTGAGTGAGTGAGTGAGTGATTTGTTAATCGGGACTTAGACGAGTATCTTTACTTGTGAAGTGTAAGACACGAAAAAAGACGCAAGATAAGATTTGCACATTTTATTACAACACAAACGTATTTACATGTCAAGCTCCACAACTGCAAGAATCAGAGACTAGACATTGATACAGAGTTTTGCAAAGTTTAAACGTATACAGCACAAAAGAAAGTTCTTTACAGGTCACCCCCCATTATTGTCAGAACCATTTGTTTCATAATGTTTCGAAACGGAGTCTTGCAACCAAGTATTTATATTACACAACTGTTCGGATGTCACTTCGGCTAGTTTAAGATGTGCGTCTAACAAAATAGTCAACCAGTCTTTATTCATTGTATTCAAATTGGCTCTATGTATATCTCTACAAGTCCATTTTCAGTTACCAATGTCAGGTTATTATTTTACTCTGCAGTCCACGCTTGTGTACATTCTACTCAGCAGTCCGTGCTTTTCAATTTTCTACAATCCGTGATGTTTCGGCACGCCCAAGTGACTTTTATGTTCCGTCTAACTGCTATAAAAAGAAATTATACACATTACCAGGTGGCTTGTTTTATTCGTTCTGGTTCCGACAGTCCGTCGTTGGTAGCAGGGGAAAGGCCTCCCCGAACGTAATGGGGGGTCAATCCCGCTGTCTTATTGACAACGGCCTGCGGCCCTCTGACCGCCTCTGCATATGAAAAGCCAATACGTGTGAAGTTTGCGAATTTATTGTTGTTTTTAAAGATTTAATCTAATTTAAACGGTTCTTTTCAGAACCAATCATCTTTGCTATTGTTTTTAAGGTTTATTTTAAACGGTTCTTTTCAGAGCCAACCACATTCTCACAAAAGAGTGTTAACTATAACGGTATTGCTGCAAAGTCGGGTAAGTACAAATGTCGTATGTTAGCTAATGTTATAGTTCAAAGGCTTATACCGGTTTGTTTATAGTCTGTGTTCGATATAGTTCTTACAAACGATAGCTAATACAAACTTCTAGAATGATATTTTACAGGGGAATTTTTCACTCGCGGTAACACAACGTCACTGACCATAACGCCCCATGATGTGAGTTATATTCAAGTGCAAAAGCACAAAACAATGGATAACCAAATCACTACCTGATTGACCAACTCGCATCACGCATACAATTACTATGCGTAGCAATGTATAGTTTAATAATGTCATACAGGGTGCACACGTTCAGGCCCGCGACAAACAAACAAGTCCAGACACGACTCGAGTACGGGTTTTATAAGAGACACGAATTTAATTACTACCTAATATAATAATAATAACAACACTAGTCTATTGTTCTTCGAACATATAGTATTATAGAGCATTCGTTATCAGTTTTGTTTGAATTATACTGATTTATACTGGTGTTCGATATAGTTCTTACAAACGATAGCTAATACACTGGTCTATTGTTCTATCATAAAGCTTCACTTTGTTAAGCGCCTGTTTCGAAAAAGAGGTTTGCCGACTTTAGTGTCAAGGCCACTGGCACTGAGTTGACAACGTGGCTCGCCGATAGTACATCGCGCATAGCGTGTCGATTGTGTTTACTTCATTAATAATAACAACGAGGAAAATAGATGAGATTTGAACAGGGAATACCCCTTAAAAACAGTTAACAAACAGGCTATCAATTGTGATACGGCTGGTAAGTACAAATCTCGTATGACAAATACTGGTATCTGATATGTTTTATCACGGGCCGAATATCGAGATGTTCTTCCAACACACAGTCACAGAGCATTCATCATTTCATTACGAGTTCATACCAGTTTATACCGGTTAAGAGGGAAATTTTTCACTCGCTATAACGTCACTGATCATAACATCAAATGATGGTATGGATAAAAATGTCCTATGCTTTAACATGGTGAAAATTCCCTATGCTAAAAAAAAGTGGTCGCATACCTTTACGATAACAGCTCAAACCTTTAACATGGAGAAAATTCCCTAATGACGTCACTGCATCATGACGTCACATGAAGGGATTACATTACATACGCGCAAGTTCAATACAAGGTCTAACCAAAGCACTACCTGTTTCACCAAATCATCTCGCATACAAAATTACGGCGCGTAGCAGTTTATAGTTTAATGACGTCACTGCACCATGACGTCACATGAAAGGATTACATTACATACGCGCAAGTTCAAAACGCTGGCTAACCAAATCACTACCTGCTTGACCAACTCACATCATGTATATAATTACTGCGCGTACCACGACGTCACTCACTGACCATGATGTCACATGAAGGGATTACATTACACACGCGCAAGTTCAATACAAGGTATAACCAAAGCACTACCTGTTTGACCAAATCACCCCGCGTACAAAATTACGGCGCGTAGCAGTTTATATTTTAATGACGTCACTGCATCATGACGTCACATGAAAGGATTACATTACATACGCGCAAGTTCAAAACGCTGGCTAACCAAATCACTACCTGCTTGACCAACTCACATCATGTATATAATTACTGCGCGTACCATGACGTCACTCACTGACCATGACGTCATATGAAGGGATTACATTACACACGCGCAAGTTCAATACAAGGTCTAACCAAAGCACTACCTGTTTCACCAAATCACCTCGCGTACAAAATTACGGCACGTAGCAGTTTATAGTTTAATGACGTCACTGCATCATGACGCCATATGAAAGGATTACATACGCGCAAGTTCAAAACAAGGTCTAACCAAAGCACTACCTGTTTGACCAAATCACTTCGCGTACAAAATTATGGAGCATAGCAGTTTATAGTTTTATAAGAGACACCAAAGGTCTAATTCCAAAATGGTCGCATTGTTCGAAAAAACGAGGCTATAGGCTCTGATATAACATAGTCCTATATGTAATATACATTTCGTATACATTACTTCAGATAAAACGGTCTCCGTTGAATTTATAATCCTTTTATTTTAAATTACGCCTCATTATAACACCACATTTTCGTCATGTCATCGTCATCCAAATAAGGGCTCGATCCCTTGGCGGAGCCTCGGCCTACGGGCCAAGCAATCTCGTGTGTGACATATTCAAATACTGTTCGGTATATTTTATTTTATTCAAAAAGTGGTCGCATACCTTTACGATAATAGCTCCTATGCTTTAACATGGATAAAAATTCCCTATGCTTTAAAATGGATAAAAATTCAAAAAGCGGTCGGATACCTTTGCGATAATAGCTCCTATGCTTTAACATGGTAGCAATTCCCTATCCTTTAACATGGGTAAAATCCCTATGCTTTAACATGGTGGAAATTCCCTATCCTTTAACCCGAGGAACTAACTGGCCACACACACAATGCCTATATAAGGTCATGTATGCAAATGAGGCGAGCTCATTTGCATAATCTCTCCGTTTTCCGTTGGTTGGAGTAAGGAGCAACATCCGGGTATTTCCCTATCTTTTAACATGGGAGCCGGAACTACTTTTCCTCTTCCTCAACGGAAAACGGATAACGTAACTCGTACACCACCTATATTACTACCACACAATCAGCAGATAATCTGTTCCAATCATTTACAGTTCTTTATGAAAGTTAGATCTTTCTTATATCTAATATACACTGCTCCTTCGCTAATGTAATTTCATCGACCCTAGTCCTCCTATCTTTCTTAACTGAGAAAAACAAATGTCTGTCAATATTTTCATAAACATTCAATATTTTAAAAACTTCTATCTGATCTCCTCTTAAACTCCTGGTTTCTACTGTTGTCAAACCACAGTCTTTTAGGTGTATTTCGTAACAACAATCTTTAAGTTTTTGTATTATATATGAGTCGTGATAATAACATTTAGGAAATGTTAGAAAACACAGAGCATCGTTACATAAACACTATAACCCGCTCGCAGATACTCGTTGTTTGTTCAAAATGACACACACACACACACACACACACACACACACACACACACACACACACACACACACACACACACACACACACACACACACACACACACACACACACACACACACACACACACACACACACACACACACACACACACACACACACACACACACACACACACACACACAACACACGCACACAACACACACACGCACACACACAACACACACACACACACACACACACACACACACACACACACACACACACACACACACACACACACACACACACACACACACACACACACACACACACACACACACAGATATCAGTGCCAACAAACAACAACGACGATGTATCATTGTAGTGACTCTGTCTGGCCGCCAGCCTTTCATCGGTTTTGTTCTTCGAGCTCGTTTCGTCACTGAGTCGAACCGTACTGACCAGTCGCCAGACGGACGGCTCAACGGGTCAGTCGGAGAGTGGGGAAGTCACCCCGCCAGGTCAGCAACAGTCACGTGTGTCGGTGACCAGGACGTGGTCACACACCGCGACGTCAGACCGAAGACCCGGATGTCGTTCGTGTGGACCTCTCGCTCTGCACACACGCCCATACAGTTCCTGTAAGCTCATCTGGCGAATTATCCGGATATCATTTAAACTCCCAAAGAAATTCGTTTTGGTAAACTCAAATTTAAGGGAAGTTCTTATATAGCTCGTTATCTTTACATATCAGATACTGCTCAAAACATTCTGCAATACTCCGGTAGAACTATTCACTCAAACACCACCTCGACTTCTTCGAGGAGCATTCAGCCACGCTGTAATTACTGCAACACAGTGAACATTATTCGATCACTCATATCCACCGCTCTCTGTGGTAATGGCACTGAGACACCTGAGCCAACGTGAAGCACCACTGCCCGAGCTTCAAAACAGCAGCACGAGGATTCTAAGCCGACTTTCGTCAAATGAGAGTCCGGTGTTATGTCTAGTCCGCCACCATGCCCTGTTTAATTATATATATATATGCATATATATATATATATATATTATATATATGTATATATATATATATATATATATGTATATATATATATATATATTTATATATAAATAACATTGACTTCGTTGACTTTATAACCTCTTCGGTTTGTTTTTTGTCGGAAATTAAATTACATTACAGTATAAAATAATGTACATTTCACAAACAAAACCACGCTTTAAGGAACAACCGTCGTCATAACACGTGCATCACAAATATAACACCACGTTACATTTTGTTTTTTACAGTGCCACGGTTTTCCCCGATACCCTAGGACACCGCACAGAGGCGAAATCTGGCGTTCTTCTACCGAACGCTCATGTCGCCATCTTGAAACGCTCTGGGAGAGACGTCAAGGACAAGAATGCAAATCATCAAGGAGACATTCGCCCAGCCGATGCTACTTCAGAGGTAATATCTACATATATATGACATTATATGTCGCTGAATCTTAAAAACGGGTTGTTAAGCTATGTGCTTGTTACGTTAATAATTAGTATCATGGATTTCGCTTAGTGACGTGTTTTCTCTTTGCTTTGTGCAGCCTCCGACGACTTCTTACGAAGATATCTCAGCGCAAACAGTAACATCTGGAGAACAAGGTAAACAACAGTAAAAATACGTCAACGACTGTGTTTAACAAAATGGTTGCCTCAGCAACATGAATCAATCTTTACTATATCACTATAACAAAAATAATCCTATATGCACAGAATATAGATTTAAATGTGTGCGTGCGTGCGTGCGTGTGTGTACTTTCGGGTGAGCATGCGTGTGCTATGATAAGCATAAAGCTATGATGTACAAAAACAGCGTGCGGATTTGGAAATACCTCTGTAGTGACGTCACTTCTAGGATTTTCCTATCCGATTCCAGTGCGGATGGAGGGATTCGATTTTATGCATCCGCACGCGTGGAGAAAAACCCGCATCCGCATCTATAGGCCCTCCATGTGGAATCACTCCTACTAATTTCATCTAGGGACCATATCAATGTTTTTCATACTGCATCCGCATGCTGTTTCCATATGAAATCCAAGCTTTAAATCACATATTTTTTCGAAACGCAGGAAATACTATTACACCAATACCAATTGTGTTAATCGATGGCATAATACGTGTATAACTTTTTCGTCTTTAAATCTGGCATTGCATGCTGTTGATTTTTGTGCCCGATGCACGCTTTCATTTCGAAATATAGCACCAACTGAACATTTTTTAAATATCTTTGTCATTGCAAATCTGTCCGTAATTGTTTGTAAGTTCGTTCTTGTAATCGAGATTAAATGCTTTCACTATTTTTAGTATCCAAACTTGCTTACGTGCATTACAGAAGGCCTTTCTTTGAATGCACCAACTTTTAGTAGGTGTATACACAATACGATTGTGGTTTTATTATTGCAACGTCATCACAATGTATGGTAATACAGTGGAACTTCGGTATTAGGGTCACCCATAGGACTGGGCAAAGGTGACCTTAATAGTGAGGTAACCCTAATACTGAATATTGGGTCTGAATCATCATGGGAATTGGTAAAATTGCTCAGATACATGTGATTTTAATAGCAATGCATATTAAGCAAGTGCAGTGTTAATATCAAGTATATGTAGTGTCTAGATTATTTTTGGATACAGTTACAGGGTGTGCTTGTTTTCGTAAAATGTTAAGTACAGTGTACATGTACAGGGTTGTACAGAGAGAGCATGATGTTATGGAATGTAAGCTCTCTCTTGAAACGACTCTTATATTACGTCTCCATACATATGTCAACAACTAACAATTCGGAAATCATACTGCTATCTTCATTTATTGGTCAATTTGGCTTCTGACTACAGAAACAATGTCATTGCCAATTAAGCGTATTGTGTTGCCCGGACTATGTTTCGCCTCCTGAACCTACCTCTCCAGTTGGGCTCAGCTTTGTTATGTAAACAAGCAGTCAGACGTCTAATTATGAACACCCTATTGTTAGCACCAAGACCGATGGGGCTGGCTTGTTTATCTGGGAGATTTAGTAATCTGATTAGACCTTTAGTTCAAAGTGTTACCTAAAACCACTGACGATCATAAGTGCTGCGTCTTTCATAATGTTCTGAAGTTTACTGGCTTCTGCATAAACACGTCAGGATCGTGGCTTCTAATTACTATAACATTGTTGACGGTGCTTTGTTGCTCGGCCGTGACTGACCCTAATTGTGGGGTTCATCTGTGGGTAATTTGGCAATTTTGCACTCAGTTACTGACCGTATTAGCGAATAGCGAGGTCATCCTATTATCGGAACGAATGTCATATTCTTTACTGTGGAAATTGTTTGGGACTGACCCAACGTGACACTAATTCCGAGGTGACCCAACCACTGAGGTGACCCAATACCGATATTCCACTGTACGTGCAGAGACCAATCACTTGCCCACGTCTGCCTATATCGCAGTTTATTGTTTTCTCATTGAAACCTTACAGCTGATGACGTCACCAGAAATGGACCCAACTACTCGCACGCGATTTTCTACCTGTGCACGATCGTCGCGTCCTATGTTGGAATGCTGACCGTCTTCTCACTGCTCCTCGTGTGATCCACGCCTGTGACGTCACACCAAGACCACCGGATGTGGTCACAAATAGTGCCGTGTAACTTGTTACTGTCGAATGTAGGCGGACTGACGACATGTCACTTTTAGTGTGAATTGTAGCAAATTCACAAACTCAGTGTTATACAGTTCTCATAATGGTATAGCTCGTTAGTAGTTTTAATGGACGAAGTACGGATAGGGCCTATGTTGTCAGGTCGATGTGAGCAGGGCTGTAGATGCGGGATCCAGGCCCAGCAAACACATGACGTATCTGCATAATAACTATACGGTAACCTTTTTGTAAGTCTACACTCCATAATGCAATGTGATATTCACGTCAGCTTAAGGTGACGCTCAGACCTCACGTGTCCAGAACGTGGTGGCCACGTCGCGTTTTGGTGCGGTCACGTGGAGGTGTAACTGATACAGTACACGTGACGCATAGATCAACAACGTAAAGTCTTTGTTGGGTAAATAATTCCAACCAAAAATACACAGATCTACGACGTAAATGAATTATGTGTTGGGTAAATAAATCTAAACAAAACGTTTTGGTACCTTATCTTATCATGCAGCGGCCCTATGGATTCGTACATCGAAACCATCGACATTATACAATACAATACAATAAAATACAATACAATAACTTTATTGTCTGTTGGGTTACAGAAAATTTCCTATAGGCTTGTTCATATAAAATTGGTTCATTCATATTATGAATCCAATACAGATGTTTTACATTTCCCTGTGTGTAATGTTTTACTTCCCATAGTAGAATCAATGGACTAAAGGGTTGGTGTCTCTTCCGGACGACATATACGCAATGTGGCATGAACAAAATTGCCAAAGTTTCAAGAAACGGTAGAAGGTGATCTCAATCCCAGATTTTCTCCGTGGACAGACCAGGCTGTGAGGGGGCGCGATGGGTGCGGACGCACCCCGCCTTGACACAAAACAGTTCGGCTTGAGGTAGGAGTTCCGCTGTAGATGTGGGGTACATAAAAGGTGGCGTCATTCCACGGCGCATGGGTATTCTAATAATGCCATTCTTGTTATCTGAACGTGCTGCCACCTAGGACCTATCGATCTGGGGTGATTCGCCGGCTCGTCATAAATAGTCTCCGACTCTCGCGCGGCTGCATGACTTCGCCGAGAAAGTGTATCTCGCTTGCCCACCAATACCAGTGCTGTCCTCTAGTGGACTGTTTTGGTGTAATTGCAGTGTTTACTTCCGGGTAAAGTAACATTTCGAACGACGAACTTAGTTATCTGCAAACGCAGACATCAATTACTTAGTTATCCACCGATATGATCTAGATACAACCACGGTACGGCTTCTTATTCCTGTACAGTTGTTGCTGTATATTTGAGGATGCTAAATATTAATTTATTTATCTTTTAATCTCTAGCGCATCACCTATCATTTTAGACAAACAAAGTCAAACTCAAACTTCAAAGACAAAGTGCAGCATGAATCTCCGAGCAGACTCGATCTGCTCAACGAATGGTGGCTGCCTAACATAAAGAAGAAATATTGGCATCACTGTTTTAGTGGTTGCTTCACTCACTGTGTCAGTGTCACAGACACTGAGTGACAGACAGTTCGACAGTCAAAAAATGGTTCTTGTATTGTAATGTTATTATATAGTACATGATAGAGGCCTAGGCACGTACACTTTAATTTCCTGGAGTTATTGTCATTGTCATTGTTTAGCTGCATTTTAAGTCATTTCCAATCATCAGACATTGTCTGTGGTCGTTACTTAATAGATCATCAGTTGCCACTAATTTTGATTAAATAAACCAATTTAAACCATTTAATATAAACACCACTGTCACCAGTCAGATTGTTAAGGTAAACTTCCATCCTCTTTTCCAGAAATGGATCGCTATCCCATCAGGCAATGGGAGGCAAAGTACTACAACAACAGCACAAAGAAATGGGTGCTTGGGCATCTTTGCCTCATGGGTAGTTATGCCAACTTCTTCACTGCAAACAGAATCGATTCGCTACTCGTGCTTCGATATCGTAACATTATAGACGTGAAGAAAGCCTCAAGCATGCTGATTTTCAAAGCTCTAGTCATCAGGTGTACCTCCCATGAGGAATATTGGTTTGCATCATTAACTGACCGAGACTATGTTTTCAATCTCTTTGAACATTTCTGGCGAAACTGCCTCATTCCTTCAGCTTCACCAAAGAAGAACAATTTGCATGCAACACCACTGGGCCAAGAACTACTGCTGATCGCAGCAGACTCTCAGAAATCCCTTGGGCAAGCAAGCCAGATGCTTTCATGCCAGGGTGAGCAGCTTGGTCATGCCGCCGCGATGATGGTTGACCTCCACAGTGACCTTGATGTGGCAGAACCGATTATCAAATCACTTGACAGTTGGCTTGGTCGTTGGAACATGCCGTCATCCAATGAACCAGTCGAATTTATAAGTTGTTCAGCTGCACCAGTTATTAGGGAATTTCCCGTGTTATATCAGAGGGTAACTTCTTCCTCCGCATGTCTAAGACCAGGCCACTTGCAAGTGTCAAGAGATGGGCTTGTGATATTGGATGGCTCACACATACAGGAAGAGCATTTCAGAACTCGTGAAATATCTCGCATCCAGGTGGCGACACCGTGGGAGATTGTTGTCACTTGCGTGAAGCTAGGCGAGCCAGATCGCTCATTTCTACTCGTGTCTGCGCAGATGTCTGTTACACTACAGACATTAGATCGCTTCTTTAGACACAAGTTGCAGTTCGAAGATCCACCACAACATGTCAGCACACAAATCAGGCCTGAAGGTTTGTAACAACCAATCTCAAAAATACCTCTTCAATTAACCAATTTTTATTGTCCAAACCAATTACCCTCTTGTAATTTGACCTTTTTATCTGTTTAATATGAATATTGACCATGCAGTGGATGTTATTATATCAATAACATATAAATACAGAAAACAAATATGGTCCATTACAACACATTTGGACTAATATAATTCTAGAATAAATATGATTATATTTCGTGATTTTACAAAAAAACTCAATTAAATTATATACCGTTAAACTTTAATGCCATCCAAAAAATACATGTCAGTGTATGGTAAAGATGACTTGAACTGTTGAAAAATGGTTGTCATAGATCATGTCTATATCACACATGCATGCTCACACACACGTACATATACATGCAAGCATGCACACATGCTCACACACATGTACATATACATGCAAGCATGCACACATGTACATATACATGCAAGCATGCACACATGCTCACACACATGTACATATACATGCAAGCATGCACACATGCTCACACACATGTACATATACATGCAAGCATGCACACACGTACACACACCATATTAAAATATCTATTTAATTCTGGAAACTGAATTGCATTATTTTAAGCCAAGTCAATTTTGTTTCAGCAGAAGCACATGGTCTAATGGTGCCATCTAATGACCATGTTCTACATGAATATACACCTGATGACGTTGGTGAAACACAAGCCGTGTATATTGGCCAATCAGAGCAGAGTGAAGTAAGCGATCACGAAGTGGCACAGTTGACTGAGATGTTGGGGTCGATGAAGCTGACAGCTCTTGGCATTCAGGCAGAGCAGGAACGACAGATGGAAACAATCTCAGAACTGACGGATACTGTAGAACGTGGCAACATCAGACTGGAATCGGCTAACCAGAAAATGACAAAAATTATTTGATCTTGGATTGTGTCTTGACTTTATTGTCACTGTGTCAGTATTTCTGTGATTTTTACAGTATCCTATATTTATTGCTTATTGTGAAAGTATTGGTATTAATGTCATACATGTCAACATCCTCTATAGTATGTAGCATAATTGCATTATGTCTTAATTTAGATTTATCTCATTATAATATAATATAATTAATTGACAGTTTGCCTTTCAACATAGTATTGTTCCATAGACATACCTGTACTGGTAGTTAATTTATTATTCCCAAGATTGGTTTTCTGCCGGGCAGAAAGGTATTTCTGCCATGCAGAGGGCAGAAATATGGTAGACAGTATTTCTGCCAGGCAGTAGAATGTCTAGTCAATAGAGCAATACCATCTATGTGCAGCCTGAATAAGCATATGAGTACATTCACATGAGTACAAGTACATTGGGTGCTAGTAGCGTGAATATGTTTTAAAATAAAAAAACAAACACATCAGAAGGATGTTATACGTAGATAAAAGGGTTGGACTCTCGGTAAGCCAAAGGACTTCCTTGTCCACCTGTCATCTAGAGTTCATTCTCTGGGTGGCAATCTTGTTAAATCTATAACATAGTTTGGTCTTAGCCTTGCAGTGCTTGTCTTTCCCTGGTGATTTCCTGGTTTAGATACAGTGGGTACCAGTATTGTGCTAGATCAACTTATATGTGTACTTAATTTCTTGTGAGATAGTCAAGTCATTGATCTACAGTGCACAGTAACCAGACATAATCCTTAGGGGCAAAATCACACCACTTGCATTCATGTGTGGATTTTGTTGTGCCCATGTGTACAGGACTTGTCACCTGACCACACGTGGGCTGCAGCATTCCTTTGTTCAGTATTTCTCTTATCTCTGCTCTCTCAGTCCTTGTGTACCCTGGTTTCATTACCAGCCTAGAAGTTGGCTGGTAATTAAAACCAATTATCACCTGGTGATCTTGTGGAAAGCCTGGTTTTGAAGCACCTGGCCACTCTTGTATCCAACTAACCAGGCTAGCTGCTAGAGTTTGCTATTGTTTCAGAGGTTTAGTAAACTTATACAACATGTTTGCTAACTGTCTGTGTCTTAATAACTTGTTGGGGCTGGCTCCACAATATAACACAGTTATGGCACAAGAAGGAAATGTGATTGTTTATATTGATAGTATAATAAATAAGTATAAAAATATGACTATTTTGGGGGGAATTTCTGCCCTAAAGGCAGGAACTAGGGGAGAAATGTATTTCTGCCGCACGAGCAGAAAGTATTTCTGCCACACAGTTTCTACCATGAGGGCAGAAATGTGCCAACCCTGATTATTCCTAATAACAACTAAAAAGGCAGGTCAGATACATATGTGTAGGTATGGCAAAAAAATGTGATACAGTAGTCGTTTCCAATGGATGATTGTATAAAATTAGTCTATAGCCAATAAAATTTTGTGAATGAAGCTAAACGAATGAGTTATGACATTATGACATTTACTAGCTGAGTACCTGGCGTTGCCCGGGAAAAAAAGGCAGTCATATACACCCTCAAATCATTTGCACTGAAATCTAAATATGTATTGTTGACATAATTATGAACACTGAAAATAGACGAAACCTCAAATGTTGGGCATTTGAGTTCCAGACACCCCAAATCCATCCCAAATGTATCCGCGTTAATAAATTGTAACTGGTCACTGGCCTAGTTGTTAGGACAACCTTTTGCCAGAAATCGCATGCAAAACCCGTGTAACTGACGTAACCGCAACAGGCAACGTCCAGGATTTTGTAACGTTAATAACATAAAAGCTAATATATTTGTCTGAATACACACAGTGACACATTTGTACATGGAATAATTACCTGTAGAATGATATAGAAAAACATTAAATTCCGAGGCTGGAACTCCACGGTATTGTTGCAGTGTGTTGTTTGCCAGAAGTTACACGTGCTCACGGGTCTGACGCGATGAAATGCGAATGTGACCAGTGACATGTAGACCTGGTGTATATTAAACGCTGATGATTTTAAAACGTCAATAACTAACAATATATGCATACATATAGCGACATATTTGTGATGGCATGATTATTTTTATGATGATATAGAAAAACATTAAATTCCGCGGCTGGAACTCCATGTACAGCCTTTTGAAATATTGAACCTCAAAGTTCTCCACCATGCAAGATTTCAGCCCGATACATGCAAAACATGACGGAGATGTGGGTGCACATACAAACAGAGGACGAACTGTTTTATAATATAGATTATATAGTCTGGATGCATCTAAGGCCTTTGACAGGGTGAACCATGTCAAGCTATTCTCAAAACTACTTAAGCTTGGTGTTCCCAGTTGGATGATAAAAGTAATGTGTCAGTGGTATTGCATTCAGTCTTTGTGTGCAAGATGGGGCTCAGTATTCTCTAACTTCTGTTCTCTCAATAATGGTGTAAGACAGGGTGGTATGCTATACCCATTATTTTTTAATGTATATATTAATGACCTCAGAGTGTCACTTTCGAGACTACCAGTGGGATGTTGTAGTGGTAACACCATCATTAATCACCTGTTGTATGCGGATGATATTGTTTTCCTTGCTCCCTCCGCCAAGAGCTTACAATAGATGCAAGCTATTAATTCATATGGATGCAATAATGATAATAAAATTATTATGTTTAACAGTAAAAAATCTCAAGTAGTGTTTTTTGATACTGTGAAGATAGGTCAGGTAGCAAATATAATGTTGGGGGAACTCTGTTAAATGTGACTAAGTCCTATAAGTATCTTGGTCATATAATAACTGATACTGATATAAAAGCTAAACAAGGGAGCCTTTATGGCAAGCGCTATGTTTTGCTTAGAACATTTTATTTTTGTTCTAAGCAATTTAAAAATAAGTTATTATCTTGCTATTGTAGTAATGTGTATTTATGTCCATTATGGGTTAAATGTCGAAAGTGGTCATTTCAGCGTTTCATTGTATCATACAATAATGCATACAGGATCTTACATAACCTGCCTATGAGATGCAGTGCAAGTATCATGTTTGCCACTGTGGTTCTTGACAGTTGTAACACTCATATTAGAAAATGCATTTACAATTTAATGAGCAGGTTATCTATTTCCACCAACTTAATTGTTCAGTGCACTCTTAACAGTGATGTATATACCACTTCTGCCTTACACAGAACATGGATAGGTGCATTATATAATATTTCGTAGTGGTGCTCTCGCCAGACCTCTCTGTCTTGGGCTTTCCTTGCTGCTGTGCCCCAGGTCAGCCCAGCAGTCTTTAGTTCTTCAATTGTTCGTTGCCAAGTTGTTTTCGGTCTGCCTCTTTTCCTATACTGCTTGGTGGAATCTTGTGTTGGAAATGGTCTCGGGCCAGTATACTTTCATTATCTTCCTAAGGCAGGTGTTGTGGAAGCTGGAGAGTCTATTGGTGTCTTTCTGTGTCATGCGCCAGCACACTGAGCCATACAGGAGCACAGAGAGGACATTGCTCTTGTAGATTGTTAGTTTTGCTTTTTTGGAGTATACTGAGGATTTCCATAGCCATTGCAGATTTACAAATGCTGACCTAGCTTTTCCCAATCATGTTTTAATGTCATCTTCTGCACCTCCTTGGAGACTGATGATGCTGCCCAGGTCGTTTTATAGTTATGCACATATTTAATTACTGTACTATGGACATACTTTATACTGTTATATACATTGATGTCTGAAATAAATGTTTATTATTATTGCATGTTGCATGCAAAATCAGATTATTACCATTATCAGTCACTAGTGGGAATCCCATGCAAATTTTAATATCTGTATCTGAGCATGACTAGTGCAAACAAATCTTGGACAGATCAGCATTACACCAAAATGGAGATCAAGGTCGCTCCCAAATGATGACTTCAACACAAAAATTGTCGCAGAAAAAAAATTATGTTACTGGACAAACAACAACAAACAAGTTCCCTTCTATCAATGGGCAATGTTGTATACAATTATTTGGCCTAAATTAACCACAAATTCCAGGAAGAACTCATCAAAGTCACCTTTTACTTTAGCAGCACCTGTTGAAGATATTTCAAATTAAAAAGTCAAAAACTGTTATAAATTGCATGAGAAACTCTATCTTGATAATATGACATATTTGACATTTTTCTGATATACCTACCATGATGACATGAACTCTCTGAAATCCATTGTCAACTGGTAAACTATGAAAGTTGCAATGTACAGTTATAAATTAATGGTCAGCTCAAACACATGATATCGCTATCGCCTATTGTATGGTATGTACAAATACGTGTTCAGTTCGAACGGGTGTTATCTGTCTTTGACAACCGGCTAGTGGGGTGATTCTTGTGTGTTTATTAAGTGCCTGCAAACCTCGTGGTCTTGTCCGGACGTTTAATAGCAACATGTCGACGGTAATGACCGCCTTGTTTCCTTATAACTAACCTGTGATGGCATCAAACAGGGATTCGAATAGTACATGCATCACTTGCCACCCAATGGGCGTTTCACACCAAATTGGCGGCCTGGCCTTGGCTGGGTGGGGAACAGCCCGTGGCGCGGCTGTACTGTAGCCACGTAGTCGTAGTATTATAAGAGTACAGGGCATAGTAAGAGTATAGGGCGGAAATTGTTAAAAGTACACCTTGGAATAATAGTGTAAACCAGTAATAATGTGGAATTAAGTTGCAATGTGTGTATTTATAATTTTAATTGGTGTCCTTTTGAATTTGACAATGCAACAACATAATTATATGCAAACAGGAGTTGCCTACATCAAACAAACAATAATACTGTATATTAAATTAAACGTCGAAACAAAACTCCAGACATAACGCTCCATTTAGTTTGTCTCAGTGATTAGTAGTTTAACACTAACTGATATATGTTGAAAACAGCAAATGAAATATCTATAAATAGTATAATTGTTAGTATTACATTAATAGAAACAATGCCAAATTGTGCGGGATTCCACCAAACCTGCCACCTCTAAATACATAAATGGAGTGATCCACGAAGGCTTGTTTACCATGTAGCTCTGCCGCATAGCATCGAGGTCACTACTGCATTAAAGGTTGTCTGGTGACGTCACGCCACGTGAATTGGTCGAGTTGCAAATTTGCCCGCGAAACGTTAGTCATGCTTTATCGCCCAGCCCTATACTGCAAGATTTATTAGCCATAATACTAACTCCTAATCACAACATGATCCCAATAAAACATAACAAACCTTTATATTTTACACACAGGTTCCCGAAGTACTCGTTTTGTGCATACGTGTAGTTTTTCAATTTGTTAGTACAGTCGCGCCTCATTATAACGCGGTCGTCGGGGTCCACGAAATTAATCCGCGTTATAAACGGGACGCGTTATAAATGTGGCGAGTTCTCGTATCTGCCGTCAGGGGCGCTACAACGACGACCGACACCACTGCTGTACGAAGAACGCCATCGTCGCATCGAAGCCAAAGTGTGCACGTCGCGCAGTCTATAAGCAGTTTATGAAGCTTATTAAACTGCCAGCCAACGTCAATGTGTATTCTGTTTAAATGTCGTACACTGTTGGACTGAATAAAATTGATGAATTGTGTACCGGTTTTAAATAAACAACGAACCAACAAGCCACGGTCAACTGAACGATAATATGGTACCGCTGACGTAAGATCTAAAATAATGACCTGGCACTCGGCAGCCGAATACGCAAATGATTTAACAAACGCTGTGTTAGAGTTGATTAAGGATTTAAAGCTATAAGTACGCTCACAATTGGCTTAACTTCGTCTTTCAATCAAAATACCAATTTAGAAAGCACATTTACCGTGCCGAACAATATTACAATTCACCAATTCATATGCGGTTGACGAATTCATATTTTGGCGCACCAGTACAGGCAGTAGCTTTGCGTTCATTTCAACGAAAAGCTAATATTTGTTACGCAATGTTAGCTTACTGATCTTGCCTACTAAGCTGTATTAAAACTTATTTAACCCATTCTTAAGCAAGACGTATTTGTGAATTTCAATTGCACTTTATAAATCCGCCTGGCGCCGAAACCAGGCGAACTCGCAATCCGCGGAAGCCATGGCATGAGCATGACTAGCAGATTGGAAACGATTCGTTTGATGTCGGCACAAAACAAACAATACTTAGCTCCACATTTACTCTTCCTAAAGTTAAAATTGACCATAATTATAGTCAAAGAAATTTATACCTTTGATAGCATTGGCAGTGCAGAATAAACAACGGCAACGTATAGTGACGCGCCTCGCACTTGATTCGTTGCAGTTGTACGTCAACGTTAAATTTATTGTCCGCCAACTAGTCTTTCAAATATACACACGTCATGGACAAAGACGGGGATAACTTCACACAAAACAATCGGCAGTTATTACTGTGTTAATATAGTTTGTCATAGTGCCCATTTTCCCCCTGGCGGCAGAAATTCGGGGTCCACGACCGACCGCGTTATAACCGAATCCGCGTTATAACGGGGCGCGTTATAACGAGGCGCGACTGTAAAAAGATTGTTATCTGCCATGATTGGCATGATGACCGGAGTAAACAGCGTCGCCGTAAGAACGAAGAGCACTGCGCGTTCGGCTTTGTCGATTCGCCGGCAAGAATAATTTATATATATATACATAGTTCTCAGAACATTGTATCGGTGATGCAAATAAATACATGTAGTGCCTAATAAAAAACGTATAAGATGGAACCAACAACAGTAAATAACGTTGACCCAAATAAAAAACTAGGGTGGAACTGCCAGCATTAAATAAGTGTACAGACCCGAATAAGACCGTATAAGCTGGCATTTTTTGTCCAGATAAATAGCCGTACATATACGCTTATTTGGAATGCAATAGTACTGTCCTGAGCAGGTGAATTTGGTAATCAAATAATTTCTCAAAAATACACTGCCCTTTTTTCGTCTGTAATGAAACAGGAAGTATAACTGGGAAATGACCCCAAATAGACATGGTAATTTGGGAGAAAAACATTGAAATTAACATTGTAGAGGCACTCCTATCTCAAACACTGTACAATATCTTTTTGTAATTCGTCTACGTGTTTGGTTTTGTATACATATTTCAAAAGTGCCACCCTACTTGACAGGCCACCATATGAGTAAGCATTTTACTGTTGGAGAATTTCTAATCTAGCATATCTACACTGTACACACTTTCTCATCTGGCATGTATGGACACAAATTTTCCAGAAAGTCCAAATTTCAATATGTGTTCTGTAAATGTATTAAATGCAGGCAGTTGATATGTTGCATTTAGATTTATATTGATTTTTTTCCCTAATAGACAACTGTAAATATACACGTCATGAGACCTTAAAGTGTGCATTCCTCAAAGGCCAGATGTCTTGATGAGTTCAAATGCATAATATTACACAACCCAAATACACAGCAGCACGTGATGATGTTAAAGTTTCCGTTGCCAGGGACTTTAATTGGGGTCAATCTACAGTTAGTTTTTTCATTGGTTACCATGTAAGCATTTTGTATGATTAAAAGAAAACGTGACCTACAAAAATTCTGACACTTCTTACCTGCTGTTGTCATCATCTCATTGACATGCTAATCGAGTTTAGTCAAAATTAGGTATTTCTTGCTCTCGTAAAATGCCTGTATGTATGACACCCGTCAATATTTACGAATGGATGCAGGCATTACTCCGGCTAAAGGGTCATATTGCTGCCAAGTATCCTTCTGCTTAGTAAAATTGGCTAAAAATACACCATTTACTGTCAACACCTTCTACAATCACATGGAAATCTGCCTAGTCAAATGCACTTATGTCAGAGCATGTGAATTTGGTAAAAAATCATTTCTAAAAAATACATCGCCTGTAGCGAAACAGGAAGTCTAACTGGGGCATGACCCCTGTACCTGTAGTGGGTGTGTATTCATGGCAGAATTGCCATTCGTTTAATTAAATTAGTGCCTGAGAAAGCAGGACGGGGGTAGCAGTCAATAATTCATATGATTGTGTATTATCACGTGTATGAAACTATGATTTAACATACTCACAGACTAGCAGGGCTGGTTTCTCATTCTTTTTCAAGTCTATACTAAAATAAGTCAACTAAGTGAGTTACTAAGTCCAAGTTACCACTACTAGCGTTGCTAGGTCTCAAGTCTAAACTCCAATTAACATTGGCGTCAAAAATTAATAATACAATATCCTGACAGGACTTCAAAATTATGCCTTAAGGTCTGCCAATTATGAAGCAAAAAGGCATAGCATTTTTGTGTGAAAGAACCAGCTGAACAAGAGAGGATTGGTGCAAGTCACAATTGACAAACAATCTGTCACACAGCCACACACTGAGGGGTGCACTCGCCTCAAGACCAAGTTAATGCTTAAATGGTCATTGTCTGTACATTTCTTTGGGGAGGGAGTGGTCAGTGAAAATTTTTTCAGCAGAGCACCTACATATATACATTTTTTGGCCTTAACATGCTGCCTAGGCTCCGGCCTTTCCCTAGTAAATGACCAAAGGTTGGTGTATGACACACAGTTCCTGATAAGAGGATACAAATGTGCACCTGCATCACACGACTTGCTGTCAATTACATGTAGCATTACTACATGTAGCAGCCCAGGCTCTAGTGCAGTAGAGCTCTGTCAAGTGGTGCTCATTCACTGGTCTCATAGCTATTCATAAAAGTCATTGATGTCTATGCAACAGCCATAATAATCAGAAATTGGGTAATTTCTTCTCGGTTCTCACAGTATTTATGTATTAAATAATATAACTAGTGTTATTACACTGACCTGAAATTAATCAGTGCACTCCTTGATCCTTGAGCTGGTACCAAAATGGTTTTGACAAGGTGCGATATGGTTGGTATACTTTGCCAGGTAGTAATAGCAGATCGTGTAGTGACTAGCCCTAGAGTCAACCAGGGGTTAACATATACTTTTATGACAAGGTTTTTTTTAACATCACATTTAAGTAAGAAGCCAGGTCCAGGTAGCAGATACATTTTCCTGGCAATATGTACAGGTAGGAGAATATAACTAGTATGTTGCTATTCATCATTTTTGATAAAAGCTTAATGATAATTAATCTTAACAATTGTAGGAAATTTTTATTAACTTATTATTCATACTTTAAACATGTTCCTTGGGTAAGCCATGTAAATTATTTGTAACTATGTCTTACATACTTGTGCAAACATTTACAAAACATCATACTGCAGAAGTTTCTGTTGGTCAACTGATACCTGAGGCAACAATGGTTTGTTATTTAGGAGTTCACAGAAGCCGCTGAAAAGGTCAAGAATCTGAAGACGAAACCTAATGATTCAGAAATGTTGGAAATATATGGGCTTTACAAGCAAGCCACTGTTGGTGACGTCAACATAGGTAAAACACACTGTGTGATAATTGATTGGCATATAAAAAACACAAAATATACCTTGTATTGTCAGTGTAATCTTGTACACGCGGGATCAGTCAAGTTGTCTTGTCAGTGGGTCAGGTTAAATGAAAATGTTATAATTTGTGGATGCGCTAGCATTTAAATGGTTCAAAGTATTTAAATAAACTCCATTAAAACAATAATTATTGCTAAGATGACACTGACTAAATGTTGTTTTAATGGTGTACATTATCTCATTTGACAGTTTACTGTTTAATTTGAATGTTTTGACTAGTATTTTGTGTTTACATTGCATGTTGAGTGGACAATAAACATAAATAAATCAGATTGTATTTTGTGGTTTAATAATACACATCTTGGTGGATTATATATTAGAGATTACATGATTTTACATTATAATAAAGGTGTTCGTACATAATATTGGCAGATTTTATTTGTATTGAAATATTTATTGGTGTTCATCTTTCAGAACGTCCAGGGATGTTCGACATGAAGGGCAAGGCAAAATGGGATTCCTGGAATGGCAGGAAAGGTAGTTACTGCTCACTGTGGCTGTTACATTGATCAGTAAATACGGGGCAGGGGGCCCCACATTCCTATATATTTTAATTGCAATTCCTGTTTGCTTTCCTAATAATTATGGTAATTTCAAGATTTCTTGCAAGCGACAACGTTAGATTTGGTGTAGATGTCAATAACCACATATACATAGGACTTTGATTGGGATATGGCATGAGTCACCAATGTACAGTGTGTGTGGGACCACTGTGTGTCCTGCATGTAAATTTCATGTGGCAATACAGTGTGTTGACAGGAATATCCAAAGAAGATACCATGTGACGACGGTGTATTGAACTATATTTGTGTTGACACGAATGTCCAAAGAAGATACCATGTGACGGTGTATTGAACTATGTTTGTGTTGACACGAATGTCCAAAGAAGATACCATGTGACAGTGTATTGAACTATGTTTGTGTTGACTCGAATGTCCAAAGAAGATACCATGTGACGGTGTATTGAACTATGTTTGTGTTGACAGGAATGTCCAAAGAAGATACCATGTGACAGTGTATTGAACTATGTTTGTGTTGACAGGAATGTCCAAAGAAGATACCATGTGACAGTGTATTGAACTATGTTTGTGTTGACACGAATGTTCAAAGAAGATACCATGTGACGGTGTATTGAACTATGTTTGTGTTGACACGAATGTTCAAAGAAGATACCATGTGACAGTGTATTGAACTATGTTTGTGTTGACAGGAATGTCCAAAGAAGATACCATGTGACAGTGTATTGAACTATGTTTGTGTTGACAGGAATATCCAAAGAAGATACCATGTGACGACGGTGTATTGAACTATATTTGTGTTGACACGAATGTCCAAAGAAGATACCATGTGATGGTGTATTGAACTATGTTTGTGTTGACAGGAATATCCAAAGAAGATACCATGTGACAGTGTATTGAACTATGTTTGTGTTGACAGGAATGTTCAAAGAAGATACCATGTGACGGTGTATTGAACTATGTTTGTGTTGACAGGAATGTCCAAAGAAGATACCATGTGATGGTGTATTGAACTATGTTTGTGTTGACAGGAATGTCCAAAGAAGATACCATGTGACAGTGTATTGAACTATGTTTGTGTTGACAGGAATGTCCAAAGAAGATACCACGTAAGAGCACATTTAACTGTATGTTCACAGAAATGCAGAAAAAGATACGATGTGACGGTACATTGCATAGGCGGATGCAGTAGACCTTTTTGAATGGGCCTACGTGCCCCCCCCACTACTCTATGGATCTGCCCCTGCAGTGAACTACATTTATGTTGCCAGGAATGTCCAATGAGGATGCCATGTGACAGTAGACTGAACTCTGTTTCTGTTGCCAGGAATGTCGAACGAGGATGCCATGTGACAGTAGACTGAACTCTGTTTCTGTTGTCAGGAATGTCCAACGAAGATGCCATGTGATAGTAGACTAACTCTGTTTCTGTTGCCAGGAATGTCCAACGAGGATGCAGAGAAACAGTACATTGAAGTGGTGAAGAGACTCATTGAGACGTACGGCTTATAATGCACATTTATCAGCACTGTGTGCCATTCAATATCGACATCAGTGGCCGTCGATAAGATCTGTGTCGTGCATTGGTCAAATGATGTTGGTTGCAGTAATATATTTTGTGCTTAGGTCAAGGCCAGTATTTTGATCTCGTGCTTTCATTGATGCTTTAATATAATGATTGAAATTGCTGTGGTGTTGTATGATTTCTTTGGCATTACCACTAACTAACTAGATGCACACTGCATTAGCTGTACTGGACATTACCACTAACTAACCAGATGCTAGATGCACACTGCATTAGCTGTACTGGACATTACCACTAACTAACCAGATGCTAGATGCACACTGCATTAGCTGTACTGGACATTATATTATATTTGTAATTCTTTTTTCACTATTCATAGTATTGCTGAATTATTAAACTACTTTAGATTGATGCTATATAGTGGACAGTCAATAATGGCCTGTAGATGATTGTGTAAATTAGTCACACATGGTATTTTACAGAAATTTATCATTCCAACATTGTCATTGGTTTTTGTAAGTTTTATTTGTTGTGACCTTGATATTTCTTGCAAATCATGAAGAGATTGTGTTTGTTTTTGATGAATTAATGGTACATGATTGTAGTGATCATGTGTAAATAAAAAGGGGTACAACGTTCTGTTTGTGTTTTTTACAGGAATGAGTAGTACATTATTAGTTCCTCCTCGGTTTAATTTGTTTGCATGTCTTATTTCATAACAAATCAAACATCATCATTGTGACAGCAGATCCAGTCCGACTATCTTCATTTCCCATTTTATTATCGGATACATCAATGTTACC
This sequence comes from Escarpia spicata, assembly GCA_963995525.1. Lineage (NCBI taxonomy): Eukaryota > Metazoa > Annelida > Polychaeta > Sabellida > Siboglinidae > Escarpia > Escarpia spicata. The sequence continues at coordinate 67,678,912 of OZ023205.1, read as the reverse complement.
AACATATATCAATTAAACTTAACAATTTAAGACTTGATAAATGTTAATTAAATAGCGATTAATCACACAATCTAATTGCGAAATGTTTGGCATTGTCCCTGCTGTGGGAACCCAATCTCGGCAGTACTGCAAATTTAACTAATGGTTAGTCGCCAGGTGACAGCACCGCTGTACCTGTCAACAAGGAGGTGCTGCCAATGCGGACTTGATGTAACTTTAAACTGCATAGAAAAACATTCGTAAATTATCTATCTACATGTCCCGTATCTACTTGAGTTACCACCGCACAACAAGTTGACATGCATTAAACCTCTGACTTGAGGTTCGTTTCACACAACAGCCACTACAAAAAGTTAGCCGAACATCATGGCGGACCACACGATAAAGTTAGCCGAACATCATGGCGACCACACGATAAAGTTAGCAGAACATCATGGCGATCACACGATGTATCGTAAAAATCATAAAAAAATTAATCAAATAGGCAAATGTTGGGCACCACCTAGTGTACCGACTTGAATTCCCCCCATCAACTACACCCATCCACGGCGTACACCATTTAAACGACAAGCTATGGCGTGGATCGAGCTGTCAAAAGAAAAATGATCCTTGAACTCAAGAAAGGCACAAAGTGTGGACTATTAACGGCAGAATTTTCTGCACACTACGAAAATGGCACTGAATTTTAAGTGAAGAAGTTCATAGACTCTCCTGATGACTTGTTTAAATTGGGCTGGTCAGAAGATAAAGTCATCCGACTAGGACTTTTCCAGTAATGAACTGATCTACAAATTGATGTGAACATTACCACTTGTAAATACACCGAGACAATGGCAGAGATGACAATTTTTTTCATGTGCAAACAATTTATTCGTAGTGATTCAAATTCATTCAATACAGTGTACATGATGTGAATTGTGGACACGTAGAGAATGTACTAAGTTAACAAAACGGGAATTCAAATATAAAATAAAAACAGATGTTAGATGGTTTTGTCCATGTTGTATCAATATATAACATTTTCAAGCAATTAGTGATCATGAACTTATCAACACAAAACATGATATTAATATCAGTCTCTTTAATCTGTACGAGCAATGCTCGGAGCTTTACTATATGAGAATACAACTGCTGTGACTTTGAAAGAAACATTGATCCAAATAATAATGTTTACAATAATGTCAGACCACTCTGTAATCGGTATACTGAAGAACAATTAACTAATATTACTAACAATTACACTGGTTTATCATTTATTCATTTCAATGCTCGCGAACTCTGGACATTTTTTGGACACAATTGAAAACCTTGTAAATGAATTTGTAACCCCTTTTGACATAATCGTCATCACGGAAACTTGGCTTGATACCAAAGACTGTTTTGACATTATGTTACAAGGCTATGGTGTAAGACATGTGATGAGATACAACAGGAAATCTGATGGAGTAGCATTAGACATAAACCAAAACATTATTTATTAGACAGTAACTAATATGTCAATGGTGGTTGATAATATAACGGAATGCATAATGATAGAATTACGCTTCAGTAAAGGGAAAACTGGCAAGACCACCGTTAGAGTGGGGCTGCACCAGGGGTCCTCACGGAGTCCTTACCTGTTTGACTTGATTATGGATGTGTTGGGACGGGGCATCAAAGAACAGTCCCCCTGGTGTATGCTGTTTGCAGACGAGAGTACCAGAAGAGAGGAGGTGGAAAGGAAGCTCGAGGAATAGAGAAGTGCAATGGAAGAGCGAGGACTAAAGATTAATAGAAAGAAGACGGAATACCTGAGGTGCAACGAAAACAATTACCTAGAGATCCGGTTACAGGGCGAGACAGTGAAGAGAGTGAAGACATTCAAATATCTAGGATCGACATTGGCGGATGATTGAGAATAGGATGCGGAAGTCACTCATAGAGTGCAGAGCGGGTGGAAGAACTGGAAGAGAGTATCTGGAGTGCTGTGTGACAGAAGAATGAACGTGAAGATCAAGGGAAAAGTGTACAGGACAGTGGTAAGGCCAGCACTGATGTACGGGGCGGAGACATGGGCGGCAAAAAAGACACAAGAAAAGAAGTTGGATGTCGCAGAAATGCGAATGGTACGATGGATGTGCGGAGCCACAAAGTTTGAAAAGATAAGAAACGAAAGAATCAGAGGGAAAATGAAAGTGGGGGAAATATCAAAGAAAGTCCAAGAAAGTAGGTTGGGATGGTATGGACACGTGATGAGAAGAGATGACGATTATGTAGGAAGGAGAGCGATGGGAATGAAAGTGCAAGGGAAGAGGAGGAGAAGAAGGCTGAAGAGGAGGTGGTTGGACAGTGTGAGGGCAGATCTCAGGGAGAAGGGACTGTCGGGGGAGGAAGTGTACGACCGAGCGACATGGAGGCGAATGTCATCATACATCGTCCCCACATAAAATTGGGACAAAGAGGAAGAAGAAGAAAGGGAAAACTGATTGTTACTTGTGTATACAGAACATGTGGTTCTGGCATTGACACCTTCACTTACTAAATACAGTTGCATATGAAAAAAGTTAAAAACAATACTAAAACGGTATTTCTCTGTGGTGATATAAACATAGATCCCTTGAAATACAATAGTAACTGCAGCACAACACAGTTCGTGGACACAATGTTTTCATTAGGAACATTCATAGTGGTTTACTTATAAATGATGCAAGTGACCACTTGCCAGTATTTACTATATTGAAGTATCAAGATATCAAAAGACCCTCTGTGTCAAAGTATGTGCATGTTAGAAAATTAATGTATTAATGCTTTTAAAGACAGCCTGTTATCAATAAACTGGGAACCTGTAACAAATGAAGAGGACGTAAATATACCTTGTGCCAATTTCGTAGACACTTTTGCAAGAATTTAAAGAAATGATGTGTGGATGAAAACAATCGTCCTACCAAACCTTGGTTTACAAATGGGCAATGTAATGCTAGTAGAAAGATAATCTTTATAAAATGTTTTTACAAAACACAACAACAAGCGCAGAAGTCAAATTGTCATAAATACTCGGAGCCAGTAAAAAGACATATTTCAACAAATTATTAGAAAAACAAAACAATATTAAGGGAACTTAAAAGATACTGAACACTGTTATTAAGAAAAGTAAATCAAATACAACCTATCCAGATAGTTTTGAAAATAATGGTATCACAATAAAATAGAAGAAACACTGTGCCAACGGGTTTGTAAATGTAGGACCTAAACTAGCAAAAAACATAAAAACACTAGAGAAAAACTTTAAAGTCATAGGTGTCAACATCAGCTCATGAAAAAGTGAGAAAGTGCGCGAACACTAATTCTAAAGGAAACGACATTTGCGCAATAAAAATAGCACTAATAAACACACAGTAAAAGTGTCAATGTGAAATCGTTCCAGCCATGCAAAGAAACCCAAATAAGAAAGACAGGGATTCATTGTGACCAATTCTTGGCCTTATATTGCGATACACTATCAAACAGCTATCACAGGTGCAGTCACGTACTGCAGTGTCCCTGATTGTATATGTAGGTCGCCGACTTGGCACAGCGTAGAAGCTTCTCAGTGCACTGGAAGTCGGCTGCGCATTCATCACTGTTCCACTTTACAATGAGCAGTGCACACAAAGTATCCCGATCCAGCTCAGAGCGAAAGCTGGTGGCGATCTTCCGCACCTGAGAAAATACTCTCTCACTGCTCGCGTTGCATGAGGGCACAACAAGCAGCATCTTCATCAGATGGGACAGATGCTGCCCCTTCGCTACTGACTCGTATACCGGGAAACGCCCGCACCCATTCTTGATTGAACACGCAGCCTCCACCGCTCAGTTTTCGTCTCTTCTTCGCATTCGCGACACACTCAGCCCCACTCAGCCGCTTCGCCATCTTGAAGGAAGTTTCCGTCAACCGCCGATAGCGAAGTCACGTGCTCGCGCGCGCGGGAAAAACGTTCGTTCGCGATCACACACTTTCATACAACTAGCAGCGCACTATAAATAAATACATTTTATCGTCGATTTTTTCGGAGGCGAAATGTACAAAAAGGCGGGACATTTTCACAGAAAAGCGGGAATTCCTGCCCGAAAGCGGTACTGTTGACACCTATGAAATGTATCTGATTATTTAGAAAGTCATAATCCTAAGACAATGTTTAAATGGTGTAACAGAAAATGAAATAAACGATATTGTTAGAAATTGTAAAATTACAAAATCTACAGGAAATTACAACATAGATATGTCCAAAAAAATCGGTACTGTTGACACCTATGAAATGTATCTGATTATTTAGAAAGTCATAATCCTAAGACAATGTTTAAATGGTGTAACAGAAAATGAAATAAACGATATTGTTAGAAATTGTAAAATTACAAAATCTACAGGAAATTACAACATAGATATATCCCAAAAAAATAAAAGGTAATTTCTCACATTGTGAAGCCACTTATTCACATATGCAATAACTCCTTTAAACAATGTACTTTTCCAGATAGACTGAAAATAACAAAGGTAATTCCTCTCTTTAAAAGTAATGATAAGCATGTTTTTTTCTAACTACATACCTATTTCTCTTTTACCAGTTTTCAAAAATCCTAGAAAAGCTCAATAATACTAGACTAGATGCATTTAAAAAAAAAAACAGTATCCCAAGCAACAGTCAGTGTGGTTTTAGATCCAGTATGTCCACGTCATTAGCCCTACTTGAATTCACAGAAGAAATTACATCAGCACTAGATAATAAGAAATGTACTATTGGTGTTGTTATAGACTTACACAGGCTTTGACACACTTGATCATTAATTGCTATTATCAAAGTTAAATCAAATATAGAATAAGAGGTATTGCGAATGACTGGCTCACTAGTTATCTACAAAACCGATTACAATATGTTACATTTCATAGCTGTGATTCTGACTTATTAAAAGTCACCTGTGGAGTACAAGAAGGCTCAGTCTCAGAGCCTACATTAGTTATACTGTATATCAATGACATATGCAATACTTCAACGTTACTGAAATATATCTTCTTTGCAGATGACACAAGTATTTTCTATTCTGGAAGTGATCCTGTTCACAGAAATATAAGTAGTGAACTGGATAAATTGAACACATGGTTTGCAGTTAGTAAACTATCTCTAAATCTATCAAAAACAAATTTTATGTTGTTTAGTAATTTCAAAAAAAAAATTATATAGAAATAAGCATTAATAAAACTAAGATTGACATGGTGTATAAAACTAAATTTCTAGGTGTATTAATATATAACAAACTCAACTGGAAAGACCATGTATGCTAACATATAACAAGCCCTGACGTCTCCCCGCGAAAAAGAAAAAATGAAACGCGCGTGACACATGTGTCAAATGCTCCTTGTTCTAGCGACCAATCACGAGCGCGCAGGGCGTGGCTTAAACGCGCCTGTTAGCTTTTCATAAATGAATCGCAAAAAGCGCGGATGTTAGAACTTATGCTTGGCCAAATCGCAAATTACTGCCGCATCATCTCAAGAAACACGAGTCAACAGTTCCACCTCACTCGCAATAATCTGGCAAGTCATTAGACTGCATTAAGGTTTCCAATCCACAAGCGCCCACTTCATTAATTTCACTGACATACGCCTCTAGCCGGACGAGAGACCAGAGGAGTTATATCAACGTTTGGTCGCCTTTGTTTTAGTGAACGTTTATTGTAAGTAATAAAGTACAAGACGACATTTGGCGACAAGAAACAACGAACTATGACGGTGGCGCTACAGGCTAGTGCAGAGCAACCATTCGACGTCCTAGCTTCGATTACCCAGGCGCCGTGAGGTGACAGCATTGGGCACTACCACGGTCTGGATTATTAAGACCCTGCCAATGTTACCGGTAGGGGGCTTTAACCCAGATTCGGGTAGAGACGATGATTGGCTCTCAGGCCAACTATGAAATAACAAATTGATAATACTACACCATAACAACTATTCAACATTAAACTTATATTGAAACATGTCACACACAAAATAAACCGACAGTAAAATTGTGTCGTAGTTTAGTGCCTTTTAATCACATGCATATTCACTAGGTGGCAGCTCTCACAGCTGTCAACAAGTGGGCAGTCAAAACACGATTCTGAGCCAGACTTTCTTCCTGGCGAAGTCACGCAGCCAGGCGAGAGTCGGTTAAGCGAGACTACCGACGTCCACGGTGATGCCAACAGCTTATTATCATGGAAGAGATGGATTCGGTCGTTCGAGTTGTTCCAGGGAGTGTCGGGTGTAACTGACGACACGCAGAATATGCAGCTACTGTTACATTGTGCAGACACGGATGCACAGGACATATTCTATACCCTATGCAATACCGGGCTGACAAATGAGACAGCAAAAGTGAAGCTGACGGCCTACTTCACACCACGTAAGAACATTTCCTATAACCGGCATATGTGCAGGAAAAGCAGTGAAGGCGAGGGCCAAAGAGTGGCGCAGTTCGTCACACGACTTCAACAGGTTGCGGTTCTCTGCGAGTTTGGCGGTCAAGTTGAAGATTTCATCCGGGATCGACAACGGTCGGTCGAAAAGATTGAGAACGAAACTGTTAGCAGAACATGACTTGAAGCTAGAGCGTGTACTTGACCTGGCATCTGCCACGGAGGCGTCAGAACGGCAAGCAGCACAGATGTCCTAGGATGCCGAGCGAGTGAACATGGTGAATGGTGCGGCAGGTTGGCGAGAAAGGCAGAAACAACCCAAGGCGAAAGTGAACAACAGACGTGCCAATCCCAACTCGGACAGTTGTACAACAAGTGGTCGACGGAGCTACACAGCATATGCCTGTTGCTGCACAGAGAGTGCTAAGTGTTACACATGTGGGAAAACGGGACATTTCAATAAGATGTGCCGTCACAAGAAGCAGACACAGTCGTGACACAGCCAGAAACATACCGTGAAGTACGTGAGAGATGAAACAATGACAGTGAATCTTACAGGGATTTTCAGAATGAATACGCGTTCTTTACGTCACAGGCTGAAACAGTGACAGTGTCAGTTCGGCAACGTCCCGGTAACTATGTTGATACATTCTGGATCAACATGCAACATCATAAACACCGAATAAAAGGAGAACACCCTCGGGCAAGGTATGGCACTGCATTCATGCAAACGCCAAATACACCCATACAGTTCGCCACCGATTATATAAAATTTGATCAAAGCTGATCAAAGCCACCATCACTACGGAGGAGGGTAGCGAGATAGAATGTGATTTCTTGGTGGTTAAGGGGACAGCTACTCCACTACTCGGCAATTACTGATGCCGTGATGGGATCGGACGATTACGGTGATAATCTCAAGCGGTTCCCGAAACTGTGGGACGGTATTGGCTGTATAAAGGGCCTGCAAATGAAGTTGCACATCGACAGCTCTTCCCTCCGGTTGCTCAGAAGCACAGTCAGTTGCCATTTCATCGGCGGGAGAAAGTTTCGAGGGAGATCGAGAAATTGGAAGCAGCGGACATCATCGAGAAAGTATCCGGCCCCACAGAGTGGGTATCCAGAATTGTGACGCCGCCCAAACCCAAGAAACCAGACGAGATCAGGCTTTGCGTAGACATGCGGGATGCAAACAGGGCCATTTTGTGGACGAGACACGTGACTCCAAATGTTCAACGGCTCAACAGTCTTCAGCAAGATTGACCTTCGTTCCAGATACCACCAGTTGGTACTACATCCGTCGAGTCGTCACATAACCACGTTCTCTACACACGTGGGCTTGTACAGATATAAGGGACTGTCCTTCGGAATCAATGCGACAGCAGAGGTGTTCCAGCATGAAATTCAGACTGTCATACAATGTGTGTCTGGTGCCATCAACATCAGTGATGACATCGTAGTCTTTGGTATCGACCAGCGTTCTCACAACAAAGCATTGGATGATGTGCTACACAAGCTCCAGGGGCTGGGCTGACGGCCAACTTGGAGAAATGTGAAATCCGGGAGTTCTTCGTGCTGATCTTCTCTGGTGAGGGCGTCTCACCGGACCCAAAGAAGGTGGCCGACCTTCACAAGGCTGCAGAACCAAAACTGCGTCGGAAGTTCGTTCGTTCTTGGGCATGGCTCAGTACAGTGCCAGGTTCATCAATAACGTTGCGACCATTACTGAACCCTGGCGAGCGCTCACAAAGCAGGAAAACGGACGGTAATGGGGACTGAAGAAAACCAAGGCCTTCAACGCAGTCAAAGCAGGCTTTGCAGAATCGGCGACAACCGCTTACTTCGATGTGAAGAAGACGATCGAGATTGTGGTTGATGCTAGTCCAGTTGGGTTAGCAGCACTCCTCGTTCAGGAGAAACGAGTCGTAGCGTATGGAAGCAGAACATTGATTGACGTGGTGACACACTACAGTCAAACGGAGCATGAATCTATGGCAGTGGTCTGGGCCTGTGAACATTTCGACAAGTTCTTCAACGGAACGCCTCAGTTCACAGTCATCAGTGACCACAAGCTACTTGGCAGAAACCTAGACCACCACGTCGGATCGCGCGTTGTGGGCTTCGTCTCCAACCATACAAGATGGTCATCAAGTATCAACCTGGTGCAGACAACCCAACTGACTACATGTCACGGCATCCGGCAGGACAGCGCATCCTGCGTAGCCGTGAACAACACATGGCAGAGCATTATGTGGACTAGCTGGTCTCTGCAGCCATACCGCTTACTTTGACACTCGAGGAAGTAAAGCGTGAAATAGCCAGTGACAGCACACTCTAGGCTGTCATCAGTCTGGTTCGGTCCGACAAGTGGCATGACACTACTCAGTACCAGGGTACTGATGTCGACATCGCAGCTCTCTCTAGCTACAGCAGAGTGAGAGACACACTAACAGTAAACGAGAGTGGGGATTTGCTGATGCGAGACTACAGGGTAGTCGTCCCGAGCACCCTTCGACACCGCGTGTTTGAGCTTGCGCATGAGGGACACCAGGATATATGTAAGAAAGGCTTTCTTCGTACCAAGGTGTGGCTCCCAGGTGTGGACGCTGCAGTGAAGGAAGTAGCCAGGCGAATAGCGCTCGTCGAGAGACCGTACCGCTCTCCATGTCGCCGCAACCCAGAGGACCATGGCTAAAAGTCGATTTCTGTGGGCCGTTGCTCGTCATGATTGACGAATTCTCACGATACCCAATCATAGAGGTGGTGAGGAGTACTTCCGCAGAGACAGTGATCCCGATGGTGGACAAGGTGTTCAGTCTGTTCAGTTTCCCGGAAGACAAACAATGGGCCGCCGTTTAACGGACACATGTGGAAATCCTACTGCAAGAGAGTGTTATCGTTTTGTTTGTTCGTAGCTTGTCCTGTGCGCATTTGAACGCTTCGTGTAGCGAGTCTGTCCACTGTATGCGGTAATTTGTCCGGCTGTTACGCTATTGAGAAGAACAAATAGAGTTGAACAACCTGGGGCGACTCGTGCTAATATCTTGTATGCTCCGACAAATAAGCGCATGGCTTTTACTATCATGGGCGTGTCGCAACTCGGTATGACTAAAAGGCGCACGACCACGAACGACCACGAACGACCACGAACGACCACGCACGACCAAAATGTATGTAGTGTTTAGTGGAGTGTACCCCTAGCGGACTATAGGAGAACTGAACCTGCATCATTTCTCGCACGCAGAATCCGGACAAGTTTGTGTTCGGTAAAGACACCGTCGAGTTTGATGGCTTTGAGATATCACCCACGTCAGTGAAACCATGCTCGAAGGTGTTGCAGTCGATAAAGGACTTCCCGACACCGAGGAATGTCACAGACATCAGAAGCTGGTTCGGCCTCGTTAACCAGGTGGCTTATGCCTTCGCCGTAGCGGACCACATGCAACCATTCCGCGACCTCCTGAAGCCAGATCAGCCGTTCGCCTGGACGGAACATTTGGATCGCCTGTTCAGGCAGTCGAAAGTCGTGATCATCGACCAGATCAGGCAAGGAGTCGAGATCTTCGACCAGTCATGCCCGACGTGCCTCGCCACAGACTGGTCTAAGGAAGGGCTCGGGTACTGGCTAGTCCAGAAACTCTGACTGCGCTGGTGTCCGGCCGTTCTGCTGCAAGTTGGGCTGGAAAGTAGTGCTGATGGGCAGCCGTTTCACACACGGCGCTGAGCCACGTTATGCCCCCATCGAGGGCGAGGCGCTGGCTGTTGTAGACGCCCTTGACAAGGCTCGACATTTCACCCTGGGATGTTCGGACCTCATGGTAGCAGTAGACCACAAGACACTACTCAAGGTGCTGGGTGACCGTGCCCTCGACGACATCCCAAACCCTCGCTTGCGAAACATTAAGGAAAAGTCGCTGCGGTACCGGTTTCGCGTGCTCCACATCCCCGGCGTCCGCAACAACGTCGCCGACGCCCTATCACGACACGGTGGGCGACGCCGAGACTCCCGACCTGCCCGATGACGTGGCCGCGGCAGCCCCCGCAGCCCTCCGATCCCGCGACGATCCGGCGCCACCTCGCTGCTCACAGACTTGCGCGTCCACGGCCACGGAACTCATCAAGTCGGTCACATGGGACGATGTGCGCACTGCCACGACGAGCGACCCCGACATGTCCGCTCTAGTGGATGTCATCCACAACGGCTTTCCTGACACGCCATCAGCCATGCTCAGTGCCATCCGCTCGTACCACCAGTACCGGGAGAAGCTAACCGAGTACGACGGCGTCATCCTTTACAAGGACAGAATCGTCATACCACCCACTCTCCGAGCACGTGTCTTGCAAGCACTCCACTCGGCTCACCAGGGTATTTCGATGATGGTGTCGCGAGCAGAGGGGTTATTCTTCTGGCCAGGTATGACTTCGGCAATTGAAGAGACACGTGCACACTGTATAGCGTGCAACCGCATGGCGCCGTCACAACCAAACTCGCCGCCTACACCACCAACACGACCAGTCTATCCCTTCCAGGCGATATGTGCTGACTACTTCAGCTACGGCGGCCATCACTACCTCGTCGCCGTTGACAGATACTCTAATTGGCCTATCGTAGAAGAGAACGCTGAGGGCTCCAAAGGCCTCATTGCCGCGCTCCGAAGAGTGTTCATGACCTTCGGCATCGCCGAGGAGCTCTCCTCGGACGGGGGACCTGAGTTCCAGGCAGGCGCTACAAAGACATTCCTCCAGAACTGGGGTATACGTCACCGCATCAGCAGCGAAGCAAACCCACACAGCAACTGCAGGGCGGAAGTCGGGGTGAAAACGGTCAAGCGGATGCTGGTTGGCAGCACGGGCCCAGGTGGTTCCCTGAACACCGACGCATTCCAACGGGCCATGTTAGCCTACATAAACACGCCAGATCCGATGTCGAAGGTCAGTCCTGCCGAGATCATCTTTGGACGCCGCATCCGGGACTTCATCCCAGTACCGCCCGGACAGTACCTACCCCATTGGACGTGGCGCGAGACACTGCAAGCAAGAGAGGACGCACTACGTGTCCGACACATGAGGGCACATGAGCGACTGTCGGAGCACACCCGTGTCCTACCTCCACTCACTATCGGCAAATGCGTAAGACTGCAGAATCTGGTTGGCCCGCACCCATCCAAGTGGGACCGCACCGGAATCGTAGTTGAGGTACGACAGTACGACCAATACGTCGTACGAGTGGACGGGTCGGGGCGTGTCACACTCCGTAACAGGAAACACCTACGCCTGTACACGCCGCATATCGCCAGGGCCCCGTTGATCAACTCGCCATCTGTCATTCCCCCCGCCACGACCACGCCACCGTCGCCCATGCTACCCGAGACACCGACCCAGCCAGCCGACCCAGTGTCGCCTCTACCCAGGCCGACTACACCCGTGCCAGCGACCCCGGCCAGGCCCGAGTCCGGCGCCGGACAGCATCCTCGTGCTAGTCGTGAGATGCTCCAGCAGGCCGCGCCCACACCCACACCGGCCGCTGAGGTTCCGCCACCGACCCCTGCTCCGACACTCGCTGTTCGGCGACTTGGCGGTCGCACCCGGCGACCTCCAAGGAGACTAGTGGAGGAAATGTAGAGGGTCACACTTCCATTGTCAGCCCTCTGGTTGGAGGACTTGGGGGAGGGCATAGTGGAGTGTACCCCTAGCGGACTATAGGAGAACTGAACCTGCATAATTTCTCGAGCGTTTGACAACGCTACAGTTTATTGTATCTACCTATACAGTACTATGCTTTATGACTCGTTTATTCATTGCTGAAGATGCGTGTAAGTTGTCACACTACATAAACATCGATGCAAATACACAAGGGTGTTATTTAGTGTTGGTAACCAAGCGGGCTGTTGGTGGCACGCAGGAGGTATGTGTGTGCAGGTCGCCAAATTTCAGATATGTTCTTCACATTGGAGTAACAAAATTCGCAACTTTAATCATCACTTTTGGTAACTCTACGGTTCTATTCGCCAGGTGGCGCTACTGAGCAAAGACTAAATACTCGTCCGGAAGATCGGATAAAATGCCGAAATTGTGTAACTCCTATGTGAAATACATACTCAAAATGTGTATAAATGCACACACAAACCATATATATATATATATACCATCAACGGCCAAACTATCTACCAACACATTATATTACATGGTCGTGCATGGTCGTTCGTCAACTTCGTGGTCGTGCGCCTTTTAGTCAAACCCTCGCAACTGGCTAGTGTGCGGTATGGGCTGGCCTGGATGGTGCCTAGATGCCACACCCAACCGACTATTACGCTGGTTGTTGGGCGTACAGTCGTCTTTGTGGCGGATAAACGGAGTCCGCTGTTGGCGAGGTAATCTTTTGAAGTTTCGTTGGAGTTCTGTGATGGTATTTCCCCCGCAGTAAATGTCGTCTGCTAGCTTTGCAATTACGCCTTCTTCGAGAAGATCTCCTAAAACACCACACATGAGTTCCTCTAGTGCGGTTTCGGAACCAGGCATTTCCATTCTGCGAACCCCGCGGAATGGGGTGATAACGCCGCAGTATTTCATGGAGTCGCGCGACATTGGGATTTAGTAGAATGCGTTGGATAGGTCGGTAGTCGCTATGTACAGTATTTCCACTGTGCGATTTTTTGTAGGGTGTTGTCTACGTCAGGCATGAGAGCGGGCTGACACGTGGATAGCTGTAGCGGCCAACGTCTGTGAATGTCGTTACCAGTCTGTAGCCTTCGTTATGTTTCTTGATTAGAAATGATGGGTTGAGATACTCGAATGCGATGGGGACGTCTGCCGGACGGACGAACGCATCCATTGCTTCTAGTTCGTAAAACTTGTGTTGGAGTTCGACGAGTTGTGCTCGCGCGTACTGTGGCAGGCGTCCTTTGCGCTGTGGTGGTTGTACAGGGTCCATGTTCACAAGTGCCTCGACCGGCGAACACATCGTCGTACTCTTCAACAAGAGTGCGAAATGCAGACCTCTCATTGGCTGATAGCATTTTGTCTGGGTCGTGGCAGAGTGAGTTCATCGGGAATCAACTAAGATCTACGTCACACAGGGTGAAGCGGACTGAGTGTTACCGCGTCCCTGCTGAAGAAAAAAAACACTCGTGACGTGTCTAGACAGTTATGCCGCCTAGCGGTTAGAGGGACTAGCTGATGAAAACCTCGTGTTGAATGTGTCCGCCATTTTCTGTTGACGACTTGTCTATCGCTCATATAAGTATCCGCAATAAGCCATTGTTACCTTATTGGTGGTGTCTGACTTTACAGAGATACTGTGTATTCCTTTCACCCTAATTGGCGCATAACGCGTGTTCTCGGCCAGACTCTGTTTCCCAGCGAAGTCAGCCAGCCGGGCGAGAGTTGGTTAAGCGAGACTATCAAAATGATACAGAAAATGTTTGATATTATGTCCAATTTATGAAAGGCGAATATCTCCCTATCAAAATGAGATAAATATGACATGGAGCTGTCAAGCTAAGTATAACCTCAGCTCGGGTTTTCCGAGGATATTAGCGCCAACGAAATCATAGTATTAACCCCGCTACTTGTTGACAAGCCATTCCTCTCTGGCATTGTCTTTGTATATTCACTCATCGAACGATAGTTGGCTTTCTTCTGTTCTGTCTTGCTGCACCACTGCTTCCGCTTGCGTCTTTAATGGTGGTTCTTTCTATGTCATTGACGCTGCAGATTTAGGTAAACATTCAGGGATCTGAGTCATTTGACGCACTGGTCATTATTCCAGCTTAGAGGTGCATTGAACATCTTGCGACTGGTTCTGTACTTGGTCATCAGTAATGGAGTGGATACCCAAATGTAAATATAATTTTTAATTATATGAAAAAACAAGTTCCGTAAACGATCCGGATTATTTCACGATTTATTTGAGTAAACACAACAAAAACGAAATATAAATACAATTGTCACATGTATCCCAAATGTCGTATTTATAGAGCAGCATTTAGTACAACTAGAGGCTGGGTTACTTGAAGCACAATTTTCTTGAAAGTTTCGGCAATTTCAATTAGTCGCTGAAGAAACATTATGACCTGCCATGTTTTAGTTAGTTACTAAAGTAACAAAATGTAAACCCTGAACATAATAATGTAGATTACTAATTATATAGCTTGGATTCAATCTAAATCCAACAAATCCAAACAAATAGCCTAACCTTTCCAGTGTACCTGTAAGAGATATAAAGAATGGGAAGACACAAGGGAACGACCATGTAAACATTGAAACATTAAAAGCAGGAGAAGATATCATCTCGAAGACACTTGTTACACTAAATGCTTATCAGAAAGACAAATACCCACCGCATGGAAGAACGCAAAGTTGGTGATAATCTTCAAGAAGGGAAATAAGAAAGACTTAAAGAACTACAGACCGATATATCTGTTATCAAACATCTATAAATTACTCACACAGATACTAACAAATAGGCTAGAAAAGACACTAAAAACCAACCAACCACGAGAGCAAGCTGGATTCAGCAGCAGGTACTCAACAACAGACCAACTGAAAGATAAGGGCCGATAATATAATATCCCGCTCTGCATCGCTTTCGTCGACTACGAGAAGGCTTTCGACTCGGTGCAAACTCAAGCAATGCTGACCTCTCTTCAAGAACAGGGGACAGAAGACGTGTACAAGGAAACTGAAAGACATATACACCAACAGCTCGGTGACAGTCCACCTACACAGAAAGATCAACAAGATCAATATCAAGAGAGGAGTACGACAAGTGACACCATATCGCCCAACCTGTTTACGGCAACACTCGAAAGCATATTCTGAAGACTGACTTCGGATACCAGAGGTTTGAGGATAGACGGAAAATATCTCAGATATCTTCGCTTCGCCGACGACATACTCATATGCGCTACTACATCGCACGAACTACAAAAAGATGCAGGAGCTAGCTGATGAAAGTTAAAAACAAGGTCTGAAGAATTTCGAAGAAAAAGGTGATCCTAGAAAATTACAAAAGAATATATTTCAACACAGTGCAGTTAGATAACGTTGAAAGCTACATCTATCTCGTTTAAATACAGAATCAGAGACAACATCCAAGACAAGGAGATTCAAAGAAGAATAACCGCCGGCTGGACAGCATTCGCCAAACATAGCGACATATTCAAGGGTAACTTTGGAACCTGCTTGAAGAGACGAGTCTACAACTCATGCGTACTTAAAGCGATGACATACGGCGCGGAAACATGGGCACCCACCATACAGGCAAAGAATAAGCTAGCAGCTGTAAAAACAAAGATGGAAAGAAGTATGTTAAACTTCACATATCGGGAGAGAAAAACAAACATCTGGTTAAAAGAGAAGACAAAGGTCACAGACGTGATAGAACAAATCAGAAGACAGAAGTGGACCTGGGCAAGGCACATCAACAGACTGGAGAACTTACGAAGGGAAACGATCTTGAGGAACACCGGCCAGACGGTGGAGAGGCGAACTAGATAAGTACTGGAAGGGTACCACCTGGCAGAGGATAGCGCAAGGCAGGCAGATTTGGAAACGACATGCTGAGGCCTTCGCCCAACCACGGGACACTACGGCTGCCCAACCACGGGACACTACGGCTGCCCAACCACGGGACACTACGCCTGCACAATGACGATGGTGATGATGACTAGTTTGTATACCGGTTCTTACAGTTCATTAAATTATTTGGTTGGTTTAAAAAAATGACGCATTCCTTTAATAAGCCAATTGCGCGAAAACTTAAATTGTTCATCCACTACAGTAGACACTGCAAAGTTGAACGTCTAAACCTGATTGCGCGATGACTGAAAACAGATTTTGGGAAACAGAACCATTTTGCATATACGAAGGTTTATTTTAGAATTCTGGTCGAGATGTCACCCAACGTGGAATCGTCAGTTACTTCATCTTATTATAATATACCACATGGAAAGACTTTCTTTATGCGAATGAGATATATAATGTGCAACAGCTAATGTTATCATGGAGTCAGTGTTGTCCGTCAAGGTTGTGGAGTGAGACGTATAGGTGGGGCACGAACAATGCTCCCGTTGCCATTCTGCAAGAACGGAAGGCCTCGGGAACAAGGGCGCATATCACACCAAGGACTCAGCCCAAGGTCGTCCGCGGTGTACATCGAACCCACGGTCTACGCCAGGTGGAAGGCAATGTATTGTACGATAGCGCTGATCTTAGTTAAGTTGGTCGTCTCCTTGTCCGGCACACAGATACCTGTGACGAGAGAGAACAGGCATTAACAATTAACCACTCTGTTGAAGTACAAGTTATACGTTTTTCAGTCTTATAAAACCCTCGCTTTGTTGAATCGTGTGTTACCAAAAATAGATAAGCGAGCAAAAAATGAACAACTCGGAACACATCCAAAACATAAAATTCTACGGTCGCTAGCAACCTCACGGCTCGTCCTGTCCCGACGATCTTGGTATCATTTGAAAGGATACAACTTTTGTTATTCTAGCGTCATCTAGATTTCCCGGTATCCGTTCGTAGAACACCTATAAATGGATCTACAATCGTGCCGTTGTCGGTGTTCTGTACGGTTCCGAACGATGTTGGCGGCGGGTACTCAGTACACTAATCTAACCTCATTTCCACAGGTTCAGACATGCGCACTTCACCATTTCTTGATTTCATGTTATAAGCTCCATCCCCGTTTAAACCGGGGCGAGATTAAATTATATCTTTACGTCACTATAATGTACACCAACCAACCGGTAAAAATTCGTTGCGTTGATATACGTGATTGTGACATCACGTCTACTTGGAGTATGTCAGATTAGCCGCCGTTTGAAAGTGGGTGGAGCTTATACCATGAAATCAGATAGTGGTGCCTCAGTCGGTAGATTGGTTAACTGTGTCGACGAACAGGCAATTAAATTCATCCCACCTTCCTCCCCTCTCTACCACCATTGTGCCAATGTTGTATAACATGTAATCACAGTGTTATACTCTGTTTTCAATGTAAATTTTTGTGATACGGTCCATGTACCGGTAATTTTTCTGTGACGCTTTTCCCTGCTCATATATTGTACCCGAGGTTTTGCCTGAAGGCTTTTTCCTCCTTATTGATGACAAAGCAGCAAGTGTACGCAGGGTTTTTAGGGCGGAAATAAAGTAGGATTGATAAGTAGTTGTTTTAGCAGTCGAATTGTTTGAGAGGCATCTTTAAAGTAGGTTTTGATGTATTACCTACCGTGATTCCAGTATAGTACTTTATACTGTTGTCCAATTTATAGATTGTACATGGTGGGGGGGAAATGGCCGCCCCACCTTTGCTAATCTGATTGTCATTTGATAATTGTTTGTGTAGTACCTCGATGAGAGTATGATTTGTTCTGCTTTATCTCATCGTGTATGTGATTTAATTCCTGTTGGTACAATTATTAAATGACCTTTACCAACTACATCCACTCTTGTTTAATTTGTATTGCAAACGAGCTCAGGGTTCTGCCATTGAGCATCAGCAGGGTATAAAAATAAATGTCTACTCCAAAATACAAGTATTTACATTACTGTTCAACATGGGTCGTATAATATGCACGAATATAAAATTACTACATGTGTACAACAATTTGTTCGGGGAAAAAACATTAATATTTAACCGGAAAGTAACAAATTTAACGTAGGTACAATGACTGAAGTTGAACTATTGGAGAACTGGAAGAAGACGTGTGTTGGTTTGTCTAGTCACTCACCGAACTCTTCTTCCAACTTCAACAAGAACTCGGTGACACAAAGGCGGTCGACCCCAAAATCCCTCAGCAAATCTGTACCCCATAAGATCTGAAACAACCGACAAAACGTACACATGTAGTCGTGTGTCTGTGTGTGTCTGTGTGTGTCTGTGTGTGTCTGTGTGTGTCTGTGTGTGTCTGTGTGTGTCTGTGTGTGTCTGTGTGTGTCTGTGTGTGTCTGTGTGTGTCTGTGTGTGTCTGTGTGTGTCTGTGTGTGTCTGTGTGTGTATGTGTGTGTCTGTGTGTGTGTGTGTCTGTGTGTGTGTGTGTGTGTGTCTGTGCGTGTCTGTGCGTGCGTGTGCGTGCGTCTGCGTGTGTCTGTGTGTGTCTGTGTGTGTCTGTGTGTGTCTGTGTGTGTCTGTGTGTGTCTGTGTGTGTCTGTGTGTGTCTGTGTGTGTCTGTGTGTGTCTGTGTGTGTCTGTGTGTGTCTGTGTGTGTCTGTGTGTGTCTGTGTGTGTCTGTGTGTGTCTGTGTGTGTATGTGTGTGTCTGTGTGTGTGTGTGTCTGTGTGTGTGTGTGTGTGTGTGTGTGTGTGTCTGTATGTGTATGTGTGTGTATGTGTGTGTCTGTGTGTGTCTGTGTGTGTCTGTGTGTGTCTGTGTGTGTCTGTGTGTGTCTGTGTGTGTCTGTGTGTGTCAGTGTGTGTGTCTGTGCGTGCGTGTGTGTGTGTCTGTGTGTGTCTGTGTGTGTGTCTGTGTGTGTCTGTGTGTGTCTGTGTGTGTCTGTGTGTGTCTGTGTGTGTCTGTGTGTGTCTGTGTGTGTCTGTGTGTGTCTGTGTGTGTCTGTGTGTGTCTGTGTGTGTCTGTGTGTGTCTGTGTGTGTCTGTGTGTGTCTGTGTGTGTGTGTCTGTGTGTGTGTGTGTGTGTGTGTGTGTGTGTGTGTGTGTGTGTGTGTGTGTGTGTGTGTGTGTGTGTGTGTGTGTGTGTGTGTGTGTGTGTGTGTGTGTGTGTGTGTGTGTGTGTGTGTCTGTGTGTGTCTGTGTCTGTGTCTGTGTGTGTCTGTGTGTGTCTGTGTGTGTGTGTGTGTGTGTGTGCGTGCGTGTGTGTGTGTGTCTGTGAGTGTGTGTGTGCGTGTGTGTGTGTATGTGTGTGTGTGTGTGTGTGTGTGTGTGTGTGTGTGTGTGTGTGTGTGTGTGTGTGTGTGTGTGTGTGTGTGTGTGTGTGTGTGTGTGTGTGTCGTGGTGCACGCGCGTGACAGAGAGGAAGGCCTGGGGGCATAAGCCCCTCCAGACATTTGGCCGCGCTATGCCGGCGCTAGAATGGCGTCCCTGTCCCCGTGTTCCTATCCGACAGCGCGAAGGCGGCGTGACGACACCAAAAAATCTTTAAAAGCACATCCCCGCGTCTTTCGATTTTAACATCCAACAGCGGAGTAGGCTCAATAAGAATTTGGTTCAGCTGCCAGTGGTTTTTGCGAGCCTCGGGGGGTGGGGGTGCAAATGATGGTTTTGCACCCCAAACTATCCTATCTGGATCCGCCCCTGGACCGACATACATAATGGTAGAGGGTTTCCATATTCGGCCTATGCTACATGTTGTCATCCAGCTCTGTCCGTATTGGCCGAGTTCAACTCGTGCTATGCCATGCATGTATGCTGTATAATATGCTTGCGTCCATGTAATTTGTTTCTGATAACGGGAAAAGAAAAAGCACACCTGAAGAAGACTAGTCCTACCGCACGCGAACTACTGCTACTATTACAGTGGGTTTGGAGCCTGTAGCACTGGTCGGTGGTCGAGAGTTTGGGGCCTAAAGCACTGGTCGATGGTCGTGGGCTTTGGGGCCTAAAGCACTGGTCGATGGTCGTGGGTTGGGGTGCTAAAGCACTGGCCAATGGTCGTGGGCTTTGGGGCCTAAAGCACTTGTTGGTGGTCGTGGGTTTGGGGCCTACAGCTGCTGGTCGGTGGTCGTGGATTTGGGGCCTAAAGCACTGGTCGAATGTCGTGGGTTTGGGCCCTACAGCTGCTGGTCGGTGGTCTTGGGTTTACGGCCCGTAGCACTGACCGGTGGTCATGGGTTTGGGGCCTGTAGCACAGACCGGTGGTCGTGGGTTTGGGGCCTATAGCACTGGTCGGTGGTCGTGGGTTTGGAGCCTGTAGCTGCTGGTCGGTGGTCGTGGGTTTGGAGCCTGTAGCTGCTGGTCGGTGGTCGTGGGTTTTAGGCCTGTAGCTGCTGGTCGGTGGTCGTGGGTTTGGGGCCTATAGCACTGGTCGGTGGTCGTGGGTTTGGAGCCTGTAGCTGCTGGTCGGTGGTCGTGGGTTTTAGGCCTGTAGCTGCTGGTCGGTGGTCGTGGGTTTGGGGCGTATAGCACTGGTCGGTGGTCGAGGGTTTTGGGCCTGTAGCTGCTGGTCGGTGGTCGTGGGTTTGGGGCCTATAGCATTGGTCGGTGGTCGTGGGTTTGGAGCCTATAGCACTGGTCGGTGATCGTGGGTTTGGAGCCTGTAGCTGCTGGTCAGTGATCATACCTGCTCATCGTCAACATCGAAGTGCTCGGCAATCATCGGCTTAAGTCGTTCGAGGATCTCATCGACGGACTACAACAGACGAGACGGGCTGAGTCAACACAACGGCCGATAGAGTATCTCCGACTGTCGCCCACCTGGAGGCTGAATCAACACGGGAGGTTTGTAATCAGTGCTGTGTTAATCAGCCAGACGTCGCATTTTACAGTAGGCCTACTATGAGCCCACAGCCAGAAATGTTAATGAGGCCAATGATAGTGCGCCATTGACCCATTTGTTTTCTACAATAATTTTATTAATTTGCTTTTGTAACATCTCGGTTGAATAGAATATATTACAAATAACAGAGTTTAACACTACTAATTTTGAGGTCCATTGAGATCGAGCATTTACGAGAATTGCAGAATTTTAATTATATGAAGCCGCCCAACGATAGCTCCGTATCAATTAACCAATGAAAAATCGTTGTACATTCTTTTGATGGCGGGGTTTTGATCACTACCAATAGGGCCTAGGGTCGCCAGGAGAGTCCAAGGTCCCTATACAAGTTTAGTTTATTCCCTGACATCCGATAGAATGTACTACCCAGGTGTTGTTGCCGCTTCCGAACAACAGGTGGTTTCTGTTCCCTCCGTGCTCTGCGCCACAAGGCAAGTTATGCCAACCGCTAACCAATTGGGTTGCTTTCTTGCCTTCGACTTGAACCCTTTAATTCCGGACGAACACGCGCTGGCATTGTCAACGTGCCAAGGAATGCCACCGCTAAGTCCTATCTGCATGGCTTAGAGGTACACCTCCAACGGGCTAGTAATGCGCAGTAACGGGGCCCGTGAACAAGTTAATCCACTGGTTCACTATCTAGAGTATGCGTACCTACCCCAAAGGATACGCGGGTGGATTTCCACGTTGTACGAGACGGGTTGACTCTGTGCTGCCCGTTTTGGCGCGTTACATAATAGACAGGCGGAGCGGTTCAGTGAAAAGTATTACAACCTTTATAAGTTCGGAAATCAACCACGAAAGGAGAGGACGTTTCGGGGGGAGAGGGTACAGAACTCCCTGGCTTATGCTTAATCAAACAAATTAAAGGACTGTTTTTTGCTTCAGTGGATTTTCACTGGAGCTTCATTGCACATCAATGTGCAGAAACGTAATAAGTCACAAGAAAACAGCAATTGTTGCCGATTTGTATTAGAATTGAATAAAAATGAATTTAATTTAATTGGAATTGATTCTTTTTTATGAGTACGGTGAATTGAATTGGAATTGATCCTTGGTAAATACACATGAATTGGAATTGAATTGGAATTTATAAAAGTGAATTGAACCCAGGTCTGGTTTCCAATCGGAACTAGCCTCACTTACCCAGGCGCCGTGAAGTGGCATCATTGGCCCCTCACTACGACCTGGATTATTAAGCTCATGCCAATGTTACCGGTAGGGGTCTTTACCCCAGATTCGGGTAGAGATGATGATTGGCTCTCAGGCCAACTATGAAATAACAAATTAAGTAAGGATACACTTTTATCAGATAATACTACACCATAACAACTATTCAACATTAAACTTATATTGAAACATTTCACACAAAAATAAACGACATTACACTTTTTTTCGTAGTTTAGTGCCTTTTAATCACATTCATATTCACTAGATGGCAGCTCTCATGGCTGTCAACAAGTAGGCAGTCAAAACGCGACTCTGACACAGACGGGGTAAGACCACATTAAGGATTCGTCCGCCATTACGCACCAAAAGAGTGCCCTTGAAAATACCGTTTTGGTGTCATGTGTGAATTTTGTTCGAGCACTTTGGCATGGCACATGTCAGTCCAGTGAATACTGAATGTACTACTACATTAGATCTTTCACGAGGTAGCAATAAACATACGCTAGTCGCTCGCGTATTCGCACAGTGGCTATTTTGCAGAACGCACCAATATTTCAAAATCCGTCACCAGATTGGGGCGAAATTGAGGGGTGTCAGGTTTGGGTGGATTTTTCTGAAAAACTGAGGTATGAGAATTTTACGAGTTTTCTACAGCACTTGTGTCAATGGAGGTTAAATATGCTGTGAAATTTTCAAGAAAATTGTTCGTTAAATTTAGCAGGAAATGAAGGAAACGTTATAATGGCCGCCTATGTAAAATTTAAATGTGGTCTTACCCCAGACTATCTTCCTGGCGAAGTCACGCAGCCAGGCGAGAGTCGGATAAGCGAGACTAAATCGGAACCACTTCACCCCAAGCGGAACGCTTTTGCCTCAGCGTGGGATGCGAACGAGCCAATCGCACCGCAACCTATGGGCGTGGATGGGCGTACACATGACGGTGAGCAGGCAATGCTTGGCAATCGTTCATGATTTAACGCCGGGTAAAGGAATTGGATTCTAATTCAATTAAGGATGCTTCAGTGAACGATCCACCGACACCCTCTCGCTTCTAAAAACTCGCATTGTGTGTTCAAAGCTGAAGTGCTTGAACAGTTTATGCAGCCGTCTTAATAAAAAAAACCAGCATAATGCTGTCAACATCACCAACACAAATCGACTTTGATCAGGTAATATGCGAAACTGAACAGTCTCCATGACAATGCTAGACTCGTTTTTCCACTGAATTTCGGTCGGCAGAACCGAAACCAGTTGTATAGTTTGCCTTTGATGTCATAAAACCGAAATAACAGTTACACAAATATGCAAATATGTCGTTGTCGGTACTTCGTTCTCGGTATTTAAGTAAGAAACTGGACGAGAGAAAACAAGAATTGAGGAGACAACTTTTACTTTATAACGCAGCCAACATCAAAGTCATCTTAGTTTTTATATATCCAGACCTAGATAAGGGGGTGCCCAGTTTCCCCAAAAGACACCAGATGGAAGGATATCATTTTATGTACATATGTAGGTCAATTCACTCATGTACACACGCACGCACGCACACACACACACACACACACACACACGCACACACACATCCACACATAGCAGACACACACACACACACACACACACACACACACACACACACACACACACACACACACACACACACACACACACACACACACACACACACACACACACACACACACACACACACACACACACACACACACACACACACACACACACACACACACACTCACACACACACACACACACACACACACACACACACACACACACACACACACACACACACACACACACACACATCCACACATAGCAGACACAGACACACGCACGCACGCACGCACGCACGCACGCACGCATACACCCACACGTGCAGGGTGGCCAGTACGAGTAGGATATGGTAAGGCATGATAACAAGTTAGTGGCAATGCCTCTAATCTGTATGTTGGAAATGTCTTCTGGGGGCAGCCAATTCTGAGTTGATAAAACACCCGCCGAAATAAAGGGTACTGCCCGGGCACCTAGTGGACGCGCCCTGGATCCGTCTATGACTTTACTAATACATCACAATTCGAAGCAGATCTGCAACTAGCGACCATGGCAAGCACGCGTGTGAGGGCGAAGAGGCGGGTGCACTATGTTCATCCAATTTCCTGGTAATCACCGAAGATGCGTTTTCATCGCCTCTTCCTGAAATGTATATTCGCCAAGATGTTCGCCGTGTTACGGCTATAAAGACCGGAGGCGAATTTTATTGCGATATCGTTTGACGTCAGACGTCATTACGTCAAGCGGTATATCACCCGCAGACTGCCCTTTAACCTCGGCGGTACTGCAGGCATACTCGCAGAGCTGAGTCTAAAACCGCCGAGATGTGAAACTCGAGTTTCCCCTGCTGCGATAAAGTTTCGCCGAGGCTGGTAGTACTTGCTGGCGATCTTCTAATTGCACTAATATAAGTCGCTTAATCATATCTGTTTCTGACACTCGACATTAAAAACTACATTCTCAACTGATTTTTCCAACTGCGAGTCAGGTTCATTGAGGTTGAATAAATATAGATTTCGTACTTCTATTAACATCATCAAATGAAACCTAAATAACAAGACGGCACAAACCAGCTAGCATTCCATAATGGATAGTTTCGACTGTTTTGCGAAACCAAAGGAGACAGTTGCGCCAGTCTCGGGGAGATCCAATAATGCGTACACACTATTTGGCGCGACGAGCTCCTTTTGCGCACGCGCGACAAACCAGCGGCCATAAACAATCACACGGGTTCGTTTGCGGATCTTATGTATTTAAATGTGACCGGTTCTGTTTATATATCGTCTTATGTGGTGCCCGAAGTGATTTGATAACAGCTGATTTGGTGGCGTACAAGTTCACACTATCATCGTAGAACTAGCTCGACTTTGAAGTCTAAAGGCCAGCACTATGCTAAGATTCAAACTGATGTGCTTTGAATCGAACCGCAAAAAACCGTTGTCCCAGAAAAGCTACACCGAAAACACGTAGCTTGAAATACTGCAACTGTATGCGTTGGTTGTAAACTGCTGACGCTAAATTCAACACACAGTTGTGTACCTACGTACCAGTAGTTGTGTACCTACATGTACGTAAGGTATATAACTGTGTGTTGAATTTAGTTCTATTCGGGTATATACCAGTATAGAGCGAGTAAACACCTCCCTCGACTCTCTATTTACGGTGTCTTGTTATCGGTGTTCTCTGCATTTTTGCGCCTGGAGCCATTGCGATGTGGTCTTAATCTCAAATATTATTTAGGCTGCCATTCAGGCGGTCGGTGCCTTAGATTGCATTGTTACAACGGAATAGGTAGACACGGTCTGTCATTTACTATTCCCCTGAGCCTGAGGTTTTTAATTTGTAACAGATAAGTAAATACGTTTATAATTAACTTGCTATCTAACACGGTGACAGGAATCCATAACATTACATGCGTTTTAATGCCCTCGCTGTGTAGTCAGGGGTGAGGCTGGTCCTCGTTTTAATGCCCTTCTCCGTCTAATCAGGGGTAAAGCTCGTCTCGCCTCAACATTGGTCCTCGTTTTAATGCCCTTCTCCATGTAGTCAGGGGTGAGGCTCGTCCTGCCTCAACACTGGTCCTCGTTTTAATTCCCTTCTCCTTGTAGTCAGGGGCTTGCCTCGACACTGGTCCTCGATTAGTTGTTTTCTAGCGTTTTAGATAATAGCTGACCTGTAGGCTGGGGGTGCGATTGGTTCAAACACCCCACCCCCACTGATGCAAAAGAATTCCGCTTGTGGGAATTATAGTTCATCGTGCAGGTATCGCTTGCTTGTGACTGATTTTAAATGGCGATAGTCAGGGGTGAGGCTCGTCTCGCCTCGACACTGGTCCCCGTGTTAATGCCCTTCTCCATGTAGTCAGGGGTGAGGCTCGTCCTGCCTCGACACTGGTCCTCGTTTTAATGTCCTTCTCCGTGTAGTCAGGGGTGAGGCTCGTCTCGCCTGGACACTGGTCCCCGTTTTAATGCCCTTCTCCGTCTAGTCAGGGGTAAAGCTCGTCTCGCCTCGACATTGGTCCTCGTTTTAATGCCCTTCTCCGTGTAGTCAGGGGTGAGGCTCGTCCTGCCTCGACACCAGTCCTCGTTTTAATGCTCTTCTCCATGTAGTCATGGGTGAGGTTCGTCTCGCTTCGACACTGGTCCTCGTTTCAATGCCCTTATCCGTGTAGTCAGGGGTGAGGTTCGTCTCGCCTCGACACTGGTCCTCGTTTTAATGACCTTCTCCGTGTAGTCAGGGGTGAGGCTCGTCTCGCCTCGACACTGGTCCTCGTTTTAATGCCCTTCTCCGTGTAGTCAGGGGTAAAGCTCGTCTCGCCTCGACATTGTTCCTCGTTGTAATGCCCTTCTCCGTGTAGTCAGGGGTGAAGCTCGTCCTGCCTCGACACCGGTCCTCGTTTTAATGCCCTTCTCCGTGTAGTCATGCGTGAGGTTCGTCTCGCCTCGACACTGGTCCTCGTTTTAATGCCCTTCTCCGTGTAGTCAGGGGTGAGGCTCGTCTCGCCTCGACACTGGTCCTCGTTTTAGTGCCTTCTCCGTGTAGTCATGGGTGCGGCTCGCCTCGACACTGGTGAGGCTCGCATTGACACTGGTCCTCGTTTAATACCCTTCTCCTTGTAGTCAGGGGCTTGCCTCGACACTGGTCCTCGATTAGTTGTTTTCTAGCGTTTTAGATAATAGCTGACCTGTAGGCTGGGGGTGCGATTGGTTCAAACACCCCACCCCCACTGATGCAAAAGAATTCCGCTTGTGGGAATTATAGTTCATCGTGCAGGTATCGCTTGCTTGTGACTGATTTTAAATGGCGATATAAAAATTATTTTTAACGGCACCGCGACAAATCTTTAACACCACCACTAACTACCCAGCTCCCCCCGTCTTGCGACGGCATGTCCAATATAGCATCTGAAGCTCCGAGAGTCATAGCAGAGGAGTATACATGCATGAATGGAACGAATCATCTGCTGATGGTGTAAAATGCTACAGCAGCGTAAATATGTACTTAAATTAAACAACATCGACAAGTACTTCAGAAGGGCGGGTTTCACGGAACAAAGGCTGGCTTCCTTGACTACTTGATATTTGGGGATACTTGCCTATCTGGTTAAATATTGACAGATGTGTAGCACAAGTCGAAACAGCAAGTAGAGTTTCCGTAGACCCCAGCCCGGGTCCGCCGGATGTTTAACCTCGGTTAACATTTCATATGCCAAGACATGGGACGGATCGTGGGTTGTTTGTGAACCTACCCCAGAGATCGTGCTTGAACGTGTACGCTCGAGTTGCTTCTAACGATGCTAGAACATTAAACACCTACTGCATCATGCCAGTTCATGACAAGTGTTTCCTATAGGTTATTTATGGAGCCAATATTTATATTGAATTATTGTTTAGTCATGGCGCGTGTAGAACCTATGGGCTATTGCCGACAGTCGGGAAAATGCATGTTCCGGTTCCGAGTGTAGTTGCGGACCTGGAGTAGGTTCCTACGTCACTGTGCAAAAAAGGTGTTGCTTCTAATGTGGTTTGCGCGTTTACGTTTAATGAACGTTTTAACTTTTACAACATGTAATAGATTCTAGAGAAACAACGTGCGAAACGTGCCGCTTTACCAAAAACGGGTCCCACCCGTTTGGCGTTACTGTATAACGTAGACTCTCTCTGTGTCTCTGTCTGTCTGTCTGTCTCTCGCTCTCTCGTTCTCTCTCTCTCTCTCTCTCTCTCTCTCTCTCTCTCTCTCTCTCTCTCTCTCTCTCTCTCTCTCTCTCTCTCTCTCTCTCTCTCTCTCTCTCTCTCTCTCTCTCTCTCTCTCTCTCTCTCTCTCTCTCTCTCTCTCTCTCCTCTCTCTCTCTCTCTCTCTCTCTCTCTCTCTCTCTCTCTCTCTCTCTCTCTCTCTCTCTCTCTCTCTCTCTCTCTCTCTCTCTCTCTCTCTCTCTCTCTCTCTCTCTCTCTCTCTCTCCCTCCCTCCCTCCCTCCCCCCTGCCTGCCTGCCTGCCTGCCTGCCTGCCTGCCTGCCTGCCTCCTCTCTGCCCCCTTCTCTCTGCCTCCTTCTCTCTGCCCCCTTCTCTCTGCCTCCTTCTCTCTGCCTCCTTCTCTCTGCCTCTGTCTATCTGTCTGTCTGTCTGTCTCTGTCTGTCTGTATGTATGTCTCTCTCTCTCTCTCCCTCTCTCTCTCTCTCTCTCTCTCGCTCTCTCTCTCTCTCTCCCTCCCTCTTTCTCTCTCTCACTCCCTCCAGTTCTATTATACGCCCAGGCCACATCTACAAATGTAATTAAATTTCAGAAACAAAGCAATCTGACAAAAAACTATGTTGCGAAGGAGACACAAAACAACTCAGCATGATTAACATTCTGTTTCGTCATTCAGTTCGCATACATCCTGTTGCTGTACAACTTTAATAAACGCATTTTAGTTCGCACCGGAGATTCACTCCGGTAGCTGCGTTACTTCTCGATTGCATAATGTAACCCCTGCACCCCGGGGCTGACTGAGCGTGGAGTCTAGATCTACCATGGTTATATGCCAAACTCTCATACATGTAGGGCTATCAGTTAGCTTAACGGCTGTGTTGGTCGCAAGCCTGGGATTGAAACACAGCAGGGGTCTGTCTACCTCCTAGATCCCAAGGAAGTCACTAGGCGAGCCCCGAGCCAGGACAGGTCGCTATGGGGCGCCCCCGCGGGATGGTGTGCTCTTAGGTCCATGGTTATACGTGTTTACGTATTTAACCAGATTTAGCCAAGATTAAACCATATTGCCACCCAGAGAATTAACTCTACATGGCAAGTGGACAGGGAACCCTTTGGCTTATCGATAGTCCAACCATCGTCATTTATACTGTATCCTGCCCCGTATTATCCGCGATGAAGCAACAGCTTACTCCTAGATACTTATTTACGAACGCCATCAATACCTAACTCTAACCGTACATTGTTTGTTATAAAACTGGTGTACACTTAAAATATACAGTATAAGTAACGAACACGTTAGGTAACACGACAATTAAAGAGTAGCCATCTTCCGTATGAAACACGTAACACAGGAAACACCGCACTCACCGTCATTCTGGCGTTGTTCGCTTCCAGAGACTGTCGAGAAATCCGGGAAGCGTTGCTACGCCACGGCCACAGAACGCGCTCGACTAGATATAAATATAGCCTGGCGCCCGTTGTTAGCCCAGGGGCAGCGGCACAGATCAGGTCGCATTACCATCAACACAAGACACGTGGAGCCAAGTCCCGGATACTTACGGGGTCCAGACCACAATTTCACTATTTGCTGTGGACAGGCCATGGCTTTATTTCCGGGTTCACTGTAGTCAAATATAAGACCAGATGGTAGCAGTTATATATATTCCTGCATCCTGACATTACAAATAAAGCTGCAAGTTTATAGGCGAGCTCGAACTATTTCAAATACGTTCATTCAGGCACAGCGCTTTATTTTAAGTGCACAGAAGGTGTACGTTCTGACCAGTATGTAGGCCAGGGGCGTAA
Organism: Escarpia spicata; assembly: GCA_963995525.1. Taxonomy (NCBI): domain Eukaryota; kingdom Metazoa; phylum Annelida; class Polychaeta; order Sabellida; family Siboglinidae; genus Escarpia; species Escarpia spicata. The sequence continues at coordinate 67,649,314 of OZ023205.1, read as the reverse complement.
CCAAATTGCGCACTGCTGTATGATCCATATGTATGTATGGTTCTATGGGCGGAACGTCAACGCGAACAATATCTAATAGCACCCCTACCCCCTCCCCACCCCCGTCTCCCCATGTCATGTCCGACAGCATCCACGGGTTGAGTGCGACTCCTGAAAACATCTGGCACGTTGTCACGCTTACATTTATCCAGGCGTTAAATTATATCCGGGTGACGTTTCTGCGCGTGCGCGTATCTAGGGAAATGTATTTAGCACCAGCTATGACTGTCGCGTTTTCATTTATTTGGGCGTTATATATGTTTATGTGTATATATATATATTTATATATATGTCTATATATTTATACATAAATTATTAAATGTTTGCTTCCCACAGACATAAACAATTCCTGTCGTAAAACAGTTTCCTCTCCACGCACACGTCACGTGATTTACTCTTATACTTGGTCACACATCTGAAATAGCAAATTATAATTATGTACTCCAACTATAACGCTCGTATTACGACACCAAACGAAACATATTTAACTACTGGATAGTATTTATCACTATGTGATCTACTAGTGCCAAATATTATGCACATAAACATCACCCGGATAAAATTTAACGCCCGGATAAATGTAAGCGCGACAACGTCACCGCAAACAATCTCTAACAGCACCCTCCCCCCACCGTTACCCCATCTTCCGATGCCAGTCCGATAGCATTAGCTGAGGTTCCGGCTGAAATCTATACACTTTACACACATTTTCCAAAATGCTTTCCGTCAAATCGCGACCCCAAAAAGCATATGTGGCCCACAGTATACAGGGTGATACCCGCTTGGAAACCCACCAATATATAAATGCCAGGTACGCCCCTAAAAAGCAACTATTTCATGTCGACATTATTGTGTGTGTATCCCGGTGGCGAGGGCTGCTGCGAACGCCTTTCCAATTGGGAGAAAGAACCTACAGACGGGATTCGCAAAGCAGCTGCTATGTAGTTTAAAACGGCGAGGGGAGCTTTTGGAGCCAGGCGCTGGAACGGGCACGGCCTGATGGTGGAGACTATGAAGATGGCGAGCCCAACAATGGCGATAACGAGGATCTCCAAGACTCGACAAGAGACGAGTTAGTGCACTCCGCAGGCAAGGAAAAAACGAAGCTTGATAATCCGACCCACTCGTACACGCTGAAGCTTCTGTCGGAAACTCAGTGGCTGTGCAACTCGAAAACAGTGACAACTACACTCGAAGACAACTGCTTGGACAAATGCTCTTCTCCATGTAGTCATGGGTGAGGTTCGTCTCGCTTCGACACTGGTCCTCGTTTCAATGCCATTCTCCGTGTAGTCAGGGGTGAGGCTCGTCTCGCCTCGACACTAGTCCTCGTTTCAATGCCCTTCTCCATGTAGTCATGGGTGAGGTTCGTCTCGCTTCGACACTGGTCCTCGTTTCAATGCCCTTCTCCGTGTAGTCAGGGGTGAGGCTCGTCTCGCCTCGACACTGGTCCTCGTTTTAATGACCTTCTCCCTCTTCTAATGACAAATTGAAAAATGTTGCAAGCGGTACGCTAATTTGTTCTACAATTTCCAATAGTAGTTTGGGCGGAATCCCATCCACTCCAGGTGATTTATTATCCTTCATAGCCCTTATTTTCTTAGCTAACATTTCCGGGGTTGCAATTAATTGTCCTAAATAGTCTGAATCTGCCCCCTTGAACTTAGCCTCTGGTACTGGCAGTGAACTAATATCTTCTCTGGTAAACACTGAACTAAAGTACTCATTCAGATCATTAAGAATCCCTCTGATATTATATTTCCAGCACTATCTTCTTGAGGACCGACCTTATCTTGAACGTTCTGTTTGCTTCGAACATACGCATAAAAACTCTTGCTGTCATGTCTTATATTACTAGCTAATTGCTGTTCATAGCTTCTCTTTGAATTTCTAATTTCAGCTGTAGCTTGGTTAAAGGTGCTCAATCATTTCGATTTTTGTGCTCCTCACGTGTCAGACTAATTTCACGAAACGTAAACGTATCAAGTATTCATTATTGATATACTAGTTCATTTGTACGTATGCTTTACTTCGTTTTAGTGAAATTAACAGACAAACAATAAAATGATTTTCGGTTAGTCCTAACGGAATATCAAGACACATATCTGAACTTGGATGTGGTCTGAGATACACTTCTCGTGTAATAGTCACGTGAACGGGAATATGCGGCGACATCGGCCTTTGACCCCCACCTTTCGGTGCCTGGATTCAGTCAACATTGCGTATTTACGAGTCGCCATCCATTTTTCATACAAGTGATAGCTCGATAATTTTATCTGCGAAGAAGGGACACCCGACCGACTCGACTAAAAAGAGGGTGAGAGCGGAAAGACAAAGAGAGTATCCGCGTACAAAGGTGTATATTGGAAAGGTTATGGATTTGTGAAACCGACGAAAGAAACGGCTGGCGTGAAAAGTGATGCAGCATTCGCCAAGTTCTTCTGGACAGGTTAGTAATATTGAATTTATCAGCAAGCACACCACACACACGACTGTGTGTTCAATAGATGGAACAGCCAAAACATCGTCCGCCATCTTAATGCCATCTTCGATCGATGTTCCGCGACGTTCCATCGCACGTGAATATACATTATTGTAGATATTATGACTTTATATTGATGGACATGTTATATTATACCAATAGTTAACTATGTGCGAAGTATCAGTCTTATGCGAAGCACACACCGAATGGTACATGAACTTAAAAATCCGCTCCATCGACATTCACACTTTACCCTCAATCACTGACTGACACTGGCTGGATATTTGAGACTAATAAAATAATTGCCTGGATCTAACTAGTAACTATAAGTACTTGCTTTTTTGGATGTCTTGACTTGAGTCACTGGCTGCTTGTACTGTGCTCTTTAAAAATAACATTTCTTTACTGTTTTTCCATGTGTGATGTAATACATTGAATGCTGATTGTAACCAAATATAAATTTAATAATCTTGTATTATGTAAATTTAAAGAGTAGTAATAATTTATGATTTCTGTAGAGAATGCTAAACATTTATATGTATATTGTGACCGTAATAGCCTACATATGTTACCAGGGGGTAAACGCCCAAAACTGCATGTAGTATGTATAGAAGTATGTATATAACGAAAAGTATATAAGTTACATCTCTGAAAAGTGTGGAATATGTATACACATTGATAGAGATCTTCTAGACCTCTATGCTAACCTTAGTTTGATAGGGAGTAAGAAAACAAGTACACTGGGTGCATGAACATAGGAGGAAAATTTATTTTATTATTTCTGAAAGTTTTTTAAATAGCCTGGATATTATTTTGATGTGTTATACTTCGCTGTTCATTTTGAGGGGTAGGAGTACTACCAAAAAAATTCAAATTTAACAAATTTTGGCCATTCCACTTATGCCTTCACTTGAGTTTCACCACAAATATATGCAAATGACGTCCACACCAATCCAGCCACCACAGGCAACAACCGCTGCATTGGCTCTATCGAGTATCAGTGGTCGCAGTAAAAACAGCTCACTGTCAGGTATTCAGTTCTCTTCCCGAGGCTGGGTGCAGCTCTGAACCATTACAACCAATGTCAGTTTAAGTAATGGTATTAATGTACTGTTATGTTCTGGTTTGACCAGTCTAATGTGTGCACAATTATTCCATCTTTGTATGATAGGGTGGTTATCAAACTCTCAGCTACATAGCACATTTAATTTGCAGTTCATTTTTTCAACTTAATTTTCTTTTTATTTCATTTGGAATGTTTGTATTGCAAACACAAATGTGTATATACACTGTACAATGTAAGTAAATATACGTGACAATATAGCCAAGCCTCAGTGATTGTCATTTCATAACAATTATGCTTATGCTGGCGCACAGATCTGCTAAAGGCTGCAACTGCTTCAATGTTAATGTTACGTCACATGACATTTTACCTCTATAATCACCTGCTGGCTTGCACAGCACAATATACTTATGTTCAGTTATTGATTTGTATCTTTGAATGTATATTTTAGTGTGTGTGTGTGTGTTCAGAAATCAAAATAACTTAATTTGACCTGTTTAAACATACAATGTGTGGAATTATTTTAATAATACGTAAGGTTGTGGAGACTCTTAATAAGACATATGATATAATGTCACTAGTACTATCAGTGAAAATTGCAAAATTTGTTATATTTTTTGAATAAAATTACTTTGTGACTTTATTTCCTGTGACCTTCTTTCCAGCCCACCTATGTTCTACCTGCACTTACAGGTAGTTAATTATGCTGGCAATTGGATGGTGCACAATCCAAATTGTTTCACCTTGTTGGCTATGACACTTGTAAATTGTCTATTTGTTTGTTATATACTACAATTTTACAATATATACAATAATAACTTTGCCACTCTCATATCATTTATTGTAATTTTTTCACAACTGGGCAAATGACCTTTTCACACGTGAGTGCTGGGCAAATGACCATTGGGCAAATTATTGGGCAAAATATTGTTACCTATTAATGAAATTAAAACGTTTACAAGTTACACACCACATGTACACATACACATATATTTACATCTACATACGTATATAATATTATTTAATATTATATATATTTACGTATAGTAGTGCTGTCAAACCATGTTCACCTTCACAAATAATCTGACTCATTCCATTTCATGACTTTGTTTGACAGCTTCAACACAAAGGTGCGAACTACCTCGCCACCACTGCAGCCATCACATATGACAAGATCTGTGGTGGCTCTATTGAGCATCAGTGGTCGTAGCAAAGGCAGCTCACTGTCAGGTGTCCAGTCACTTCCTGTGGCTGGAAGCAGCTCAGGACAGTAAGTAAACGTAAGTATTAATTGCTGCTGGTATGCAAACGTGATATATATACATACATCATAGCCTAACATTTTGAAGATATGCAAACATGTGTTTGGTTATTTTTACAATTATGTTTTATTCTGACCAATCTTATTTGGGTACAGTTACACCATCTTTGAAAATGTTTCAACATCACCCCCCCCCCCCCATCTTCCAATATCACCACTCCAGCCGAGCGGCTGAAGTTATAGCGGCTTGGTAGCGACAAAATTTAGACTACACCATTTGGTTCAGCCACCGGTGGTGGTTTTTGTGCCCCCCAGACTCGATTTCTGGATTCACCACTGTATGTGATAGTATTGGTTGTCTGCAAAGACAATGTAAATTAAAAACATTTTATTGAAACTATTTGATGAGATCATGACTACAAAATTATAAAAAGCACAATACAACTACAGGTACAATCATTGTACTTGATGTGTATAATGTAATTAATTTTGAATATTACATACACATAAAATGCAAAGCAACAATAGAAAAAAAAATTAGGAAGAGGTTGAAAAAATGTCAGGTACATATAACAAAACAAACAGTTACTTTTATCACAATTCTTTGTTACAAAAAACAACACTAGTACATGTGATATCAAATGCTAGTTGTATGTTTACAACTCACAAAATTAATGACTAAACAATTATGTGTATTTAACAACAAATGTTAATATTTAATGCCCATAAAATGTAAACCAATGAGAACAAATTACTTAGGAAGATGTTTAGTTGAACAAATTTAATAAGTACATATCAAATAAAAATAACTATATTATGAATTTTTGTTAAACAAAATCAATAGAATATAAAATTCAAAACTGTTGTAGTTTGTGCAATGCTTGGTTTGTTTACAACTCGCAAAAAATAGTGACTAGACTAGACAGGGTCATTGCCATGTGACTGAGAATTACATGTACAATCGCTACATTTCTCCAGTTTACTCAGCTGTATGAAGAGTACCGGCTACAGACGGTGGATATTTTTGTATGAATAATCTTCGCATATTAATTTAAGTGTGGCTGAATTCTTCCACATAAGTCAATATGGTGTTTTCGATTTAACATGTCTGCCAGGGAGTAAAGTTTAAAGCGCTTTGAGTAATCCTGAGGACTGGATACTACACCATATCAGAACTAAACTTACTCAATTGTTGTTTAATTATCATACAAAATGATAATTAATGTAAATTATTTGTGAAAATATAAAACAGTGAAAAAAAGAATAATTTAGAAAAATGATACATGGCATGAAAAACATATAACAGTCCTCGTGATACATAGAGAATTTAAACAAGTAAAATGCTGCTGTCAGTGTATCAACAGATTGTTGTTGAAAAATGTGAAAAGGCTTTCAATACTATTACTTCATCATAAACTTGTGCCTGGTGTATGTTGCAAGAACTCAGCTTGCTGCCACTGACTATCAGCAACACAAAGACAATGAAACCCTACCATTGTAACAATTCTGGATAATTAATGTATTTTTTCATGGACACTGCTAAAAGTTATAGTTGAATTGAATACAAATACCTTATATTATTGACTTGATAAATGTGTCTTCACATATAAAAATATACGTGTCAGAGCCATGCTAATTGTCACTTTGTCTCCGGTATAGGTAGATGCAGACGTACAGCAAAAAGTCAGGAAGCTGGTATGCAGTACCATCAAAGACAGCAAAAACATACAGTGATGTCATCGATATCTAAACCGATGCAGTTCACCGAAGAATGTTCGACACTGAACCTGTCTGACAGCATCGAAAGTTGTTGCCATATCTGCAGACCTTGGCACCCACCGTTCCATCACCAACTGCAGAGCTAGTCAAGTGTCACCACATTCTTATGTCGAGCAACCTGCAGTCTACATTGGTTTCCAGTCAGTCAAGCTAACTGACTGACCTGGAAGCCAGTGTACACCCCATCAGCACTGGGGAATCTGCCACGGATTCAACCCGACACAATTGGGATCACTCAGTGGACATTCATATGACAAACTGTTATTATGCAGCATGTTGCATGGCTGTAGAATCTTGTCCGAGATCCTGGACAAATACAACTGCTCAGTATGCCATATTAACTTGGAGAGGTAGTGGTACTAAGCACACTAGTTCAATCTCCTGTAAAAAAAGCATATATTCAGTAAACAAAAACAGACATCATAGTAGTGTTGGGAGTAAATAATTATGATGTGTTCATTGTCATAATCGGTATATAATAATGTTTCATACATGTATGTATGTATGACCTGGACCTGCAGCATTTCACAAGAAAAAAGGTAGCAAGAAATGTTCTACTACAGCTGCATCTATACATGTTGATATCTTAGGAACAGTCAGTGTTTACCAGGGTTGTTCCAGGGAAGGGTGGCTTGATACAGCATGCAGACATTAGTGGAATATGCAATTTTTCAAAACGGTGAACAATTTTAACTATTTTTCTTTACTAGGTGTTCATTGTCATTACATGAATTTAAAAGTGTTCAATTTCATTACAGTGACGCCTGATCATAGTCAATATTATAGACTGATTTGAATTCTGCTAATCACTAAAGCATCAGTAAAGCACATTTATATTTTTTGTTTTGTTTTCAGTATACAAATTCATGTCAGTGTCTGCCATGTGTAACTACTATACATATTCATGTTTGACATTTTAAGCTTGAGGTTGAATGGTCAAGGTGAATGTTGGAAATGACAGAATGAGGTGTTATTGTGATGCTAACAATATATTTTCCTCGTCAAGTATTCAAAGGTTCATAATACGTGTCTACCTTCTTTAAGAATTACTAATTTATTTTATAAACTTATTTCAGAGTCATCGCCATATGCTAAATACTGTTTAAAGGTGTATTAATATGTCTGTGTTGATACACTTGTGGGTATAATATACAAATGCAGAAGTCAATCTAGTTTTCTATGCCCAATATGTTATTATTAAAATGTGTATGAAAACAAATGTGGTATATTTAAATGTGCACATTAAAACTTGTTGATAACTTATACGTGGTTGATTGTTATAAATTTGAAATTACCTGGATTGATCAAATGTGGGCCTGCCGCAGACTATGTATCATCCCTGTGTCTGCCTGGTCCAGGTGACCGCCTCTAGCCCCTCCTCTCATTCTCATTCATGGGTTGCAGTGTGGTCTCTAGCAATATCATAATTCAAGTTACATATATCATTATGTACTCATATATTGCTGTGGTGAGAATATATACATATATTGGTAAATACATAAGAATAGCCGGCATATGTCGGTTGAAAGGTATCACAGGATACCAATTAATGCATTACAATTTACATACACTATAGCCAGGCATCAAGGACCATAATGGAGACAAGTGCGTCCATTTTCTTGTGTAATCCTTATATATGGTGTACTCTAGATGTATTGATATTTCATGTATTTACACGTTTACATTTTTATATTGAATAAAATCATCACCACCATGCTTGTCATATAAAAATCTATATTATTTTGCATAAAATACAATGCAAATCAACCAAATTCTGCAGTAATAGTATCAAAAATACGAGTCACAAAAAATGTTTTAATAATTACGATCACCAACATAATACTCCCGTGTTTGACGTTCTGTTGCACGAAATTACGAATGCTCCCTGACTAAGTTACTCGGACGAACAGTAGGGGCCTGCTGCCAAAGCAATGTTACTTGTCATTTCGCACCCTCACGTCATCTACTCTCAATATGTATTGTCGGAATAACAGCTTATTAACAACATCCTGCGTAACTAAATACAATACATATGAAATATTATGCTCGTTGTCACTCTCTGACTGAATCTCCGGCTGATATGGTGACTGTCTTAGACTTAGAGTTAGACTTTTGAGTTAGAACTTAAAGTCGGCCTCGACAGGCTCGAGGCGAGTGTAGACGTTCGCAAGTTGCAATTCTCGTTGAATTAATACACGGCTACGCGTTCTTGTTGCTAACTGCGATAGTGTAATACGTACCTTCGTACAACCACTTTGGAATTATAATCTTCATCTTGATACGTTAAAGCACGTGTGTGTTGTTATTGTTTTCGAATGCCTGGGGATGCCGATCTCGCGTAAACCACATGACCGAAGTGGCGCAGTAGGCAGACAGCGCAATTGACTTTCGCCAGCGATACCCGCTGTAACGACAAATCTTTTTTTTGACGATTAAAAAACAAGTACGCATTTTTGTTTATTAAACCGACTGTGCGCACTAGTTAAACTATTCACACTTTACACATATGGCCATAAAAGAACCGGATTGGCGATGGGCAAACGAAGTGATTGAGCACCTTTAAGTGCTTCTTTATAACTGTTGTAGTCTTTACCATTTCCAGTACATCTATATGACTTCCACATCATTTGTTTATACTTAATTTTTCTAATGACTTTTTTTATAAGTGTTTCTTTTGGACCGTTTCTCTTGTTTTTTGAAGGGTACAAATTTATCGACTATGCACTTAATTTCACTCTTTAATATATTCCAGCATTCTGTTGCTGTCTTATTTTCAGCGTGTTATTCCAGTCTATCATTGCTAAATATTTCCTCATGTTCTTACACTTCCTTTGTGGAAATTTCTCCTATACTGCTTTTTACTATTCTTTTCCGGTTTTACTTTGATGGTAAAAAGTATTTGATGGTGAATGCAGCCTGCTGAATTTCGATGGTGCTAATACTTAGCAGGATTAAATATCCACTGAATATATAACTCTAACATCATCTCCTGTTTTTCGTGAACAAAACAGCAGCCCGGACAGGACCAGCAGCCCGACGGGGGTTCGATACCAGAAGCATGAAGGGTTGACCGATGGATTTACGACACCTGTGGTAGGCCTAATGCCCCGGGTGGTGGGGGAATGTTAGCTTAATTGTTGCGGAAGAGGCAACGGTGGAATTGCAGTGTTGCATATGTCACCTTAACGATAACTGACGACGACTACAAATGTATCGCTGGATGTATGCAGCAATTATAAATACAGTTCAAGTTATAGCGGTTTGTCTGCCCCCCACTCCACGCCCATCACCGATAGCATTGCTATAGCTTGTGCTAACAAAGCGCGCGACATACAGAAGTGACAATTTATCATCCTCCAGGTTGCAGCACTGCCCAACTGCCATTCATCTCCGGACATTAAATGTTGCAATGCTCCGTAATTTCTGTAAACCAGTCGTATGATAACTGGTGAAACTGTATATATATTATAGACAACACAAACTAACGAATATGCGAAACCCCATGTTGATATCTGGTCCATGCTCAAACCTAGTCGCCCGGCTGACTTTAGCGCCTTAAACATCTAGTTTGACCGTTACCGTCAGATGGCACCATTGATTAGCTCTAGTCCAACCTTTGTTGGCACCGTTTATCCGGGCGTTAACTTTTATCCGGGTGATGTTTATGTGCATATGTAAGGCATAATATTTGGCACCAGTAGATCACATTGTGATAAATAATATCAAAAATAGATAAGCGAGCGAAAAATAAACAACTCAGAACACGTCTAAAACATGAAATTCTACGGTCGCTAGCACCCTCACGGCTCGTCCTGTCTCGGCGATCTTGGTATCATTTGAAAGGATGCACTTTTTGTTATTCTAGCGACATCTAGATTTCCCGGTAACCGTTCAAAGAACACCGATAAATGGACCTACAATCATGCCGTTTTTGGTGTTCTGTACGGTACCGAACGATGTTGGCGGCGGGTATTCAGTACACTAATCTTCCGATCGCGGCGCTGTTTTCTTCAATTGCATAGGTTCAGACATGCGCACTTCGCCATTTCTTGATTTCATGTTATAAGCTCCACCCACTTTTAAACTGCGGCGAAACTGATGTGCTTTGATCGCAGCGAAACCGATATATTCTTGTGACGTCACAATAAAATACGCCACCCAACGGGTCTAAATTCGTTGCGTTGGTTGGTTGATATACATGATTGTGACGTCACGCCTACTTCATTTTAGCAGCCGTTTGAAAGTGGGTGGAGCTTATACCATGAAATCAGATAGTGGTGCCCGAATCGGTAGATTGGTGAACTGTGTCGACGAAACAACATGGTTCGCAGTGTCTAAGACACCTGAACAGGCCCGGTTGTAGATCCGTTTTCAGTTAATTTTAGGAACGATTATCAGGAAACCATTTATATGTTTGAATAGCAGAACGCTTAAACTTTCAAACGACATCAATATTGTTGGGATCCGGCGAACCGTAATGGTACTAGCAATCGTTAAAAAGGCGTTTTTGAAAAGTGTTTGATAGTTGTTCATTTTTCGCTCCCTTATCTATTTTTGATAATATCCAGTAGTTAAATATGTTTCGTTTGTTGCCGTAATACGAGCGTTACAGTTAGAGTACATAATTATAATTTGCTGTTTCAGATTTGTGACCAAGTATAAGAGTAAGTCACGTGACGTGTGCGTGGAGAGGAAACTGATTTACGACAGAAATTGTTTATGTCTGTGGGAAGCAAACATTTTATAATTTATGTATATATATATAGACATATATGTAAATATATATATATATATATATATACATATAAACATACATGACGCCCGGATAAATGAAAACGCAACAGTCGTAGCTGGTGCTAAATAAATTCCCCTAGATACGCGCACGCGCAGAAACGTCATCCGGGTTTTATTTAACGCCCGGATAAATGTAAGCGCGACACCACCGTGTTAACATGTCGTTAGGAAGGGCGTAACAGTACATCGGAGTATCGAATCAACACGATAATCGATGTAGCGATAGTGTATGCCTACTGCCGATCGTAAATTTAAATACCTCGTACCTAAACATGACATTTCAATCTCGCAGTGGTTCTCTCTCGACAGAGAGAACCCGGGTTCGACTCTTGTGCTGCGGTGACGAACCTCGGCCCGGGCAAGTTCGTTCACTCTACGTTGCTCCAGGTCACTCAGCTACATAAATGAATATCTGGCTATGAACAGTGGTGGATATTTGTGTACGAAACGTCTTCGCGTATTTAATGTTGCATGACTGGATGCTTCCCAGAGAGGTCGAGATGGTGTTCGATTGAGCAGGTCTGCCAGGAGTGAGGCTCGCCTCGACACTGGTCCTCGTTTTAATGCCCTTCTTCGTGTAGTCAGGGGTGAGGCTCGTCTCGACACTGGTCCTCTTTTTAATACCCTTCTCCGTGTAGTCAGGGGTGAGGCTCGCCACGACACTGGTCCTCGTTTTAATGCCCTTCTCCGTGTAATTTAACAAGATTTCCATCCAGATAATTACTCTGGATGGCAGTTGGACAAGGAAGCCTTTTGGCTTATCGAGAGTCCAATACTTTTTATCTACATGTATCCCGCCTTTTTAAGGTGTGTGTCCTAACAAGTGTAGTCAGTTGTTTTCCAGCATTTCAGATAATAACTGACCCGTATCCTGGGGATGCGATTGGTTCAAACACCCCACCCCCGCTGATGCAAAAGAATTCCGCTTGTGGGAACTATAGTTCATCGTGCAGGTATCGCTTGCTTGTGATTGATTTTAAATGGTGATATAAAATTATTTTAACGGCACCGCGACAAATGTTTAGCACAACCACTGACTACCCAGCTCCCCCCGTCTTGCGACGTCATGTCCAATATAGCATATGAAGCCCCGACACTTTGAGCAGCCATGAGATCTGGATACTGCGTTATATAAGAACTTATCAGTTTTATCTCACTTTTTAACTGTAAGTTTCCTTATTTACTAACCTAGCACCAACAGTCATCGACCATAGATAGTGACGTCACTCGGGGGTTCACCATTTTGGGAATCAACCAGGCGTTTTCAACTTACAAAGTGAGGGCATTGCCTCCCCCAACCCTTCATTTGCCCCTTCACAGTCAGACCAACTTGCCCACCCAATCGTACCTCTGAGGGTACTAAAAATTACAGTGAATAGCATTGCCCATCGGGGCAAAATCATGAAAGAACACTTGCGATCATTAAAAGGTAAACATTCTTTAACATTTATTGGAAGGAAATTTTTTTTCTTATTCAAGTATAGTGAATACTGAGGATCAAAATGCGTGTGGAAATGGACCAATTGCACCATAACAAGTCTGAACACTGACGTATTTAGAGGGCGGACAAGGGGGCGGTCGCCCCCCAATGGTGGCAGCTGCCCCCCCTCAACAGTCGCACGGCAGCTGTCATAACATAACATAACATACCGTTTATTTGACCCCATGTAGGTACACAATTAATTTGTTTCATATACACTTAATTTGTTTCATATACGTATATCATTATACTGTTCAAAATACTATTTGGAAAATACATAGAAACGCATGTACAGCTATTATGGTATTGGTGTACCATAGATATTAATCATATAGCTTATTCAATCGGGGTCGGTGACTCCTATTAAGAAACAGTTGTCGCTATCATAGGAGCCACCCTATTTACGTGATAATTTATATGGTCTTTTTACAAGGTGTCTATCTCATGTATGTTTTTTGGGAGTGCTTGTTTTATGTGAGAATGTAAGTTTGTATGTGTGCTGGTTGCCTGAAACTAGCATCAAATGTATTGTATGTAATGGTTTTGTTGACATGTGTAGCAATTTGATAGAGTGCATAAATCATTATATTTGTGTAACAAGTATGTTTTTATATAAAATGAGAAGCCTCGCAAACTGTGAGTATATATTTTGTCTTTGATTATATCGAGGGTGTCATTTACAGCATATGGTAGGCTGTATTTGAGACATTTCATTGCAAATTCATGCTTAGTTCTAAAAGTATGTATATAATTTTTTTCACGAATATTATAATTATGTATGTTTACACCTGGAATAATGTGCCAGTTAAGTAAATAAGGAGGTAACATTTTATTAATGTATTTAAAGTAAAATTTTAATTCATGTAACTTTAATATGTCTTCTGCTTTTAGCAGTTTAAGTTTTTTTTAAAGTGGTTCCGTGTGTGAGTTTATTTAAGGTTATTATTCGCACGGCTTTTTTTTTTAATTCTATTTATTTGGTATCCCCAAACCATGATACAATAATTTATATGAGATAATATTAATGTGTTATATAACAACACTTTTATATATAAAGGTAATACATATTTTAATCTGTTTATTATGCCAATTGTTTTGGAGCACTTATTTAAAATGTTCTCAGTGTGTTTTTTCCAATTTAGGTTAGTGTCTAAAGTCAATCCTAGAAAGTTAAATTAATCTACTCTTTCAATATTCATATTATCTATTTTAAGCGTAAGAGTCTGCGTGCGTTTATTAGGCATATGAAAAATCATGTATTTTTGATTTGCTTTAATTTAAAGATAATTTATTTATGTTTAGCCATTCATTAACTTTAAAAAGTTCTTCATTTATTAAGGATTCTGTACTTTTATTGCGTGTGTTATTGTTGTTGAGAAATTTTAAAGAGCTAGATAATGTGGTGTCATCCGCGTACATGACGAAATTAAATAATTGACTAGCTTGTGAGAAATCATTTATGTAAATGATAAATAATAGTGGTCCAAGGATTGAACCTTGTGGGACGCCGATTGTTATAGGTAAGATGTCTGAATTTATTTGTTCAATTTCAGTGTATTGTTTCCTGTTTTGTAAGTAACTTCTGAATAACTGCAATGTTGAGCCATTTAGGCCATAGTATGTTAATTTGTTAAGTAAAATGTTATGGTCAATAGTATCAAAAGCCTTAGAAAGGTCGAGAAATACATTAATTGGTTCATCATTAATATCCATTTGAGTTATAATTCTATCTATTAGCTCAAGCGCAGCAAATTCCGTTGAATATTTAGCTCTAAAACCATACTGATTATCAAATAAAAGCTTCATGTCATTGAAATATGAATATAATTGAATAAAAAATTGTAGAAATTGTAGGAAGAAGGGAAATTGGTCTGTAATTTTCAAATAAAGATGGATCGTCTTTCTTAAATATAGGAATAACTTTTGCAATTTTTAGTTTGTCTGGGAATATCCCGGATTTTAAAACTTGGTTTATTAACAGCTTTAATGATTTTATAATTGCAGGCTCAATTATCTTGAGAGCAATTTTGAAGAAATGCCATCAAATCCACAACTGTTTTTGTGGGAAGATTATTAATAGTTTTCTTAATAGTTTCTTCATCAACACTTTGAAACGTAAATACAGAACTAACGTTTTTGTTTAAATAATAACTATAGTTTTTGTTACCTTTATATTTAATACCTTGTGCGATGGTCTGACCTATATTTGTAAAATAATTATTAAATTTGTTTGCAATATCCTTTTCATTAGTTATTTTTGTACCATTTTCTATTAACAAAAATAATGGTAATCTTCGGTTTGTACGATTTGTTGAAAGAAATTCATTAATAACTTTCCAGGTATTTTTATATCATATTTAAATCGATTAAATCTTTGTTCAAAATACACTTGTTTGGCTGCACGAATATTTTTCTTTAATATCGTATTATAAGTTTTTAGATTAATATTAATAGCTTCATAGCTTGTCGGATTTGGTTGTGTCAATTTTAATTGTTTATAGAGTTTGTCTCGATATTGAATAGATTTTAGCAATCCTTGTGTAATCCACATTGATCTTTTGTTTATATTTATTAAATTTCACCAGCTTAGTTTGCATATGCTTATTTTTTGCCCGTAAAATGTCTTCGTAGATTACATCATAATTTATTTAGCTTATTGTATATCTCATTTGATTTAATTTCGTGTTTAACTTGATGAATTGCCTCTTCATTTAGTATATTTATTTTAACATAGGTGGAGGTTCAGTCTTCAATGAGACGTTGATGAATATAAAATACGGCTGATGATCAGAAAATGTTTTGATTAAAATCCCTGCAGTACTTTCCAATATAGATTTATTAAGTTTACAAAAGAAATGATCTATTAAAGTACCATTTGTTCTAGTAAATCTAGTAGGAAGAGTAATTTGCGGGTAAAGGCTGTGTGATATTATGGTGTCCAAAAAGTTACTATATGTATCACTTTCATTTAATTTAAGCAAATTTTTATTAAAATCCCCTGCGATAATGAGATTGTTATTATAGTTGTTTTCCATTGATGATATTGTAGAAGTAAATTCATTTATAAAATCATTTAAGTTATCATTAGAAGTTCGTGGAGGTCTGTATATGTTTCCGATGGTTATGCTCTTAGATAGATTACCACCACTTATTTGGACTATCATCCCTTCCCAGTGTTCGCACATGTTTACATTTAATATAACCTCTGATCTATATTTGTTGTCGACATATATTATTAGCCCCCCCCCCCCTTGTTGCTGCAAGTCTTACTTTGAGCTAAACAGCCATAACCATGTAAGGAAAATTGTGTTAGGTCATCGTTTTCTGATTTCCAAGTTTCTTGTAAGCAAATGACATTAAATTTAAAATTGTTACTACTTAGCTCTTCTACAAAAGCTTCCAGTTCGTTAAATTTATAATTTATTGATTGAATGTTAGTGCTTAAGACACTAAAACGCGTAGTGTTTGTCTGTGTAAGTTTGCTAAACTTATCAAAGTCATAACATGAAGACCAACGTATTAGTTGAGGTTCATAATTTTCAACATCATTTGTGTCTAAGATGTTAATTAAGTCATTGTTATTAATACCTCCTAAATAGGAGAGGAACGTATCGTCAAATGTCATGCCTTTATATAATTTGGTATTTATCATATGTATTTGTTATTATATTTATATGTATAAATGAGTGTTCAACAAATTGTGATATATGCATATACCGATAATTAAATGTAAAAGTTTTATTGACGTAATGCACTGAACGTAAATGTGAGATTGATTAAACATGTAAATGTGAGAACAGTTTGAGACAGACATCTTGTAGTTTAATATATAGAAAAAATAACATAAAATAAGAATGATTTTCATAATGAATGCAAGAAGACCTTGTCATGGGAGAGGTGTAGAGCATACAGTATTAAACCGGTTTTACAAGCCACATTTACCTGAGTATCCGTAGTAACATACTAATGCATTTCACAGCAACAGAATGAATACATATATTAAGATAACTGAAGTGACAAGTTAAAGTTTGTGTTTATATAAAGTACAGCAGTAAAACATAGTGCAGTAGTGCAAGGTTACGCATTATGCTTCATTATCCATTTTTACTGTGATATGATAAGATTTAATTATACACATATAATTGCACACATACATATTACAAGTTATTTCTATGTATATATAGTAATATGACTACAGGTTTACATTGCACAAAAAACTAAGATTCTGTGAAGAAGCTACCGATTTACATCGTGTGCAATTACTAACACAGTGCTTTCATTTCAGATTTATACATCATATTTGTCAATCCATTTTACTGACAATAAAAAAGAGAACAATATATTATTAAATTATATATATTAAATACATACGTATTTATATATTAGCTGTGTAACTATTTCAACTAACAAATATACAAAACAACATGACTAGCATTCAACTCAAAGAAAATAAAAAATAAAAATATGTTCATAAGAAAACAAAATAAACTACAGTTTCAGTTTAACGGGATGTGCACAAGGAGCTGGAGCTAATATTTCCAGGAAGACACTAACACTAAATATTATGTTACTAAAATCACTTGAAAGAGTCCACAGAGAAATTTAATGTCAAGAGTACGACAAATCATTAGCAATTTAGATAGAGCAGTTAAAGTAGATTGATTGTTCAGCATGCAGTAACAGACTAACTAGATAGGAATGTCACCAGATATATTGATAATATTTCCAATATATCTGATGTCACTGCAATAACACTTGCGTGTAATTACTGAATCAAAGTAGAAAATACAGTTTAACATTATGCAGAAGTCGACGTAATGCTGTCGTGTGTTTACGTAAGCTTTACAGGTATTGTAATTTGAGAGAAGGAGAAGAAGAGAAAGAGAAGAAACCAGCTTGTAGAGAAAGAACTAGAACTAGAAAAGATAATAATTTAAAACGATTGAAGATAATATTAACTGACATGATATTATATTATCCCGGAGTCTGCAGAGTCAGTAAAGAGGACTTATCTCTCTTTTAATTGTCCTCGCTGCGTAGATCACGTCTCGCTCAGGAGTTGCGCAGTCTCGTTTAACAAAAATAAAACATTAACAAAATATCGTTCGTATACAGGGGCCGATTCCCGGTCGCAGGCCACGTGTTCAACGTAAAGTGTTCTTCTTCTTCCAATACACGCCTAGCCTCAACATGCTGAGGATACAGGCGGTGCCGTGGCATGGCAGGCGAACAGGAAATTATTGTGTAAATAAACAGTAATACGTGCAGAAGAACTTGTTAACGTCTAAAACATGGGGTAGTGCAAAGTCTGGATGTTGGTTTTAAATGCATCCAGGCTGTTTTGATTTACAATATATTGAGGAAGGGAATTCCAAAGTCGAATGGTACTGGGGAAAAAGAATACAAGTGGTGTTCACTGCCATTTTGACATTTATGGTTTCCACTACTTTGGCAGTAGTGTCCTCCCCCGCCCCAGTTTCAGGGAATTAAGTTGCATCGTCGGGATTATTGTTCAATGTTGTCGCACTCATTTTCAAGATGACCAACTTTTTCTTCGAGGGCTACAATTCTGCGCTCTTTGGTTTCGAGCTTCGAGTTTAGGTCAGCGATTGTCTGCGTGAGGGTGTCGATCTTAGCGGCCAGCGCTTGAGGGTACAACGCTAATCTCAGTTTTCGTAATACAGCGTCATCATTCGGCAATTCCACGAATTTCAGCAACATCACATCAGTGTCCTGAACATCGCTGTCAGTAACACTGAAAGGTTAACGCTTGGGTGGCATGTTGCTCTGAATTTTTGTTCTCTCACCAAAAGTACGCGACTTAGACCACGGCAGCCATCTTGTGTGCGCTGGACAGGGCAATACTCGCCCGTTTTTGCCTTCCCCCAATTAAAAATCCTGGATACGTCTTTTAAAAAAAGACAATCTACTAGTGGACTGTCATGTGACAAAAGGGGTATTTTCATTTTAAAAGCATTTTGAAGAAAGTAATAAAATAGCAACGATAATTTTTCTGATAAAAGACAACTATCTGGGAGCAAATAAGCGAGAATGTATTTTCCGTTGTAGACACGCGCCACATTCTCCATAAACGGGCATTTTCCGTTATAAACAAGACAACATTTTCCATAAAAGGGCACTTTCCGTTACAAACAAGTAAATGTTCTCCATAAAAGGGCAAACCGGTGGGGAACGAAATCACACAAGATCTCCTAACAGGGGGTATTTTGGGGATGAAATTCATTATCAAACAGGTAAATTATTCGACAATACCGCACAGTTTAGAGGTGCAGTCACAAAAGGGCCCCTGTTTGGTAACAAAGGATACATACTAAAGGCAAAATAGGCAAATTCCTAAATGATAATTTCCTTCCAGTTGTAAACAGAACAACATGTCCAAAAACAAAATTGTTAGCCAAAAAAATAAATTGTTCACACAATGTTTCCCAAACGTGCCCTTTTAATTGTGACAAAATACTTTGCAGAAAACTGAATGTTAGTTTGAAATTACACTGCTTTGTTTAACCAAATGTGTGCGTGTGTGCGCGTGTGCGCATGCGAGTGTATATATGGAATAATATAAATGGCTATGCCCTATCATGCCATCATGGTGTAAAATAATAAAAATTCTTTCCTTGCGGATTGCGACGTTCCTAGCGATTTTCGATTTTTTCACGTAAAATTTACCAGTTCCTTAAAACATGTTTCCAATGCAGAAACAAGCAGAAAGGCCATGAAGTCCATTTCACGATGAATGTCGTTTAAAAAATAGGCTCACCCCGTGTATTCGTTTGACTGATTCTAGCTGGCGGATTTCTACGCGTTGCAAGTCGCTAACTTGTTAGGAGTAGTGTCATATTATTCGACTATAATATTGTTGACCTAATCTTGTCGTGTGACACCTTTACGACATACAGGGCTTCCTGCGACGATCACATGCTGTTTTGTTGTATCTTACATGGTGGTAGCGTATCTTGATGAATTCACGCGCATAAACCGGTAGATCATGAATGAATTGTGATGAACATTAAACCATGAACGTTTATGCAAGTCCCCTTTACGCGATTTCAAACAAAATGCGTATATCGGGGCACTCAGACACGATTCTCCGCGTGAGCGTTAATGGGTGGCTTTGACGTATACCTTAGCAACGGGGATCGTAATGCGAAGAAGATAGGCACACATAATGGAGACTCTTTCGCCCCCTGGGCCGATGTCCTTTTCCGGCAACGTATCAGAAACGTGGAAAAGATGGATCCAGCGATGGACGCTTTATGCAAGAGCGTCCGGGGTTGATGTCAAAGACGACCCAGTGAAGTGTGCAATCTTTCTTCATGTGATCGGGGAAGAGGGACTGGAGATCTACAACACCTTCCAGTTCACCGAAGAAGAGGCGGATAAGCTCGACCCGTTGAAGGAGAAATTCCAAAGTTATTGCATTCCTAAGACAAATGTGACTTTCGAACGCTATAAACTCAACACTCGAACACAACATGAAGGAGAGTCTATCGACCAGTACGTCACCGAACTCAAACATCTCGCAGCGACGTGTGATTACCGCGAACTGCGAGATGAGCTAATCCGGGACAGGATTGTCCTAGGGTTGCGCGATAATGCAGTGAGAGGACGGCTTCTGCGCGAAGCTGACCTCACTCTCGGGCGTGCTGTTGAAATGTGTCGGGCGGATGAGGCGTCTAGACAGCAAATCAAGTCGATCGAAACTAGACCGGCAGCAGGCGTCATCAACGAGGTGAAGCGGAGTCCGGGTGGTAGACGTGGAAAACCGCCATTCAAGCCGTCTACACCACGGAACGCTCCTCACAGGCATGCAAAGTCAGTCGTCCAGACATGTGACGCGTGTGGCTACCATCAGCACACACGATCAGAGTGCCCGGCGCTGAACGCCTACTGTAAACTGTGCCACAAGAAGGGTCACTTCGCGAAACGGTGTTCGACGAGAAGAAACGTACACGAAATCACTTCGGCAGTCGGGGTAGAGCCGTCTGAGTTCTTCCTTGGGTCCGTCGAGTCCAAGGAACACGACGAGCCACCCTGGCACACATCAGTGGAGATGAATGGCACGGTAGTGGATTTCAAGATTTACTGCGGCGCAGATGTCACCGTCATTTCGTCTGAAACCTATCGTCAACTCCACGAGCGACCGAAGCTGAAGTCGGCCAACGTTTCGCTAGATTCACCGGGTGGTAAACTGTCCTGTGATGGTCATTTCATAGCGAAGATATTGCGAAAACGAAAGGTGACGAACGTCCACTGTTACGTCATACCAGGTTTGAAGGAAAACCTGCTCAGCAGAGCTGCGGCGGTCCATCTAAGCTTGATAGCGCGGCTCGACAACGTTCACACGTCCGACCTCTATGACCTTGACGTGTTTGGAGAGCTTGGTGAGCTGAAGACCCGGCGCGTACACATCAAACTGAAATCTGATGCACAGCCGTACAGCTGCAGCACGTCTAGACGCGTGCCACTGCCGATGCTCGACAAGGTGGCTGCAGAACTCGCTCGAATGGAACGCTTGGGGGTAATCGTCAAAGTGACAGAACCTACCGAGTGGTGCAGTCCCATAGTCGTCGTGCCGAAATCAGGAGGGAACATTCGCCTCTGTGTTGACTTGAAACGTCTCAACGTCGCCATCAGTCGCGAGCGATATGTGTTGCCAACCGTTGAAGACGTCATCCACAACCTGGCTGGGGCCGAGGTGTTCTCGTCTTTGGACGCCTCGTGCGGCTACTGGCAGTTGGGTCTTCATGACGACAGCAGCATACTGACGACCTTCATCACGCCATTCGGTCGATACCGTTTTCTACGGCTACCGTTCGGAATAAGTAGCGCGAGCGAGATATTCCAGCGTGAAATGAGCGACATTCTCCGCGACGTCCCCGGTGTGTCGGTGTATCAGGACGACATTCTGGTATGCGGGAAGAATATCGCAGAACACGACCAACGACTCGAGACGGTGTTCAACATCATCGAGAAGTCAGGACTGAAGCTGAACAAGGCCAAGTGTACCTTGCGACAACCTGGGCTCGAGTTCCTGGGTCATTGGATCAGCAAAGACGGAGTCAGCGTCCATAGAGACAAGGTGAAGGCCATCCAGGAGATGAAATCGCCCGAAAACATACATCAACTTCGTCGTTTCCTCGGAATGGTGAACTACCTTGGACGTTTCGTGAAAGACCTCGCCCGATTTACGAAGCCACTCAACGAACTCCTCTGCAAGGACATCGTGTGGGTGTGGGGAAGCGTGCATGAGAAGGCGTTCGCTGAATTGAAACAGATGATATCATCTACTCCTGTACTCACATTCTACGACGTGAAACTACCCACAGTCATATGTGCAGACGCAAGTGGATACGGCCTCGGTGCCGTTCTGATGCAAGTCCATGACCACCAGATGATGCCTGTGGCGTATTGTTCCAGAACGTTGACGAAAGCGGAGATGGGATATGCGGCCATTGAGAAAGAGTGTCTGGCGTGTACGTGGGCGTGCGAAAAGTTTGACCGATATCTGATGGGGTTGGAGAAGATCAAGTTGTTGACTGACCACAAACCTCTCATCCCGTTGATCAACTCTCGTGATATCGACCAGACACCGATTCGGTGTCAGCGCTTGTTGCTTCGCCTGATGCGATTCAACATCGTCGCAGAGCATGTGCCTGGTAAAGACCAGGTGATCGCAGATACTCTGTCACGACAACCTCTACAGTGCGACCAGCGACTGGACTCTGTGGATGCCGTGCAGTCGTACGTCGAGGGTATGTTATCGACAGTGCCCGTGCTTGACTCAATGCTACGACGCATTCGCGACGCCACGGAAAGCAACGACGCATTTCAGAGAGTCATCGCGTACACGTCTGGGGGTTGGCCACGACACATCTCGCAGGCAGACGAATGCTTGTGCGATATGTACCACGTTCGGTCAGAGTTGAGTGTCGTGAAGGGAATCCTCGTGCGTGCTCGCAGGATCGTCGTCCCGCAGTCGTTGCGCAGCGAGATCCTCGAGAAGATCCACAGTGGTCACCAAGGGATCACGAAGTGTCGCGCGCGAGCTAACGAGACAGTTTGGTGGCCGGGCTTGTCGAAGTCGATTGAGAGCCTGGTAGCGCGTTGTGCTGTCTGTCAAACGAAGAGATCCTCACAGTCGAGAGAGCCTCTCAAGAGCACCCCGATGCCCGACCGTCCATGGCAGATAGTCGGTGCAGATTTGTTCGACTTCCGGGGTAAAACCTACATCGTCATGATCGACTATTACAGTCGATACACCGAAGTCTCACATCTTAGCAACACATCTTCATCAGCCGTGATTGCGAAGATAAAAGATGTGAATGCACGATGGGGCCATCCAGATATCCTATTTACAGACAACGGACCGCAGTTCAAGTCCCGCGAGTTCGCAGCGTTTACGAATGATGCGCTCATCAACCACGTGACCAGCAGTCCCTACTTCGCTCAGTCGAACGGGGAAGCGCAGAGGGCTGTACAGGTCGCGAAGAAACAGCTCGCGCAGGACGATCCGACGAAGGCGTTGATGGTGTACCGCGCGACACCTATTGCCGCAACAGGGTACAGCCCTGCAGAACTCATGATGGGCAGGCGTATGAAAACGACCGTAGCGATACTGCCTGAGTTACTACAACCGAACTGGCCGGACTACGAGTCCGCCTTCAACAACGACGAGGCGACGAAGCGGGTGTACGGACACCACTACGACCGTCACCACGGCGCGAAGCAGCTACCACCTCTTCAGCCGGGCGACGCCGTCCGCCTCAAACGAGACGACGAACGCAGATGGTCAGCAAACGGCACAGTACTCGCACGTGCTGATGCTCCGCGTTCCTTCATCGTCGAGACAAGCGACGGGGGCGTGTACCGACGGAACAGGAAGCACCTCCTCAAAGTGCCACCTGAACCGCCACGCACTTCCGAGACGACAGACGACCACCGAGACGAGCCTGATGACGTCGAGACGACGCCGACTCTTCCGGGCGATGAGCATCCTCAAGATGCGACTGAAGACGTGCCTAGTTCGCCGCATCGCCCTGGATACGTGACGAGATCGGGGCGCGCAGTGCGAAAGCCCGACAGAATGGACATTTAGTTTAGTTTGCCCATTCATGTCAAAAATTGAAGTGCACAGTAGGCCAGAATAATGCCGATGATCTGTTGTCGCTTACAGGGAAAGCTGTCTAGCTACCCTTGTATTGATTTTGTAGTTTACATGTGTTTTATAATAGTTAGTCATACGTCATGCGATTCGACTTCACGATTATTATGGAACTCTATCCTAGATGTGTTGATATCTTTGGGGGGAGATGTCATATTATTCGACTATAATATTGTTGACCTAATCTTGTCGTGTGACACCTTTACGAAATACAGGGCTTCCTGCGACGATCACATGCTGTTTTGTTGTATCTTACAAGTAGTAACACCTTGTTCCAGCTCGTTTAAAGATCGTTACACAAGTATAACGAAGCCGGTAACTTTGTATTACATTTTGCAAAATAAAGTAGGTCGGCAACAATGTATACACTTGTGCGGTCCGTGACCTGATTACACTAGGTGTGGGTTCACGTTAAAAAGTATCAACGAAATTTGCGCGTGCTGCCATGCTGCCGTGCGGCGTTTGTATCGGTGTAGGTACAAACTGCTATTTGATCATACACGTTGGGTCATTGCTGCAACGTGGCTGGCTGATTGAAACATGTCAAGTTTGCAATTAAGAGTTGAAACCGCGCTATAGGGGCCTGTATCAATATATAAAATAACATTTAGCCCTGATTAAAGGAGTACTCCTTAAAAGGCGAACTTTTCATATTAAATAAAACCATAAAGGAAAAAGACTTAGGAATAACAGTTAGTGTGAGACTAAGTGAAAACCAAATAGAAATTTTAAACTACTGAATGGTTATGAAGGTATTGATAAGTGTATATTGTTCAAAATTAAAGAAAGCAGTAGCACAATGCAGCAACAGTTAAACAACAGTGTAGGTTGAATACAAGAAAGTACACCTGTACTAATTTTCACAGAGGATAATAAATGAATGGAGCAAATTACCTCATGATTGTGTTAATTCTTGCAGAGTGAATATGTTTAAAATTGAATGGATGAATATCTAATAAGGGCGGGTTATACGTAAGCGGACTCTAGATTCAAGCCTAAGTCGTCCTAGTCCACATGCCATCCGGACTGTTAGTTTTGGATGGCAACCTTGTTAAATATTCTTAATAAATACGTGTTATCAAAGGGAATGTGGCCTTACGGGAAAGTCAAGCTATAATAAAGATCAATCTGGCTTCTTGGCATTCTGGTCAGTTGGCGTCTGTCTGTCTTGCAGACTGTGTGACTTATACTGTCTGACTGTCTGTCTTTATATATGGCTGTCTAGCTGTGTGTTTGGCTGTCTGTATGATACTTTTTCTATGCCTAGAATGCCTGTCTCTTTGTGTGACTGGTTTGTTGACGGCTTCTATGTATGTATGTATGTATGTATGTATGTATGTATGTATGTATGTATGTTTGTGTGACTGGCAAAAATCCAGAAAATCAACGGTAAAACCATAACACATACGTCAAACACGGAAGCGTAATTTGAAAGCTGGAGATCTGGAAGGTATTTGAAAAATGACCAAAAAGCAGGCGCGTCACCATATCGGAAGATTTTAGAAAGTCTGTATTAGTTGTGTAGTATCTAGAATTTCAACAGTCAGACACAGTTTTTCCCACATGTAAACAACTTTATAATAATAACCGTTTTTGCGATTTCTGATTAATTAAGTCCACGTTTTCAACATTGACAGTATAACAATTATCAAACTATAATTGATTGGCATGTTCAGATCGTTTTACCACTTTGTTACAATAGAGTGCATAAATTGGATTTGTGTGACAATTTTCAAAACACATTCACCTAATCAACGTTGAAATCTGTATTTCAATTAAACACATGTTCCGAAAAAAAATCTTCCGAAAAAAGACAACTTCCGAAAACTGTGGCTGCCCCGAGGTTTTCTTTGTGCACACGCCATGCCTGCGTGAGATAGAATATGGACCCTTATAGAAAATGGTACCGGGTTATGGACCCATGGTCCATTTTCTATGGGGGTCCATATAGGACATGTGATGTGATTACAGAAAATGGACCCACATAGATTACGGAGCCGGGGTCTATATTCCATTATGGAATATGGGTACCCCGATCAAAATTCTATAGGATAATAATTATGGACGCGGCAGGTCCATATTCAATAGGGACAATTGGTCCATTTTTCAGGGGTCCATTTTCCATATGACACCGGCTTATCGAAATATAAATAAAACATGCGAAATGGTTAATACAATATGATTAAAACTCTTCAATGTCATTATAGTAATAATGTAATATGGAATCAGATGTTTGCTGCCCAACCAACTAGTGGGCGAACTGCTGTTTGGATGCAGTGAGTTGGTGCGGCTGGTGTCCCAGAGACATGTCTCCTCTCACACATCTGGCGTGCATTTCATGCCATGTCCTCTGAAGGAGTCACGTCGTCGTGTCTTGAACTCGGATTTTTTTTCAGGTTTAGGCCTATTTACCAGTAAGGACACTTTTTTTAATGTACCATTTTGTCTTAACTTGTCACAGGCGCTCAACATTGGAACACCCTCCACCTTTACATCGTCAAATGTTGACATATCTAGCAGCCCCTACAAAATACCCTGTCCCAGAAAATGCAGTATAAATTATTAAACAAACGTGTTACGTCCACGTGTAAACACGTCACTGATCTGTCAGTCGTCGTCGGGATGGCGGCAAGCGAGCGGGCGGGTCCATTCCGCGGCTGGGTAGAGAGGGTTGTGCCGGTAGCGCCGTGCGAGTGGGTGTTCTAGCCGCGCACGCGTCACTCGATCTACCGTTCGCCATTTCTTCCCGCATACCGTACAGCGTAGCCGGGCGTGAAGTCTGCCTTTTCCCACGCCCGCTCCTATCTCCTTCTCAGCTCCCGGGATTTACACCAACGCCAGTCCGTCCGCCGAATCACCGTCGAGCTTTCTGTCATCTGTCGTAAGTTGGTTACGTTTGTCTCGCTGTCAGGACGAGCTCAAGTCGCCGGTCCGTAAAGCTTGGCCGGCGTGGCGAGCAGGTCACGTGGCACGCCCACGCACCCCCTTCTACCGATGGTGGGGGGGCCTCCCGCTTGCATCTAGGCACAAACATAGTCTATCAATAACAACTCAGAAGGGTTGGTTGCGTCTCGGACCATTTGCTTCGTAGGCAATGCATGCTCTAGCATATAGGCCTTGCTAAGTGTGATTAAGGTGTTTGATTGACAGGTGTCTGTTGACATATCTGCGTCTAGTGCATCACGGCAACTAGGTCTCCGTCTTAACGGGTTTACGGTCTCGTCTCGGCAATGTCAATGAACGTCACGAAAGGTTGATCTGCTTTTTGCTATGCGTTCTATACAATGTCATCACCGTGTATAGTATAAGCCTGGTAACATATATATATATGGACATGCGTGTATCCACCGAGTCATTAAACAACAATCCCATAAATAGTGAAATATATGCAGTTACATTATCCAGTTGCAATTTCCAGCAGATTAGAATAGTGACTTAACCCATTACTCACCACGCGGCCGGGTGTTAGTTTGTATTTGGCGCGCCCCGTGTTTCAGTCATCCGATCAATCAATCGACTACGCCCAACGCCAACAGTTTACTGCCAGTTGTCAAATAGGCCGAGGTTCGTGTATTCATTAATTGTGTATTGGCCCTCTGTCGCGGATAGCGCTAATATTCGAGTACTGGCTCTGTTATGTAACTCGCGACTCCGCGCTGTCAAATACACGCCGCGTTTAGACCCCCCTCGCTGCCGACGATGTTACCGCGATGGACAGCAAAAATATAAACGCATATGAGAGAGAGATATATATATATATATACATACACACACACACACACACACACACACACACACATACACACACACACACACATATAAAGGATGTCTCCTTATCTTGCGAGAATAAAAGGATATTTGATCAAGATATCATTGAGTGTACATCATACATAACGTCGTTGTAAATACATATTAGGCAAGTTTTGGCAAGTAGGCGATTTGCGAGCGATAATTGGGGGTGCTAATGTAATCGGAACGTTGTTTACAAATTAGGTCAATGGCGAAGTTAACGTAACGTGAACGACAATAGAATAGGGTTAGTTGAGATAGTCATTGTAGTTAGATGAGTAATTAAAACCTGAAATAACAAACTTATAAAGTGTTTATTAGTACACAGGAAACAGTCTTTGTAAAGACTATCTTGAATATAATGCTGCGTTCCAAAGGGCTCGTTTATATCGTAAACACGACTTGGTGAACTGGAAGATTCACGATCTCCTCAATTTATGCAACTGGGTCATGTAGGGGTTACGAAGTCGTATTCACGGTATTCACGATGTGATTGGAACGCAGCATAAACCTAACTTGAATACATCGTAAGACAAGGTGTGTCATTGTGTGTTAACAAATATAACTAACTATAACCTAAACAATCTGGTGTAAATTTTACACAGAAAAGGGATGACACGGAGAGAGTTGGGAATACTACGACACGTTAGGTGCAGGGTTGTGACAGGGAGACTGAAGAAAGGAGACTGAGAGGAGGGAAGGAGACAGGTGTGAAGGAACAAGGAAATGAGAAGAAGACGTTCGGCAGAAGAAAAGAAAACGGGTCAGTGGGGATAGATCAACAGGTGGTCACAGACTGTAAAGAACGAGGAGAGACGCGACAGCGATACAGGTGGTGAAGAGGTAGATACCACAGAGGCAGTTGGTAAGACTGTGAAACAGAAGATTGAGAAGAAGAAGACAGATGGAAGAAGACAAGTGTTCAGCAAAAGAAAGGTAAACAGGTCAGTGTAGAGGAGCTGCAACAGAAGGAAGGCAATAGTTATGCAGATGCAGTAGTTAAGGGGAAAAAGAGGAAACTGTGAGTGGTCATGGGGGATTCTATTATCACGAAGTTGGACAAGACAATAAACAAGGGGGGATATGACTGTATCTCTACCAGGGGCAAAGATACAGGATGTCACAGAAAGAGTAGGCCAGGTCATGGGTAATGGCAACGGGGGATGTATTCGTGTGCACGTGGGCACCAATAATGCTGAGAACGAAGGTATGACGGCCATCATTGATAAGTGCAGTGCTGTATAGGAGACTGGTCAAAATATCCTTTAAAATGAACTTAGATGTGTATGCTTAAATGCCAGAAGCATAGTAAATAAGAAGCGATTTAAACAGCATGATATAGACAGATATAGACCCCGATATGATAGGCATCACAGAATCATGGCCACATGAAGACACGGTAGATGCTGAATTAGCTCTATCAGCTTATGTCATGTTTAGAAAGGACATACAAGAGAGAAGTGGAGGCGGATGTCATGTTTAGAAAGGACAGACAAGAGGGAAGGGGAGGCGGAGTCTCTGTATATTAAAAAATATATACTGGCATATGAAGTACAAGAAAAGGGAAGCAGATTGCGAGGAAGCTATTTGGTGCAACATGCTGTAGTTACCAGAAACTCAACATTAACAATATGACTAGTTTATCGTAGTCCCAACATACGACAAAAGGATGATGTATAACTGCCAGATCCAGTGCAGAACCAAGTACAGACAACATTCTTTCCTCCCCAATATCGTCAAAGACTGGAACGATCTGCCTGAAACAGCCAGCACCCTTGACACTTTCAAAACAAGGGTGCCACAAAACTAGATATTACATAGTTAGATTAGATATAGGGGTATGGAGTTAAATTTTAAGTTCATGTAATTGTTTTAATTTGCGTAGTTTTTTATTATTTTTTATTTGGGTTTATTTTATTATTAATTTAAAACTTATAGTGATCGAATGTTCTCCATAGGTCTGTCACTCTAGATATTCTTCTCTTGGCAAACTCAAATTCTACCTCCTCACAACCCCAAAGAGCGGCAGAATAATCAGCAAGTTGATTGTGGCCGCCAAAAGGATGATGATGATGAACTGCACAATGCTAT
The DNA here is from genome assembly GCA_963995525.1 of Escarpia spicata. Classification (NCBI taxonomy): domain Eukaryota; kingdom Metazoa; phylum Annelida; class Polychaeta; order Sabellida; family Siboglinidae; genus Escarpia; species Escarpia spicata. Next base: position 67,619,354 of record OZ023205.1, on the reverse strand, counting down.
AATGAAGATTAGTAAATGGAAATGTGTTATAATGGGTGTTTTAATCACGGACATATTCAGTGAAAATAACTAGAGAGTGCTGGAGGTGATGACCAACTGTTTCTACTTCTAATACAGGACCGTTTCCTTACCCAACATGTTCTGGAACCAACCAGAGGTGGGAATGTGTTGGATTTAGTGTTCTCTTCTCAAAACGAATTAGTTGATAATGTTAAAATTACATTTACCTTTGGGATCTAGTGATCATAACCAGATCCATTTTATTATAAAACTATAATCTGGGTATAATGGTAAAACGCAATGGAGGAGAAACTTTAATAAAGGCAAATATAAACAGATGAGTAAATATTTAGCACACATAGACTGGACTAACTTAATGAAAGACAAGACAGCAACAGAATGTTGGCCCATTTTGAAAGATGAGATTGTGGGCATTACTGAAAGATTTGTTCCCCTAAAAAAGCAAGGGAAATGATCTAGGAAGAAACACCTACCAAAAGAAGCTATACGAAAGATGGCTTACAAATAAATTATGTGGAGAGTTTACAGAAACGCTGTAAATATAGAACAACTGCAAGGAAGCCTACAACCGAAATTAGACAATCTAAATGACCTTTTGAGCAAAAATTGGCGAATAATATAACAAAATGATAGCAAGTTTCTACGCTTATGTAAGGAGTAAACAGTAGGTTCGAGATAAGGTGGGACCACTAGAAAACATAATATCTGTTTATAGCTCTGGTATGCAATTTTGTTACATCTTGTTAAATCTGCAGGATAGGCCTACTAGAACGTGCGTTATCACACCAAATACTGCACGCAAATAGGCCTGCACGCGCGACACTTTGTATGGAAAGGCATTCTATAAAGTAGCATGCATTCATGCGCATATTATTATTATGATCATCAAGATAATATCCCGTTGCGTGTCAACGGTCACTGACTCGCTGCAGAGCAATATTGGATGTTGGCCCTACTTCCATTGTTAACAGAACGACTGTTTAATCGGACAGAGCAATATGGAATGTTGGCTCTACTTCCGTTGTTAATAGAAAGCCTGTTTTATTGGACAGTGCAATATGGAATGTTGGCCCTACTTCCGTTGTTAATAGAACGACTGTTTTATTGGACAGAGCAATATGGAATGTTGGCCCTACTTCCGTTGTTACTAGAACGACTGTTTTATCGGAGCATGCAATATGGAATGTTGGCCCTACTTCCGTTGTTAAGAGAACGACAGTTTTATCGGACAGTGCAATATGGAATATTGGCCCTACTTCCATTGTTAATAGAACGACAGTTTTATCGGACAGTGCAATATGGAATGTTGGCCCTACTTCCGTTGTTAATATAACGACTGTTTTATCGGACAGAGCAATATGAAATGTTGGCCCTACTTCCGTTGTTAATACAACGACTGTTTTATCGGACAGAACAATATGAAATGTTGGCCCTACTTCCGTTGTTAATAGAACGACTGTTTTATTGGACAGAGCAATATGGAATGTTGGCCCTACTTCCGTTGTTAATAGAACGACTGTTTTATCGGACAGAGCAATATGGAATGTTGGCCCTACTTTCGTTGTTAATAGAACGAGTTGTATCGGACAGAGCAATATGGAATGTATAAATATATAAAGTTATATCTTCCTGTAGATATGTTTAAAATATACGTCCCATGAAGACGCGACAGTAGAACGTTCGTGCACAAACAACCTGTTGACAGAAAATAGTATTTTCAACATTTTGAAATGTGTGATTTAAAATGTGATTACAAACTGACACTTCGATAGCATTAGGTACTTTCGTAACAAACAAAAACATTGTGCACCGACATTTATTTCCTGCGTGAGAATTTGGGGACGTCACGGTTAAAATTCCACCATTGGAGTAGGCCTAATGGTTATTGCCTATATTATGTTCTGAATGCCATATCTTATTAAATGTTTTATCGTTGCTGCTTTAAGTTAGGCAATATAGTAATTTCCCATCGATTGTAGTTATATTAATATAGACTATATAATATTAATTCCAGTTATATCATACTAATCTGCATTGCATGTTGCATTGTTTCGGTTAATATATTCCATTCAAAGAAGACATCCGGCTTCTCGCACTGGATGTGGTCTCTATCCGGAGCTTGTGGCAGCGTGTGAAAAACTGCGGCGCACTTGTTTTGTCGGATGACAATTCCAAGTGGCAGTCGATAAATGCCAGTTGTAGCAACGCGCCTGTGCTTGGAAAGTCGTTTTATGTGCAGCAATTGTTTCTCTTAGAATTTTGTTCCTCCCGGGGATTTTTGGTCAAGAATGTAATAATCCTATTAAAACCAAGCCCCCGCTTTTAAACAAGGTGCCATCAAAAAGCTTAATTACAAAGTCATGTGTGCAACTTCAGCAACACCATATATTATGTTAGCCAGTTGGAACTAGTCATCGTAAACGAAAAACTGTATGCGTGCCTCCGTATAGTCAGCACCTGCATTCGGAAGACAAGGATGCTTTTCTTGGAAGTTACCAATGAAACCAGTTTCTTGTACTAGAGAACAACGATATTTTGAGAGGGCACCTAAATTCATTCATCAGAAAAGTATTCGATTTCAGGAGAATGCTTCCTTCCATAGATTCCTCCACTGAGTACGACAGACGTAACCGTATCAGATAACACAAAGTCCTGCCGGGCAGATTCTATAGCCGTTCACGCGCGCATTGTTATCAACTCTATCTGGTGCACTTATCGTGATCGTTGACACCGACTACATTCACCTCCAATACACGCCTCCGTTCTGGGTCAAATAAACCAGCCCTCTCTCTTGTCTCAGAACAGCATATTTGTTACCCCATAATATATACTGTCTTACATATACTACTCCTGTCTCCTTAACGACCCAGGGGTGAAACAGGTTTGAACTGCCGCCTAATGTTACGTGGAGTGTCTAGAGAAACGTTTGTCGACATTTCTCTATGTTATGGAAATAGTCACTGCATAGATTCTTC